>WFKH01006014.1:51795893-51837034 GCA_016163765.1 Magallana hongkongensis
TAAGTCAACTGACAACACTGAATTTCTCTTTCAGCTTCTGCCTGAAGTATTCATAATCAGGGTTGTCTCTAAGACCCGGGGGCTGGGAATTCCCCTGCCTAAAATGACATAATTACTCAGCTATTATTGCATTTCAAACACAATCTAGCTATAAGCTAGACCCCCAGACCCCCCCCTTCTACTTTTTTATTTCTTCCTTCTACATCAATATTTAGAGACAACACTGCATAATTATCACAGCACATTTGATATAAAATCATTGTTGATCTTGGTCGATGAAAAATATACAGGACTGTCATGCACATTCTGAGAAAAGTCTATATACATGACCATCATGCAAATAGTTATTATTATAGTCTGTCCCAGGTTAATGTTTCCGTCACTTTTTGACGAATTTTAACAAGAATACACATACCTGACAAAGAAGTACAACTGAAATTTCTACAAGAAGAATAATCGAAGATTTCTTCATTGACAATTCATCTATTTTTACCCCGAGATATCAACATGAAACTGAATGAAAACAAATTTCTTATGGAGGTTTATAATGGGGAATGTTTACATCTTTTCTCCATTAGAAAGTACTTGGGACACCTCGCACAATTTTTCAACGTTATCATCTGGGTACTTTTCATGTTGTTTGCAATGCAAAATCCCCATTGGCTTTCTATTTTTGGTTGAGTATTTATTGAAACCTGAAGCGGTAGAGGGGGCGTTTCAAAACAGAAAATCTGGACTTTTTTTATTTTGGTGGATGAAGTAAGTTTGGGCACAAAGGTATTTACGGTTTTTGAAATATTAAGCAAAGAGTGTTGGAAGCAGAAATTTGGGCAGAGTATAATTTCAGTGATATGCACAGTACACACGACCGTCTTGTGCATTAATAAATGAAAATCTAGTAAAAAACTATTGTTACAAGTACCTATAGATGCGTGGTCAATCTCTTCGTATGAACTGTATATAGCACTGTTCGACATGAAGTTGTATATTAATTAGCAAGAATCAACTTGTTTTGAACACACATCAATTTGATTTGTGTCATTGTAAAATAGATGTTAATTTTAAAAAAAAATCAGTAGACATGTTAAAATTTTGTTCTTTAAAGTGTAAATGCATAAAGCCCTAAAACAAAAAATTACAAATTAAATATGGAAAAAAAACATATTCTATTCATACCCCATTTTTCTCTTGCAGAGGCCTCTACTTTAGGACGTACTTCCCACAATCTCTCTGCATATAAATGTGCATATTGCCTGCTGAAACTTTTATCCTTCAGTAGAAACCTATCAGAGCAGTCTGAAAACTTGCCCGATTGTCTTTCACATGTTTTGTGGGTATGTGAAGGTTTTGACAAAAGGTCATCGGGGTGATTACTCCCTTTTTTCTCAAACATTTCTTTTTGTTTATCAACGTTCGCGCCAGTGGAAATCTTTTGTTTCTTGAGGCGCGATAGTCAATTGAAGATATTATTTCGTACGAAAACTGTTTCTTGTAAGCATGAACTTTTCCCGTTAAAAGTATAAAATGGTCACTCCACGAGCGCCCTCTTATTATAGTTTTATTTCCGTCTGTCTGTCTCAGGAACTATGTTTGTAGTAAAAACTCAAATTCTAATATATATCATATCTTATGTGTATTTCAATCATATTTGTAAATGCCGGGGAGAGGATGTGCTGTGAACCAAGTCAAAGACCTGTGAAGGTCTCAGTAGATCTCTTTGAAATTCATTTTAGAACCAATTTAGATCCTTTAGGCACAGTCTTGCAGAGACTTAATCGAAAGGACTGTCTGTAGGTTTGAGAGTTAAGTAGTGACCTTGAACTAAAATTTCTAAGCCAAGTATCAAGGTCACGGCAAACTGTGTTGCATTCTCATATGGAGAAATGGTGTACATTTTACTAATTTGCATAGCGGCCATATTGTTATCACAATGGCGATTTTCAGTACAATAGAATATATAGAAAGAAATGAGAAAAATCACAAATTTTAAAAAAGAAGTATTTCGGAAATATTTTCTCCTCATTTGGTTTTGTCATTTACTACATCCGGGATCGGAATGTGCTTGTTTTGTTTACATTAGATGTTGAGATGGCGGTTCCTTTTGAATCTGAAAAATCGAAGCGGGGCGTTGTAGGAATAATGTGTGTTTTAGTGATGAAAGACGTCATGAAGGGATTTTGGAATAATTTTTAAAATACTTGCCATTCATAGGTTAAGTTGTTCCTCATATATTTACAAAGTTTTTATTGCAAACTATTTGTGTCAGAAATCTTGACTCAAATTATAAAAGTCTTGTCGGTTCCTTTTTACTTTAAATTTAGCATTTTTCAAGATTTTTTCAGTAAGCTATCGGACTTGCAACTATACATTTAGGCTTTATATCATTAGGCCTATTACATTTTTCTATAAGAATTATCATTGTAAATTGAATGAGATTTTTCAGGTTATAATTCTATTTTGTTTCAAACTGATTTTTATTAACTGTTTATTTATTTATTTACTCATTTTAGCCGGTATAGTCCCGGCTATTTTTAGATAATCTATCTATAATGAATAATATGAATAGGGAGGCATTTAAAGTGAATTTAAAGTGTGAATCACTAATTGTGATGACAAAAACATACACAGATAATCGATGTATTGCCCTAACACGTGTTCTCATTCAAAAAATGAAAGTTTTGACATAATCACACAAATTTCATACATAAAAGGTATGTAATTTTCATTCGTAAGGGAGATAATTTGAAGACATGAATATTAATGAGAACAGTGTCACGTGGAATTTAGCTCATGAATAAAGTGTACGTGATTTCTCCATATGGTTTAAATGACGAAAAATATGCGTGTATGGAAAAGAAAGCGACACATCAACAGACAAACAAATTACAAATTGAGAATTAGTGTAGGCTCGATCGACCAAAAATAAAAAGTAAAAGACAATAAAAAAGAAAAGATTCTTTATTTATTTTTTTTACTTTCGACTTGGCTGACAGTGAATAATTTGTAAAGAAGATGTAGACTAACAATGCTCTATATGCGTAATTTAATTAAGATTTAAACCTACTGGTATCTGCATATTTCTCGACTGTTACTGATTCCTTTTGCATATATGTTGGACAGTTTTATTTATTATTTATTATAAGTTTTTATTTTATTCTTCTGCTGATCCACTACGAGATAACTTTGTTATATAAAGTTAAGCGTGTTAGTTATAAGTGTAATGAGTTAAATCTCATTAGCATAAATGTTGTTTTTTACCTTTCCTTTGAATTTTTTTGTTAGTTTCAATTAATTTGGGTACATATTAAGTTGCATATATTTTGCAATCTTCAGTTTATATATATTTCAATTGTTGATCGGTAGTTGATAGGTTATACAGTTTGTTATTTCAATTCTGTCTTTATGAAAAGCAAAAAAGATTGCAATGTATGGTCTCCAAAGTCCACAAAAACAATGTCCTTGGGTTATTTCAGGATTGCCGACATCTCAAATGTTCATGACACTCAATTTTGTCTATATATTGTTTGTAATACATTACCATATTTTGACCCTAATATAAAAGAAGAAGAAAAGACTTGTTACTAAAGAATGATTTTATTTAATATCTGTTTATTCATTATACTTTCAAGCAAAAAATATGAAAACTTCAAATCAATCTTCGAAAAATTAATCCATGAAAATACAGTGGTGCACAATTCATTTAGTACAAATAAGATTAACATGTAAGTTTGATCAAAAATTGTCGTTCACGATTAAAACATCGTCTGGACGATACACTTGATTTCGCTTTAAAATGCATGATGATTCATTGATTTCTTTTGATTAGGGCGAGTGTACGGTGTATCGGACTCGAAATCCCGAGAACTGGTTCGAGTCGTCTGCATGGAACTTGATCAGCAGAGTATTGCCAGGATACTCTATAGTCCGTGGTGGCATGTTCTCGCTTCCGCTTTCTTCTCCGCAGAATCTGAAAATACAATAACAAAAGATAGTTACATGTATTTTAATTTCTGGAATGATAATTCATATTTTTCGGCAAAACCATATTGTTGAAGTCATCACTGCTTACCGAGCGCCCCCTATGTGTGGTCCACCAAGAAACACTTCCAACCAGTCGAAGTAACATGTGGCGTCCTCCTCTACTTGGAAATCCTCCATTGTCAGTGTTATTCTTGATCCAACAGGTCCCTAAAATATGAAAACTTTGATACAACGGAATTCTTGAAATTATATAAATTGCTCTATCAATATAGGTGTCAGTACTTAAGAATTTCTTAATGTTAATATGTTTTTTCTTCAAACTTTGACCTTGATAACCCAAAGACAGTCAGCATATGAAGAGTAATCTCTGGGATAATTTGGGGAAGAGAGAACTCCGCTTGTTCCTGTCAACTCCCCACCACAGTCTGAAAAAAATAATGGTGCAAACTCATTTATATTGCTATATAAAATAATAAACGTAGAGCTATTATGAATGAATGGATTTAGATTTAAGACAAATGAAAATAGAAACCACATGCAAGCAGTAGATCAACCTACTAGTGTTGCTTTGGACAACTTCTGAGCAATCCCTTCCAGTCAAACCATTCGGACAAAGACAGGCGCAGTTTGGTCCAACATAGCCTTCGTTTTTGCAGTTTAACTTTACAGGACAACTTGCTGAAAAATATACGAATATAAAAATTGGAAAGAGTAATGTTTAGTTTAGGAATGAACTTTTAAGGCAAGAAACAACCTTCTTGGTATGAACATGTACTTGCCTGCACATTTGTAGAGATCGTTAGCAGTTTTAATGTCCAGGAAACTCAGTGCATCTCGCTGACCCATCGTGTTCAGAAGGTTTTTAACTCGTGGTACTATTGTTTTAGACTGCCCATCCCTACTCATAAACTGCAATACAAATCGAACACAAATTGCAATCACCAAATTATATTTTTCCCCCATTTTATATTTAGCTGGAGGAGTTTGTTAATATCACGTGACAGTGTGTGACACTCACTGTTGGACCGTAGTGCATCACAGAGGACACATCGTATGGTTCAATGTCCTCGATACTCCTGGCGCCAATCTTTCGGAAATCCCCCTCAAACCCCGGTTTGATATTATTGGTGTTAATGGTCACGTGATCGTCCCTATCTGGTCTAGAGTGCTCGTGGTAAAATCCAATACTATGTGCAATTTCATGGGCAATGGATCCAACCTACAAAATCAATATGTACTTTTTAATAAGAAACATAAAAGTCTGAATTAAAAAAAAAAGCAATCTAATTATATAAGCTATATCATGGTTGATTATCGTGAACAGACCGATTGTTGACAGTATCCTCCAATCGTGATTTCCTGCGGACCACCTCTTCGACCAATCGGAGACTGGCAACTGAAAGCAAAGATGTTTCGGAGTGTTTGGAGATTATGCTTTAGCATATTTATAAAATAATGAAAAGATGACAGACGTTTGAAAAAATGTAGTGAAGATTTTTACTAAAACAGTCTCTATTTAATATATAGATAAGGAAATGGTTCATATATTATAACGCTGAAAAACATAACTTTGAATGGCAATAAAATGAAATTTAGTTACATGTGGGAAAATACTACAAGGCAAATAAGAAGTTATTTATCCTAAACTTAATCATTTTTATCGGTTTCATTTTATAAATTCTTCACTTAAATTTGATGTTTATATCAACAGAAATCAGCCGAAGATAAACATATTGAAAATATATTAGTAATTAGATTAATTACCCCTGTGATCCGACAAATATAATCCTATCCGAGGACCCGGAGGCCGAGTTGTATTCCCTGAATCTCAGACACGTGTTATCCTCCCACAGTTTCATGGCGGATTTAACGTTAGAGACGGCTTGGCTATCTGTAAGTTTAAAACATTAATCTAAGAGTTTGAAATAGTTTCAATTATTCTAAAAAATAAAGTTAAGGAAATAAATTCCCATAAGAGAAACCTACGTAAAGAAATGAGAACATGAAAAGTACTTATATTATAAAACAAAATGAAATTCTTTAAAAGTAAATTATCTTAGAGAAATTTCCGTAAGAAAGAATGAATTAGCAAAACTTTGTTAAATAAATATTGTTTTAAGAATTGAGAAAGATTATGTGAAAAATAATAGTATTATACACCAAATTCTATTCTGAATTCGTCATACATCAATAGTACAAAGAAGAACAGACCTAGAGTACTAGACAACTGGTAGTAAACAATTCCACCGGGCCACAGTTTCATGTCATTAGCCACTGCCTTTCTCCGGATCCGCCCCCTCGATTCCATTTCTTCCATGTCCTCCTTCTCCTCAGGCGAGAGTGACATGTCGGATTCGAACTCGAGTCCTTCTTGTTCCGCAGGTTTGTGAACATGTTTTGTTTTTATCTTTCGGACTCGTGGTTTCTTGTGGTTAACATAATTGTTAATGGATGCCTAAAATGATTTAAATATTCTCTTAAGATCATGTTCCTTTTTCCATTTCCAAATAAATAATGACAAAATTAATATATTTTCAATTAAGAAAAACAAAAACCCGCGTACTTGAAATGATGACGTATACATACATTTGGAATTGGTGCCTCTGGATCCGTTTGGCCGCCTAGTCGAAGTAAAGCTCGCTCGACCTCTATCAGATCCTCTTGCATTGACTTCAAATCATTTCCCTGAAAAATAAAATACTTTTCAATATATCACCAAACTATAAAGGCGCAAAATTCATTTTCCAATTATCTCCAATTTAATTTATGCTTTCTCCAGTTTGAGAAATAGATAAAACAAAACTTCAAAACGAATACTTTTTTTTTTACAGTTTGATGAAAAATATAAATTCTGAAAAATTATGCAACTATTTAATTACAAAAAGTTATTGGATAAAATACTTACAGATATTGGAACGGCGTGCACACACACAAAAATACATGTAGCCAGCAGACTCGCAAAAATGATCTTTCCCAACATGCTGTTGTTGTTGTGCCTTAGCTGATATCAACCATCTTTTATATAGCAATATTTGAAAAGAAACCTGTGTTTAGGTAAATATAATAAATATTGAAAATTTCTCATTACGCAGTTGTGTGACGCTCCTCCTATTATTTATGTGTTCCCGCGAAAGAAAGAGCGGAAACACTTCAAAGGGTCTCGTCTTCTTTGGCCGCATTGACAAGATTTCTGGGGGATAATCCATTCAAGGTCCGTGATTACTGAATAGATGTTCGCAAGTTTATAAATTCAGTCGTATTGTCACAATCTCCCGTGTTTTTTGGTTGGAAATCGTGGAACTTTAATGTAATGGGATGCAAATGGAATACGTCATTCGATAAAGTAAACTGTAACCCAGAAACGCGGAATCTGCAGGCATAAATTTCGAAAGAAAAACACATAAATGTATAATTATTTCTTTAACATTGAAAACAAATCATGCAACAATCATTTTGATGCAACCATTGCATACCACATACAAGGGGTGTGTCTATTTGATTGGGGGATAACTGTAAGACCTTCCCTGTTTTAACCAATGAGTTAACTAGAAACAAAATGGATATCTGTGCATTTTCTACTGTTCTGTCGAATCTTGGAGGTTGTTTTTTTTTAAATTTGATTAGTCATATACAGACCAATAGAAGGAACGCGAAAAGTTTTCAGGGATGTTTGGTAACTTAGCACAGATAATCAAACCCGTTTAACTTGCGCTTAAATGTCGATTAGTCTGGGAGGATGTGGGCTTTCTCGGCTTAAAGTAGCACGATTAATGTTATTATAGAAATTAAAGGTTTTAGAGACATATGCATGTACAACACATTGCATTTCATATATGCAATACAACACGAATCCAGCGAATTTTTCAACGTCGCAAAAATATTCCACATTGTAAATGTGCAGATATCATTGAACCATCTTATTAATAATAGATAAGTAATTTTTCGCATATGACTTTAAAAAATTATACAAAAAACTATGCACCCCATCCTAAACATATTCTTGTTTTGTGGACTATAAGGAATTGTGTGTTATATAATAAAAAGTGCGAGCAGAGCGATAATGACAAAAAGTGGATAATCTGTTGTTATTTTAATTGTTTTTTTATGCATTTATTTCAAAAGTACTATAAACTGCTATCCTAATATTAGAAAACTGACGGCTAAATATTTTTTTTTAAATCTTCGATACAGGAAGTAAAACAACTGTGTACACATAAACTATCAACAGTAGAAACTAATCAACAGTAGGAATTCATGAATTATAAAATTAAGATCGATTCATTATTCGTTTTACCGGTACATCTTTTTGAGATATCAAATATCTGATATCGAATATATAATATCACAAAATACTCAAACGAGAAGACAATATTGACATTGTAATCACACTGTGCAGTGTTACAGACAAGAACGAGCATTCTAAGACGCTTCATATGCGTGCTTTGCACTGCGTGGTAGGTTCCGAAGATCGAAGAAATACTAGTAGAGATCTAGACAGTTCAGTGACACAAAGTACACGTACATATGTATGTGGGAGAAGTGTGACCTATTCCAGTTGTTGCAATTTGAGCCTACTGTGAATAACGGCTGCTCCTTTTGTTTATGCCTATAATAAATGCCAATGCAACCAGATTAGGGCGTGTTTGTTGATAAATGTACATCTAAGGATTAGGGTATCACAAAGAAGTGAAAGGGTGCAGCAAATATCTGACGGTGACGTACTGTCGATTGTCAGGAATGATGCATAACAAACCAGCAAACAGGTTTGTGTGTGTGTCCATGATGTGGGATCCAGTACAAGAACATGATTTAATGTTCAATAATCGTACTTTCTTATCGAAAATTCTTGGTTATTGGAATCATTTCACCCTACAATGTAGCTATATTATGGGGAAAGAAGATAATGAATGGTTTTTATATAAAAATATTGCTCATAAAAAATTTAAATTATACTACAGTATATGTGTTTCTTATATCTATAGCTATATGTCAAGGTAATTCTTGTACTCTGATTTAAGAAAGTATATTGTTCTCTCTCCTTCTTTTTCATGTCACATACATGTAAAATAACAAAGGCCAACAGACGCCAACATTGCTAACATATCTATATTCAAAAGTTCTTATTTTTCATTCTCATATTTAAAATTTTGCAAGAATAATTCAAAATAAAAACGTCGAATCCTTATACTGGAATACCAGGCTGGCGCGATACGTTTTGTATATACCGGTATATCTTCTAGTTCATAGTTACATGAGATCAATGTTATGTTCGATAGCTTAATTAAAAAAAATTCTGAACAAACATATGCATGTAAAGCATGAAATTAAAGATGAATAGAATTTAAAAAATAAATTAAACACCATGAGTACATGAAGAGCAATTCCATCGTGAGTTCAAACGTGATTCAAGTCAAGAGGCTCAGATTGTTTCGGTAATAACAAAACCCAGAACACCTTTATATTATTAATTCCTCGTTTACTCTTTAAATGACATTGCATTCACTATATTGGAACGGCGATTTACTGACTTTTGTATGCAAACAAATGTGGATTATAGAGAAAGTCGGCAAACAATCACGGGCAGAAGCAAACATCTGTATTGAATATGTACAGTAGATATAACACTTTTATGACACTTCCATGATCTTCACATGACAGCAAAGTTAGAATTATTTAAAAGTAAAATAATAAATCTGAAAGTTATTAAATCTGATGTTCTTTGAACCGAGTGACCCAGCAATTAATCTTGTAAGATGATTATCAGGATTACTACAACATGAAGAATTAATCTCCAAGTGGTGTTTTCGTTTTGTGAACAGTTATGGCTGACAATCTAGTAATGATCGTTGAAAATTAATTGAAAGGTGAGTAAGCTCTCTCTCTCTCTCTCTCTCTCTCTCTCTCTCTCTTCACGACGCTGAAATTATAATACTGGTACATGTACATATTTGAATTGTATTTCAGTTCATATACGCATAAGTTATGGAGGCCTTAGAAAAAGGCAGATATGACGTGGGTATGTCATCACCACCCCCGTTAATTTTTCCACCGAGATCCGCCACACTATCTTTTGTTTCCGAACCCTCCAGTCCCGGAAGTGGAACCGGAAGTCACAGTGTCACACGTCTAAGGAAAAACAGCGCCAAAATGCGCAAAATACAATTAAGCAGCCGCATGGCCAGTCCTATTCCATCCGTTACAAGTGTCAAATCAACAGTTTCTAAACAGCCATCCTCCAAACCTTGGGAGTATGTCCCTATTCTTACAGACGAACAGTATGCGGAGAAAAAAGAACGGTTGTTGAGGGGCAGTAAACTAAAGCGTGAGCTTGAAAAGTACTGGAACATTGAAACACCGAGTCGTCTGGAGAAGAAAAGGCTGGACGAAATATCCAGTGAGGACGAAGAGTACGATACAGACCTCGACCAAGAACTGGGTAAGTGACAAGACCTGGGTCATTAATGAAAACGTACTCAGTAAAAAAAAAAGGCCTTATTAACATTGTAAATCTGCACGGTGTTATGTAATTTCGACTACATGGTATTCTTCTTGTTGATTTTGCAGTTGGTCTGGAGCTTATCGTGGATGAAAAAACCAAACAAATCAAAGACGATGGATTGTTTCCGGAATATAAACGCATGTGCCGGAAGTTGAATGTAATACCCAATCATTACCTCTTACGTCACTCAACAGATGACGACATCAAACTTCGACATAGATACCTCAGCAAAAACGACTGTATTGCAATGGGCTATGAGATGAAGGCAATCCTACTTTCTGCTATTTGTTTCTTCTCATTGATATATATTTCAAATCAAAATTGCAATTCGCAACAAATAAAGAGATCCTATTAGGAATTGTTTGCAATTATAACACATTATTTCTAAGTTGGTCTGATTTGCAGGACAATTCAACCTTCTCCAAGATAGATCTGGAGGATAATGGAATGACGGGAAAACATATCCACGCACTGGCGGAAATGCTTCTACAAAACCACTACGTGTCTGATATAGTGAGTACGCGGGACTAGTTTGTTTATATCTCACACTTAATTGTTCAAAATCACCCTCCCCTGTTGCCCTTTTCTGTATATGACAAGTGTTACATATAAAAATACGCTCACAAGAAATTGCTTGCAGTTACAGGCACTGACCGAAATCTGATATATGTATTACATGGGCTAGTTAGGCAGTGTCAGATCGGGGATACAAATAAATGACTGTTGAAAATTCCATGGTATTGGGTTAAGCTATAACTTGGTGATAAAGAATATTATTATACCTCAATGTGATGATTCTATATAACGCGTAATCTGATTGGTCTAGAAAGTAACGTGACAGGGCGAACAAAACGTCGTGTCTCCGGGGAATAAATATCATATTCCACCTTTTCGGAAATCTCGGGATTTTTCATTCCAAATATATGAAAAAGCCGATATGAGCATACGATCTAGACAAATATGATCCAATCAAATAAACTGAATCATTTTAATTCTCTTTATATCACAAAAACCAATTCAACTATCTATTATTCGAATTTATGAAAGAAAAGCGAGACAATAACATATGAAATCAAACAATCACGACGTTATTGCTTTCGAAAAGTCAAAAAACTATTAGAACTCGACATATTTCGTATAATTATATGGTGTTCGGTATTATAAAACGCTTATTGCATAAATGTTCGGGAAATATAAAGATTCATTTCCCCAGAAAATTTGAAATTTTCCTCGGGCGATGCCCTCGGGAAATATGATTTTTCTTGGGGGAATAAATCGTCATATTTCCCTCATCATCATGCAATAAATGTATAGAGTAGAAAGAATATTTGATTTCTGTAACCCTGAATGCAAAGCTAAGCTCTTTCTGACACCCTTCTCAAAATAAACCAGTTGATTACTAGTATTTGATTACTGTAATCTTGTCTACATCCTTCATTTATTACAAACGTTTTGATGTTGTTCTGTGTAGTAAATTACGCATGTTTTCCCTATTTTCAAGAACCTTTCCAATAATCCAGTGGGGGTTCCAGGAGCGAAGGTGGTCCGGTACATACTCACAAATAATACTCATATTCGGAAGGTAGATCTGACAGGTGCGTAGATTCTTGGGACTCTTCAGAGATTTTTATTTTTGTGATTGTGCATGTTAATGTGTCAATTGCTAATTAACAAAATTCATTTCATTTCCTTTCCTGTTAAGGTTGTAAAATTCAAGATGTCGGAGGTAAAGTTATGGCCGAAATACTAGAGGTACATGAACGATATAGAAAATACCACGTGCTATCACTTTAATTGTTTTAATTTTCAAATGGCATTTTTATGTAATTTTTCACATTTTAGCACAATGTATACATAAAACAACTTCTGCTTAGTCGAAATGGGATCGGTGACGAATCGGCCATTCAATTTGGGAAAATATTGGGCAAGTACATCGTAACATCAGTTCGACAAGAACTAAATATCAATAGTAAAATACACGTAGATTCAATTTTTATTTTTCCTCTTGAAAAGTTTTTTAATTCTTAATATCAAGGTGTTGAATCATCGCAAATTAATTTTTTTTTTAATTTATCGCTGGGTTTTTTCTGATTAAATCGTTTTCAGAGGCGTTAAACATGAATTTTAAATTCTGAACAGAATCGAACAGCACGTTGGAGATTTTGGACCTGTCCTGGAACCAAATCAACCGGCCTGGAGCACAGGCTCTTGCTGTCGGACTACGGGTATAATTTTAAATACTCATCTTTATTCCGTAACCATCGCATTAGTACAAACGCAATATTTTGCTGTGTTTGGGACTTTCCTATCAACTTCTTAATTTTGCTCGCAGTAAGCTAATAATCGTCAAGTTGCAACAAACTCAATATACAAATGTGCCATGTATTTGTTGCTGTTTGTAGAACAACCACGGATTACAGAGCCTCATTCTGAACATGAATGGGGTGGGAAAGGACGGTGGTTCCTCTCTGATTGAGTGTCTCCGTCTCAATTCAACACTGACGATTCTAGACCTCGGGGCCAATAGAATACCAGACGACATTGCCCCTGTTATTGCTAGGGTGTTACCCAATAACAAAGCTCTCCAAACTCTGAAGGTAGGACGGGCACGTTTATGATTGCATTAAAAAGCGCTTTCTTTTATCGACACAAATCTTCACTTAACAACGATTCAGTTGGATACCATACAATATGGTTATAATACACATACAACTGAAAATCGAGAAGAAATGCATATTGTACAGAGTGACATGTACATAAACATGGAAACAGATTATTTCAACATTTGTCAGTTTCTATACTTCAGCTTTGGTTTTTGTCAAAGTCTGTACAATATACATACAATGGGTTCAGTTTTACGCTTACACATGATTCGCTATTAAACTTCCCAGCTTTCCTACAACCTGATTACCTCTGAAGGAGCCATGACACTCCTGAAACCCTGGTCATCCAAAATCAAAAAGAAAAGTCCCCTGAAGATAATAGAACTGGATGTAAGTAACCAACTTGGACAACCCGTATTAAATTTTCTTTAATCTGCATATACTTCATATGATTTTACCCTGAACTAATGTTAAAATACCATACACAGGGAACAGATGTGCACACAGAGCTGGCCTTGCTGGTCCATAAACTGAGAGAGAAGCGTGGCCTGACGGTAACAGTTCGGTTACCGCCCTCCCGGAGGGAACGGTCGCTGGATCCGCTCATGAGCAGTCTGATGTATATCGTGAGATTCTGTGATAAAGAGGACGTAGACCTACCAGAACTCTTCCCTAGGTCGTACGAGGAGAAGGGTGTCCTTATTTCAACGGACGACGTTGTCGAACTCATCAAGGTAGGAGAAGTCAGTGTGTCAATAAAAAGTTTATTCTCTATTACTATAGCAGGATAACTTACCGTTTTCCAACCACAGACCTGTGGTTTAACTAGGAAACCTCAATCGCTAACCCGTTTTTGATTGCAACTTATTCGCACCCATCTTTAATTTTGGATACGAAGAACATGTGGTCAAAATGGGCGTAGCCCCCGAGTAATAAACATTCTAAGTATCCATTGACTGTTTAAATTTTATGTTCGATTTTTTTTTTATGTGCTATTGTGTGAAATACAGAGTTGAAATACAAATCTGATGCCTAAATACAGTTTATCTTGATAATTACTTTCAATTCTTTGGCCATTTGACAGCATTCGGGGAAAGACATTGGCAAGTACAGGCTGCATGAACTGAAGAGAACACTGCAGGAGACACGGGAACGTCGCTTTGAATTAAAGTATGTGGACAGCAGCGAGTTTTTATATTGTCTGAAAATAATGTTGATCAATTCATCTTTTTGCATTTTGGGTTTGATGAATATATATCATTATTTCAATTCAGTTTATTCAGTAAAGGATTTCATCGATGTAATTTAGCGTCATTTTGATAAAACTATGTTTAACAGTTATACTTAGTTAAATTTGAATTGCTGTTTCAGAGAACTATTGACTATACACAATCAAATGAGACTAGGTAAAGATCCACAAAGAGAAGATTCCTTGAGAAGTGCTATCGCCGGTAAACGCCGAGGTATTCCGGTGGAGACCTTGCAGGTCTCGACTCCAAGCACCGCAGGGGTTAGATTCAGGGGCGGAAGTGACGACGAGGATTAACTTTCAGTGCAATGAAATTTCCATATTACTGTTACCAGTTTTATTTTTTATTATCTTCATTTTTGTGCATGTTTTGAATAAAATGAAAGGGTACAATTAATTTCATTTTCTATTTTTTTGTAAGTTACGTCATGGATGATCTTCAAAATAACTAAAAAAAAAGTTGCACACTTTTATCATTTAATTTTATTTTCAAATTTCAGAATTAAATGTACATTAAAACTTATCTATAAACATGTCATACAAATGTAGTTGCTAATGACAGAATTTTCACAAAATTTGGATCAGTGTTTGCTCGTAGACAAGATGGAATTGGTGCTCTTATCCTTGTTCCTAAAGGCTGCCCATTATCATCAACAAGGACAATATTATTACTGTCAAATTTGGGAACAAAGGTTTTCTGCTTCTGTTTACACCCCACAATGTAAGCTTTCTTCTTCTCGTGTTCAATAGTTACAAGAACTTTGTCTCCAAGACGTCCAACTTGGGGCTTTTTATAAACATTGATAACTTTTACAGGTCTTCCTGACTGCTTAGCATTTCTTCCTATTTTGCTGTTGTCTACAACTTTAACTCTACTCAAGAGTCGAAGTTCATTAAGCTGTGGTGTGGTACTGAAAAAAAATCAAATATCTGGTCTAAGTAAATTAATAAAAGATTATACATTTATATATCCATTTTTAACACTCATTGTTCCTAACTTATCAAATGAAGCATAATTTTTAGTTTTTGGGGGAAGTATTTCAATACAATTTCATTATCTGTAGAATTAACTTACCTAAAGCTTCTGCGAACGATGTGTAAAAAGGACATTTTCTGAAAGAAAAAAAAGATCTGTTCATCAAAGTAAATGCCTAACACAGTTTGATATAACACTTTAAAACTATTCCAACTATTTAATCTGACTTTGGAATGGTCTTTAAGTCCTTTGACATTTCGAGCAACTATAAAAATAGATCTAATCAGAATAAATACATTATTATACTAATAGGCAGCTTTAGACCCAATACAACAGCACTGCCACATCTCAAGACCTTCACCTGTTCACGTGGTAAAAGTTGTAAAAAAGAAAAAAAGACAAGAATATTTATGTGTTCTTCCCAGTCTTTGCTCATGGCATAAAAAGGATGAGAATATTATCACTGTATAACAATGAACTGCGTTGCGGTATGTGGACTGATATGTGTGTGGATGTATGTAAATCACCGAGAAAATTCGGTCAAACATCACTACTCTGATATGTGGTCCAATTCCCTGTGGTTCATTATCAGCAATCATAGGAGTGATGATTGAATACATACCTCGCTTTACAATGTACTATTATGCCTGGATATTAATGGAGCGAAGTGAACTGGTCATGAACAGACGAGTAGTCGGAGTGCCATGTTTTTAAAGTCGGGCTCGCTGCACGCAATATTTAGTAGCTTGTACTTACACCAATTCGTTACGGAAAAGGTTATGCCAAAAGTGTCTTTTCACTACATAATTTACTGAAAATCGACATTTTCAAAGAATTGTTAAAAAAATAACCCCTAGACCAATTTAAAAAAGATTTGGATTGATAAATTCAGAATTTCTCTGGCTTTTTTGGCACTGATAATATTTAAAATATTTTTTCAACTTTCTGTTCCTATATTATAGCATATGTAGCATAGGGGGGGGGGGGATGGGGGGGTTGTGTATAGAAATAAAAAAGAAGGGAACTTCCCCCCCCCCCCTCCCTACTATTTAGGTGGATGCTAAAAACTTAACATTAACATTATAATAGAATTTTTGGGTGCTACCCCCTCCCACGGATTAGGATTTCGAAGATTGGCGAATGGTTTTTTTTCAGCTGGTCAAGATTACGGGTAAGTCAACCTCCCGGAAATATTGGGTTTTCAGGTTTCCATAATGCTATTAAGCAGTAAGTTTAATTAAAAGTGTTTAAAATTTGAAATTGTTTTTACATGTTTTTATACAAATCAATAGGAATTTTCGCCATTTCATACGCCCATTGGCATGTTCTTGAATGAAATATTGCTGGTGAAACAGTTGCATGTTTATCAATAGACGCGTGCAATCCAACAACTTGGTTGATACTCTGGATAACAAAATAGTGTGTTTCTGGTACCCATCAGAGTGGTCATTGCTTCCAGAACCTCATCTTTTCCGGGAATGCTTCCGTCATCACAGTGAATCTGGATGGGGCGAGCCAAACCTATACTTACGGTAATGCTTGAACAGTCCACATAATGATAATGAACAGTGTTTTGATATTATGACAAACATTTATGCATATTGAATTTTCTAAAATATAGGGATTCAAAATATCGTATATGTTATGGACCCCTCCGACATGGCTATATACACGCAAAATTGGTGTAAGATTACACTACCGCGGACTTCCAGGAACATAATCCATGAATGTCTACTTACGACTTACTGTGTTAGATCTCGGCGTCATAAAGAAACCCAGTCGCCTATTCACGCCGATTGCAATATCTGATGTTCAAAAGGGTGCGGCCATACCAGACGTGGCGTCAGAATGCGTAAACCGTGCCCCACGTGATTGCAGTAAAGAAAGCGTCACAGTAACCCGTCTGTTCTCCACAGGGTTTCAGATTGCCATTCGCCGATAAAAATTCAAAAATATAATAAAGCAGCCAAAAAGGCCTATATTTTAGATACTGATCAGACATAATGGCCAATCAAATTCATCGTGTAACGGCCAGTTACGCTGTGACCGTTTATATCCGATGTATTATTTTTGTTAATACTTCCACAAGAATCAAATCCATCTGATTTCTAGTCTCAAGACGTTATTGAAAGCGTCAAAGGCATCGTTTGGCATTTAGGCATTGACACTTGGAAGGTTCTGTATTTCCTTTTTTATCTCAAGTTTAGAATCTTACAGTAAGTTTTAGTAAAGTAAAAACTAAAAATGTCACTTATTAAAGTAGTTGTTCTTCCTACATAAATACTCGTAGATCTAATTAATTCCTCTAAAATGGTTCAAATTCATTACAAAGGTCGGTAAGCGATACACTTGAACTTGCAGCAATCTTGAAATGGTTCATCAACCAATCAACTACCAGTCTAAGCGATAGAAATGGTTCATTAACCAATAAACTACATGTACCAGTCTTAGCAATCGTTCATTAACCTGTTAACTAGGGGGGTTTTTTTCAAGCAACACGAAGTTTGCCGAATTAAACACAATTCTTGATCACTCATCTCAATTTCACTTCAGTAAGTGTAGTTTTAGTAAATTCTCTCAATTCATGTATCAATTCATGGGGGTCTCCAAGGCCAATCGGAAAAGGGTGACTGGGGTACGTTTCAGAATACATACGAGCGTACGTTAGTTCTTGGACGAGACGCATAAGGAAAGAGGTTGTCATCAAGATAGAATTCAAAGGTTACAAGACAAATTTTTTGCTATTGAATTTTAATAGTAAAAAATAAAATGAAATTAATTAAATTAAATCAAATTCACACAATTGGTTAGATCATCTATATAAAAATGTTTCAGCCTGGTCCTTGGTATACATGTATGTTGAATGCCATAATTCGAATACACGTGTTATATTGTCTCGCGACCGATTAAACGAGCGAACATAACAGACAGAATCACCTTCAGAAAAACACATTATAATTTACCAATGTTTGCATGCATTGAAAATAAGACCAAAATAATAAGATGATATCATCAACCACAGCCATGTCTTTACACAAAAAATAATTATACAAAAGGCGAATTCATTGATTTGTAGTGGATCTACCAGCAGTCCATTCACGCAACAGCGGGAGCGTGTTTGAATAGCCTTACTGGAGCATATAGACGAAATGTACGACATTTTCACAGGCAGAAAGGAGTGTCCGAGGAGAAAACACAGGCAGAAAATAAATTTCCAGGGCATTATAACCAAACTGTCACAATGTACGTGTATGTGTCAATGACATATTTAAAAAATCCATGGTTTGGCTTCTTATTACGTAGCAACTTCATGTCACGTGACGTCACTGCCATCAATGAATGCATTGTACAAGTATGAAAAAGCCCATCTTTGCAATGCTTTGTTAACTAGCATATATTTTATATCAATACATAGGTACTTGAAGCACGGCTTTCATGGATCGATAGCAACAGATGGTAGTGCTTCGCCATAAGAAGCTGCTCGTACGCTATTCAGGTAAGGGTTTTTTTCCCTCAAACTTACGTTTTTCATGTTTTTATCTGAATATTATAATACTACATCTGATATTTCCACATCTAGGGCTAGGCAATTCAGTTCTGTCGCGTAGTACTACCGTAACACTGAGCGATGGCTCCCGAAGAATTAATCGCCGTATAACAGCGATTGGACTAAATTTTAATTGTTTGAACAAAACCGATTTGACCAAATTAAGATAATCCAATGCTAATCCATGGTTCGAGAAAACCGATCGCTATTTAATGCCGCTCATTGTCACTGTTTCTGCATAAGGTAAGGTATTTGGAGTGAATATTGGCACTGTATTATGATGCAATTCATAATCTTGATCTGTTTATGTTTGTGCATATGAATTGCAAAGGAATCGAAAGTACATTACAATTTTACCTGATTCTATCTTTCGGCAATTGGCCTCTAGATGAAAAGTTAATGTATATTTTCACCGTGATCTAAAAACATTTTAAGTTACAGTGCAGTACACATTCTCGAGTTATTTTCGTTGGATTTTGAAGAAAAGAATTAAAGCTTGTCCTCTTAATATTTTCTCAAATACAAATTCCACATTAAGAATTAATTGGAAGAGGAAATAATGAAGAAATAAGGACATGAAATAATTTTGAATGCAGATATACTTGTTATGCATATTTGAACAAGATACAGTACAACCTTAACAACACAATTGCGCATGTGCTCGGGAAGGTACACAAAATATACTCGTGTCTACATTTC
The DNA here is from genome assembly GCA_016163765.1 of Magallana hongkongensis. Lineage (NCBI taxonomy): Eukaryota > Metazoa > Mollusca > Bivalvia > Ostreida > Ostreidae > Magallana > Magallana hongkongensis. The sequence continues at coordinate 51,815,448 of WFKH01006014.1, forward strand.
AAAATCGTGTATTTATCTCGTAATTTTTTCTGTCTTACTTGCTCTTGCTATGTTGCTAATTTCAATAATTTAATAAAATATCATTTTTTTGTTATCGTCATCAGACATGAATATCTCAATCTGTCGTGTTATTGATAATAAAAAAAATAAATAATTTTATAAGGTGACCAATTTAGGCCGAGTCCCCCCCCCACCCCCACCGAGTCCGAAATTAATAAATTGGAGTACGAAATCAGTTGTCTTCAATGTATTATTTATGAAAGTTAGAATCTTTATATAAGTAGGTATTTCAGAAAGTTTTCTCAATTTTCATGATGAAAAATAAGCCATATATATATATATATATCGATATCGTCAAAAAGAGTTGTCGCTAAAACATTAAACGCAAAATTATTCTTTCCGAGTCAGACGCAAGCAGTTTAGCTTTTAATGATATTAATATATGAGGCCAATATCCCAGGTATTCTTGGCGCTTGTTGTTTATAAAACCTTAATTGATTTTTATTGACAAAAAGACAATTCAAACGATGAGATGTTTGCGATATCTGTAAAATAAAATCGTCTTTCTGTCACGATGAAAGTAATACCAACGCATTGCACGATTTTATTTCATATAAACAGCACAATGCAATCATCCGGTTTTATTTATCCCGCCATGCAGACTTTTTTTACCTGCAAAGTTTTGTTCAATGCAATTTTTGTCTATATATAATGCTTTTAGGCCACTGCAAATAAATATTGCTGCAGAAACAGTAATGGTAACTTCTAGGACCACGATGTAGGTCAAAACAGCATTGAATAATTCATAATGTGAGGGTTCTAAAAATAAATGAAATTACATGTACCGCACTAGTCTTGATTGATATATCTCTCTCTCCATTTTTTTTCGGCCGCACATGTATTCTCCTCGCGAGTTCAGCAACATCTCCCGTGGGTTCTAAGTTCTGAACAGGCTACTCCAATAATTCGAGGAAGCTAATTAAATTTTCTTGGCGTGCAAAACAATCAATTTACGGAATTAAAATGATGTCGAGAGCTCATGGGGATATCTGAACGAAACATAACATGTTGTACACGCACACCTATAAAAAAAAATGCACATAAAATTCTAATAAATTCTCCATTGCTTTGTTTTCCAAGGACCACTGCTGTGTTAGCCTCGGGAGAACCATGATGCAGGAACTAAATTCATTCAGTTAATAATTGACGATGGGAGACCTGCTTCAAGATGAAATATTATCATAATCATTTTTCGGTGCATCAGCAAGATTAACCGTAAAAAGGGAAAATTGAAGGAAAAAGGAACATTCGTATGTTTTGACAATGAAGGTACCACATTCTCTTTCCGTATGACAAAGGATTTAAGTTCTCCATGGATCAATAACAGGTACTTTAACAGAAGAGATTTTTTTCTCCATCACTGTTTCTAGATAAATCAATCGCCAATTGTTAAAATGCATCGCCCCATAATCAGAAATCGGCAATTTATTTGCAGAAAATGATGTAACATGGCGGCAATGTTAGCAAAGGACTTCGCGGCGATATTTTTCATCGTTCTTTTTGGAGGATTATTCATTTTTATCTGTATCATTTCCGCAATTAAAGCAGTCAGGTAGGACAATTTTCTATAGAATGGCATCTTATTTGAAGTCTTGTATGTCTCATTCTTTTTGTTTATAAAAACAAAACCTAACGATTTTAGATATGTGTTTCAGGGATCGGAGAAAGATCAAGAAATTCATAAAGGCAAAAGAGGAAGCCTTGCGGGCCGTGAGACTAAAACGACAAGCTTATGTTAACATGGGCCAGATCGACGAATCGCCAAAACACGTCGTTTCCGACAAAAATAAAGAAAACGTGTCCTTCCAATATAAAAAAACAGACTCGCAAAAAAGTAACAATGGAAAGAGTTCTTGTAGTTCTACTTATGTAAATAACAGCAGAGCATCGCCAAAGTACGATGGGACATCAACAAATCTTAACAATGAGGGAAATTCCCCACACAATTCCGTATATTCAATCGACACATCGTTACGTCATATTGCTTCTATGGAGAGTCTTACGGATGGTGTCATGAAGTCCATTGAGGAGCGCGACGGTCCTACGAGACATAACAACAGTAAGAGTTTGGTGTCGGACAATTTACAACGATCCCCTCCGCGGAGTGTGTCTAGTTCCTCTCCAGGAAGTGCAAACATGACGCTACCGGAAGATTACGTCAACGCTACAAAAACGTTACGTCGTTACTCATATCAAGTGGCGTGTAGAGAACCAAATATAGAAAAGGCCGCACCGCAATTTGCAAAGTCAGACGTCATTATAAAAACATACAGAAACAACAATGTTGCTTTTGAAAACGTTGCATATAATTGTGATAGAAATCCGTGATTCTAATTATTGTTACTTTTTCTACAAAATGTGCACCTTAATTAATTAAATGTAGTTTCATTACAAACAGACCAGAAGCCAACTAACAACACCACACGGGTTTTCTTTTACTATATATTTATATGCACCCATTGTATGAATTCATTTTTCACATGATGTAACAGGCAATGCCAGAGACTGTTAAATCTGGTTTGAAGGACAGAACAATGAAATATTCACACTTTTAGCTCTATAACAAGCACCTGTCTACAACTTCCTCTATAACAAGCACCTGTCTACAACTTCCTCCTGCCAGGAATGTCTAAGTGCTCCGTCTTATTTATAACCTTGCCATAAAAAAACTTTTTTATACACATTATGGTATATATAACAAACAACTTTTTCTATAATAAATTACACATAAAACTCCACTATGTCAGTATTTAGTCTTTGGAGAAGGCAAAGCCTGCCAGTTTTGGGTTGACCTTCCTCGTGGGAACTTCTTCCTCTTCTCGTTTTCTCTTCTTATTATCTCCTTCCTTTGATTTCTGAATCCAGATCTGAAACACAAAGAACAGTAAATCACCCGTGGAATGTCTTCCTTACCAGCAGTAGAAACAGCAAGTTGTATCCCTTGTAGTTAATGACCTGTTGTTAAAATGTCATTGCCTATGAGACAATTATCAGAATCTAGCATATAAACAGGCTTTGAATTGTACTTTTCAAGCTACCTCTTCCTCCATTCTCTGCCATTTCTCATTTTCTATAAAAATACTACATTTTGTTTGTCCATCTGCTATTTTGACAGAGAAAAACTAAACTGGATTAAAAACAGGTATTTTAGCTCCACTATCGTGTTAATGGATAAAAGTGAAATGGCAGAATGGGAAGATTGGATCAATAACACTGTCTTTCAGAGAGATAAATAAAAAGAAAAAAAAAAACAACTATGAAATCAAACAGTATGAATCTGGCAAGTTATTTTATAATATGATTTATTTACAGAGCACTTCTGAGAAAATAAGAGACTAATTTGTATATGCCTGCATTTAATCCCAATGATAATTTAGAATCACACAGAATAAGGAAGGTCCAAAATGAATGTCCTGCAAACTATGATCAACTTCCCCACTCCCCACCACCACAAAAAAAGAGAGAAATTGATTTTATCCCCCATCTCCTTTAAAAAACATCGAGGGGCCCATGTGCCACATGGCTCACCTGAGCAAAATTATCCAAGTCCAACCTAACTATAAACCAAGGAGCTTTATATTATGAAATACAATACAAAGTTATAAATGCATACAATGCTTTTCAGAAGAATTTGATTTTTGATTCATCAATTATCAATGATAAATGATGCCCTCGATTATTATTGATGGCTCCTTCCTGACCCATGCAAATCCTGGATTGACAAAACTATTTAAAAAGAATGTTTCACAACACAAAATCCTACATACTAATCTTGGGCAGAGTAGGTTCACGTCATTTGATTATGTATCAGGTTTGAGGGTTTTATAAGCTAAAAATAATAGCAGCTTCGTGAAATAAAAGTTTTACTTTTTAAATAAGCTGTAGTTGATTTTTTTGGGTCAATGTGATCATCATGCTAAAGTTTTTGCAATGTTAACTGAGAGATAGAATTTTTGAAACACTGATTTAAATTTCTGCATTCTGCCCACTTGGTGACCAATGTTTTGAAGCTGTTTATGCATATGAGAAAACAAAGGAAACCCTGCCATACATGTTTTGTAGGTTAATTATAGTAGAAGAAAATGGTACTAAACAGTGTTTGCTGCTTTTCTTTTAAAAGCAACAATAATTGCAATTGACAGAAGTGGTGTACTTCACGCTGTTTGGAGTTAGATACCTTGTGTTATTATTATACTATGAGGTAAACTTAATTGCAGAACAAGTGCCTATGAGAAATTACCCTGCACACACTATTATTATCTACAGAACTGTACAGGGGGGTGAGAATGGGTACAACATACTATATAAATGACTGTGATCTCTATTTCTCTGTAGATTCTGTGAAACACAGAATAAACATTGTTCACACCTCATGGGGTGAGAATGGGTACAACATACTAAATAAATGACTGTGATCTCTATTTCTCCGTAGAATAAACATTGTTCACACCTCATTTATATACCAACATTGCATACAGCTCTTTATGTATTAAAAATATTGTTGGCTAGCTTGCAGTTTTCAATGACTGAGTTGGCCAAATAATGTGTAACACATTGTCATGTTAGTGAATATGAATTCATTGACCAAGTTTGTACTTGGCGTGTACATATCTCCTTTCAAGCAAGAATTTATACTAGATAAATGATGAAAAAAAAACCAAACAAACAAAATAGTCTATATTTCATAATAAAAACAGCAAAAATAGTGATAACTTCTCATTTACATTTGACTGAATTTGATGTCTATCACTGAGCATAATTGTCAATAGAAGTTATTGCCACATCTGGTCTGTTAGTGTGAAGTTATGGACGACTCAAAGTAGACGCTTCAAAAAGCAAGGACTTTGCCCATTGATTTTATTTTTCTATATCATAATATTATCGAATAAACCACAGTTTTAAAACTGTCTGCTGGTGGCTCTTAATCTCTATCATTAAAACTGCATTATAGCTCTCTTTTCAGCAACTGTTGGAATGATTGGTATAATTTTGTCCATGTGAATATCAACCATTATTTGGTGATTACTCTTTCAGGATGAATTCCGCCCATACCATAATCACTAGACCATTAGTTACATTACAGAACTCTACTTAATGGCTAAACAATTCAATTGACAAGCGAATGACATTTATAGAGAATTGCCAGATGAGATAATGTATTTGCTGGTAATCTAATCACCATCAATATTGTTAATCCACTACTCATCAGGCACTTTAAAACATCCAACCCATGGTAATCAAACAATATCTTTTGATAAACTAATAAACTCCATCCTACCCAAATGTTGAATGCAGTAAATGCAAATTACACTTCATAAATTTAAAATCATAGCACAGTCTATTAAGGGAAAGTCTGGAAAATCTGATTGGCTGAATTTTATAAATGTTTATTCACAAATTAAGTTAAGTAACAAATACATACTCTACCACCTAGACCTTTATTGGCAAAACCCTTGATCTCTAATAGTACAACTTTTTTGTTTGGTTGATCTCTAGTTCAATGCATTATACAAAAATTTCCTTGACTTTACATCAGGAGTATGTTTCTTATCATTATGCATATACATGTAAAACAGTTTTTCATTTTTTTCTATCAGAGAGCAAAACACTTTAAGCAAAAGCCCTTCAAAATCCAATCCACGAGCCAGTAAGAGATCCTAAAAGTTAATAGGTGACACAGGTAAATAACCTGGGACAAAATAAAACTCATGTACATGTACTTATGATCCTACACTACATCTTTTCTCCCAATATCCTACAGTCATCCACAAATTCTTCTCAATTCTTCTCAATAAACATTATCAGACACCGACCTGTCGTTCTTCCTTGGGAATTTTTCGGAATCGTTCCGCAGCGGTTTGTACCAAACTTTCTTCATCTGCTTCTGGCAACTCCTCCATTAGCTGAGACTTTGTCTCCTCAAACCACAGGTCAAAAGCACTTTTAGATCTGTTAAAAAAACTAATCTTAAAGACATACGACACAAAAGTATAGCATTATTATCTAAATGGAATTCTCATGTAAATATTCTACCTCTCTTTAAATTTATTATGATTTAAAGTGGAGAAAATTGTTGCATATTTTTTAATTTCAAATTTAATGAAAAGTGTAATTAATGTTTCTTTATAATACAGATTTTCAATCCCAGCTTTCTTTTTTAATTTAAATATCTATTTTTTAAAATCCAAACTTGTTTACTTTTTCTGTGATTCTTCCTTTTTGTCTTCGTCATTCATTGACTTTACAGAGGTTATCTTCCCCTGGCTCTGAGGAGTCTAAAATAAAAATTTTATATGTGTACATGATCATAAAAAAACCACCATCAAATAATAAAAAATATATATAAAGAAGAATATTTGTTTATTTTTCGTAAACTGAAGAGTAATTAATTGGAAAACACTTTCTAGGTTTCTGAATGCTTCCTCATACATGTACATGTATGATATAAGAGGGTTTATCAGACCCTAACCCTAACCCTAACCCTACTCTAACTCACTCTCTTGACAGCCTTGACAGGTCTCGTATTTTTCAGCATGACCTGCCCTGGACTTGTCTGTTTCTTTTTTGACATGCCGTCAAACACCTGAGTTCCTTTCGTTGGTTCTGGTTTCTGGGGTGTTAAAACCTGGAAGAAATGTTGAAAACAATAATAAAAACCCTTAAAATACACTGCATATTCTCCCTGTTTTTGCTGAACTAAGATTAAAGAAACTGAATGAAAAGAAGGCTTGTGACTGAGGTAGTAGACAAACCTTGAATGGATTAGACCTCCCTGAAGATCCATAAGATTGGGATAAAACCTCGTTTTTGCTCTTTGCTTTCAAATTTAACAAAGGTCCTGCAAAGAAATACAAGCATTTTATTTTTATAAAACTTGAAAACTCAACATTTTTTCATGTACATCCACATGCACATTATAGCAAGTTGTGTTGGTAGAAGGGGTAAAATATGTGGAAGTGAATATATATTAGCAAAAATATTTATAAACCATACATGGACATGTTTAGTGTTAACATAAGGATAACATTCTCATCTCTTAAAATTTTTAAACTGTTGACAGTTCATTTTCCAGTCATACATGTATCTTTTATATACCGTAGATCCCTAAAAGCAAGGAATTAATATCTGTGTAAATTGTGTTAAGTTGTGAACTAATATAAGACCTTAATTAACGTTTGGCATTCACGATCTTACATTCTCGCCATTTGATACAAAACGATGGAATTGCAGAATTAGGTACTTTAGTTAAATAAGGATTCTACAGTATACATTGAATATAAAGTCTAAAACACTTTGGGGAAGACTGTAGATCTGAATGTGAACACTACCACTTGCACTGTTTGTTTCTGTATTTTCCTGGTCAACCTCCACATCTTCTTCTTCTTCCATCTCTTCATCTTCCTGAACATGATTTTGGTGATTGTGTACTCTGTACAATCAAGATGATAACACACTTATAAATACATGTACATGTAATACACCAAAACACATTCTGTTACATTAAATTAATACTTGATTAATATTTCAAGGCTGAACCCATTACACTCATACACTGAAGTTCCCCTTCCTTTGTTTATCTGTGATAGTTTGATACACCAAGGAGAGAAAATAAGCCCATGTTGTGCAAGTGCATCAATCATTTCAGATTTAAGGACGGCGGACCCAATTCATTTCTACAATAGATCTTTTATTCAAATTTTTATATAATGTTAATCAGTTAATGGTGAGTGAAAATCATTAAAAAAATAACATGATCATCGATTTCCTTTTTTTTCTAGGGGCGTTACAAAATTTGGGTACGAAAATCGGCAGATATAATAGAAAGTAATGGGAATTTTCTGGGGCGTGGTATAAAAACTGATATTTTAAAAATTCTGCAATAGATTTTTTACTCTAATTAAATTGTAATATTAAGAAGTCAATTACACTACATATGAACAGAAAAAAAATGTAGGTCATCGACCTAAATCTTTTGAGGGGTTGTGTCAAAGTTCACTGCATGGTTCATTTTTCCTTCAGAAATATCAGTGAAAAAAGGACATAATTATTTATTGCCTGACGTTACATAACTGCTGTATTTATAAATATTGGTAAGTTAATGTATAAATTCAATATCTACCAGAATATAAGACTATAAACTGCCTTTCGGCGTTGTATGATTTATAAACCGTGGAAATATAACGGACTTGTCGCAAACAGAGGAAATTCTGGCTAATTTTTTTTTCTTAACTTTTCTCCAATAAAAATATTTTTGCATCACAAATTACGTTTAGTATAATGAAAATTTTATTATTTTCTCTTATTCTGATGTACGTAATTACGACAGTCATATTTAAAGCATATGCGCGGTTTCTGCGCAGAGGTGCGAAATCTTGAATTGGGTCCGTCGTCCTTAAGCACCACATGTCAACACTATATTCGGTGCACTGATCCAAAATTCCAGATTTCAGATCAACTTAAAACATAATTAACTTTAGATATAAAACACTTAAACAGCTGTGACTAAATTTCTCTACTAAAGATTTGAAACAAGGCAAAATGAAAACCAAGGGTACATCACATGCAAGGCTACTGGTAATGAACAATCTGAAGAGTTTCTATATCTCTATAAAATTCATACTTATGATCAAGAATTTAATTGTTGTTCTTTTATGATAGAATATGTAATGAATAAGCTGATTCGGACATGATAAAAACCCCTGAACAAAAGAATTTGGATTAAAAATCGAACCATATTAAAAGTACCATTTCTAAGAAAGCAACTTCTCTTCAAAAAAATACTAAACTGACATAGAAAATACATGTTTTATGAAAATTACATGTTTTATGAAATTCTATATTAAACTTAATTTCCAAAGCAGAGTGATGATCTTGACCTTTGAACTTTATGAACCACTTCTTCCTCTTCCTCCTCCTCCACCTCCTCTGCTTGTTCAGCGGACTTCCTTTGAACCACCTCACTGATTCTCTCTGCCAGCTGCATGTATTTCAGACGACAGGCATATTTAATGGCTAGTTGCAGAGTGTGCGGCTCCAACATCATCTCACAAACCTCTAATGCACGAAACTCTCTATCTGATCTAGCAGATAACTGGAACAGAAATAATATAAATGATAGAACAACCAAAAGTTCAAAAGGTGCCAAAAAGCAGGGAAATAAGTTATGCATTCTTTGCTGTTAAACAAGAGATAAATGTATGGTTCAACAATAAGTAATAGTTATCCTGTAATGGAAGCTTACAGCAAACAATTTCATCAGGGCTTCTTGTGAGGGTTTAGCAAGTTCATTGGCTATTGAAGTGTCATATTCATAACCAATGGTATTCCAGAACTGTAAATGGCTGCTTAGCAACTGTGTTCTGTGAAATACTTCCTACAAAGAAAAATATGATTTTTTTTTCAAAAAGTGCGAAATCTTGTGTGCAAAAATACATTCTTGATTTCTTTTTCATCCTTCAAAATAAAATCCAACCAAAGTGCATAAACTGTAACTTAATAAAAATTTCATCAAGATAGGGTCATAAACAGGTCTATACCTCATACTGGCTCTTCTCAGTGTTCATTTGACAGAGAGGAATCTGGAAGGGCAGGATTCCCACAGCTGGCCGGGGGAGGACGGGAGGGAAGCGGGCCCCCTTACAAGGGATACACCTACAACACACAAAGTGTTAGTCAAGTTACACTCATCTTCTTAAGTTATACAAGTAGTAAAATAAAGAACAAAAAGTTTGAGCAATGTTTTTTTTTTTTTTTACTAAGGAACCAAAATTATGTGGTACTGTATTATTCCACACATTGCTAAAATGTTTATATTTGCCTGGAAATTGAAGGTCACATTACAGTAATTCTCATTTTCAAATCCTTACCTAAGCTGTTGGGGATTTTCATGTACACTAACAATCCAGTAATTATCTGATTTCCCTTTTGTCTGTAATTATAACAAAAAGCATGTACATGTGTATGCATATATAACAATGCCATGAACAGCATTATGTACATGTACATTCATTTCTTTCAGTATTCCTATGAAACTTACATGTGATTTGGTATTTGCTACTTGCACCCAGCTCATCCCAAACCTTCTATTACACATCCTCACTATTCCTGCTGAATCCATGTAAAAAGGTGTGCCTTCAGCAGAAAATCTTTGAAAAACAATAAAATAATTGCAAGTTACAGTGTAGGACAGCTCCTGACACTCTTTGCATACAACTGAGTTACACATACCCCATCCATGCCAGAGAACTCTTGTAAGACAGGGGGAGAGGCTGGTGATTTATCTGGGTGGCCCCTTCTACTGTCATCAGATGTACTCCCAGGCACTGGTCTCCTGGCAAACCTAGACAAAGATAGTTTACAAGATAAGCACTATACAGCTGGCCTTAACATGATTCCATACCTACTGACTTACGTGTACACATTTTTTATGTCACAATCATAAAAATGATAAAATTCGCCAGTCTGTCACAATATGAAAATCAAATTGTCCTGTCAAAATATCCTTTTTCCAAATTAATGCATGTAGCTCAGTAGATAAAGCATTAGACTGCTGACTCTAAGATCATTATTCAGAATGCAACAAGGTATTAATAACAATTACATTGTACGTTTGGTTTTCTCCAAAATTGCACCTTTGTGTTTTTTGCAATATCTGTACGCAAGCAAAAATTAATATCCATAAAGATTACTGTAGATTCCTAATTAAATGTGAGGAATTAATACCCACATAAAATCATGTGAAGAACACCTCGTGGATTTTAAAATCTCGCTTTTATTTTTCGGACAGATGTAAACTAAATGGATTTAGTCATTCGCGATTTTATATTCTTGTGATTTGATGCAAAACGGTTGAATCGCGGAATGAAGTACTCGCATAAAATAAGGAATTTACAGTAATACAGTTCTTGCTGATTTGAGAAATTTAATTAGAAAGTGTCATGGATCCTGAATGAGTAAAGAATGAACTTACAGAGAAAATCTACATGCTAATGTAAAATTGAAATATTTACCCATTCCTCTGTGGTAGGCAATGAGCAGCTGATTTGTGTGAGCTGAGAGGCACACCACAGGGCCGGGTATGGAGAAGATATCCCTCTGGATGCCTCCCAGTGAGAAGATTCTGATTAGTCTCTCTGAAGTGGCTACAGCAATCCAGTCCTCACCAATTGCAAGAGCCTATCATTTAGGAGTACAAGGGCGGGAATTAAAATCAGTGATAACTACACAAAACAGGGTCAAGTAATTAACATAAAGAAGCTCAACAGATCATAATTATGTTCACCTAAGGATATCTGTAAGTGAACTTTGAACTAGTGGTAGATAGGTCCTAATAGTAAAACTAAACAAAGAGTACCAATACCTTTGTGAAAGAACTTGATCAATGGCATGATATAAAAGCTTTGACCCAATCAACTCTCTCACATACAGGTTTGTGTTTCTAGGGTTCAGTTTTGAGGAATTTTAAAAATTTACATGAAGTTGTTGCAATAATGTTGCAATAATGTTTACATTTAAATATCCAGTCCAGATATTAATCTATTAAGCAAGTCATACTACACATATAAACATGAACAGCTTCTATGCTTACCTCTATTGCTTCTCCATCATCCATAGGAATGGTCCACTCCTTAGAATTATCCCAAGATCCAAAATGCATGCAGGTCAACTTACTGAAACATTACATTACAAATCTGTATAAATGCATCTATACCAATTTATGGTCTGAACAATGGGCTGTAGATATGGTACAAAGTAATATTCCTCTACACAACACACTCTCTCAATCTGAATCCACCAGATGTTCTATACAATATACCCTGCTCCTTTCATCTTACATGCATATATTGAATGATACGAAATCTTTTTTTAAATCTAACTAACAATAATCCCCAAAAGGTATTCAAAATGATGACTTTTCTTTTTATACATGTACATAATTATGTGTACTATAATTGATAGCTTCAATGAATCAGTTCTTATGAGTACAGACTACATACATGCTATTACATGTATCATAATACTACAGACACTAATTGACGACTTGAAAGAATCTGCATTTCATAGTACAGGCACTGAACATGTACTATAATTGATGACTTAGGAGTACAGACACTGAGCAGACCTTGGATCAGAGTCCTCCCCCGGGCTGGCTAGGACCACAGCTTCTGTTGAGACGTCGGCCATAGTGTAGCCCGCTGAGTTGGTTAGGTGCATGGCGTGGTGTATGGCCGTGTTGTGGAACTCGATATCTATTGACTCCTCTTCCTCTGTATTAAACTGCTTTATAATTCCAACAGCATTCCACATCTACGCAAAGGAAAAACATCATCAATGAGACCATTCTTTAATAATTAAAATGTAAGATTTGTGAAATTAATAAAATATTGCATAAAAAGAAAAAAAATTGTAAATACAAATATCTCTACCTAAATTTAACCAAGTATATTCTAAAACTTAAAAAAAAACAACATAAAAATTAGTAAAATAACCACCATATAGTTTAACACTTTTACAGTGGTAGACAAAAAATTACCTAAGCCTACCAGGGTAAAACATTTTGAATTGAAACCAATGAAATTAGTGTTCTCCATCGTTTATTAATATGCACATTTTAAGATGTTACAAATTTCCAACCATTGAACCATTACAATGTACAGGTACAACATAAATTATTTGCTTATAAACTCTAGAGTAACTTAAAACACTGACCATGAATCTGCTAGAGAGGTGTTTGGGGGTGGATCCTGGTTGGAAGGCCCCTTGAGGGGGTGTGGGTACAAACCCCGGTCTCTCTACGATTCTCGTCTGTACCGGAACGACTGGAGGAGCCTCGCCGTCCTCTGATGCCAAGTCATCTACAACAGAACCAGTCTTACATGCAGCCGTTTAGTTTAAAATCTGCAAAAATCCTCATCTCCACGGAAAAATCACATCCAAATGGGGATAACACTCATGAAAATGAAAAGTAGATTTTTAAAATGAAAAATATCAAAGAAAAATTCTGAATAATTTACCATCAAGGGGCTTTAAGACACTGGCTGGTGTTGAGTCATTGCTGTCTTCATCAAAAATCTGCTCTTTACTCGGCTCATCAGAAGCTTGAACTAATTCCGCATCATCATCGTCATCCTCAAAAATCCCTAGAGTCTCTTTTACTCTTTGTTCCTTTGCGGGCTATAGAAAAATGAAAGAATCATCAATTTCTCGAGAGATGCTGTGTTTAACATACAGAGTAGTAACTAGTGAGTCAGATTTTAACCATTACTGAAGTCATTGTTCATACAGTACCTGGGTTCCGCCTTTAAGATTTATTTCACTTAAAAGTCCAAGCTGTCCCTAAAGAGAACAAAAAAATCTTTAAAATGTGTAAAATAATTGAGTTGTCTCCCATTGTGTAAGTGCATAATGTACAAACTACTACAATCAAGGTTTTTTTTCTTCTAAAAACTTATCTAACCTCTCTATCACAAAATGCTATTTCTGTCTGGTTGCTAGGATTCCAAGATAGTGACATGATGGACAATCCACTCTCATGTTTAAACCTATTAAAATAAATAACATGTTTTAGTTGGTATTTTCAATGATGACAAATATTTTTATTTTAGATACATGTAGGACTAAAAAGTGGTATTAGAGATTTAGTACAAACAAAAATGTCTAAAACCAGTGAATCAAGTATGCATCTCCCTTAAAATATTGTTTGATGTAGATACATGTACAGTGTATTATCATAGTGCCGAAAAACATACAATTCAACCACCAACCCAACTTGCTTGAAATTTCTCCTCATGTTCCTTCAGTTATCTGTTGTATATAAGTTTGTCAAAACAGTTGTATCATACCTATCCACACAGGTTTTGGTTTTGAGGTCAAAGATGAGAATATGGCCATCATAACACCCTGCAGCCAGGTGTGTTCCCTCAGGTGAGAGATCCAGCACAGAGTACACCTACAAATACAGTCACCATAGTGACAGATATTTTATCACAGATCAAGAGGCATTCAGCCAAACTTCCCAGTGATATACATGTACATGTACATATAATGAAGGTGATTGGCAATGAGAGGAATTTCATTTTCTTTCAAAGATTATTGAGAGGTCAGGGAGAATAACAGATAAGTGGGATAAATTAAAACAATTTTCTAGACACATACTCCAGAAAACTGACTGTCTTGTAATGATCCAGTTGTTGTCCAGGAATTTCTGTCATAGATCTGGATCTCATTCTCCAAAGGAACGTACAAGAACTGAAAATTAATAAAACAATATTGCAATTCCAATACATTTACATGTACATGTACTAATTCCAATACATTTACCATTTATACACACACATAAAAAAAAACAACCATCAGATTATGTATCTTTAACATTCTGTGTGAAAAATAAATTTAAACACAGATGTTTAAATGTTTTTTTGCCTTCTTAACATGATTTTTACCTGCCCATTCTTTTCCCAACATAGCCTACACAATCCTTTGGTCAAACTGTTCAAAAGATCAGAAAAGCATTGCAGTATAATTTCAATATTACATGCACAGTATAGTAGCACAAATGTTCAAAGAGCTCAAATGTTTGTGTTACTTTCAAATTTTACCTAATGTCACCAACTCTGGGAAGGATTTGGAACTTTTTCACTTTCTCCTTATTCACAACTTTCCATATCACCACATTTCCATCACAACTAGAGGATGCCTTGAAAAGTAATACACAGAAGGGTAAAATAAGATTTTATGTTATCAAATATGAGCATATAAAATGATGGGTTACCTGTATAAAAACAAGTTATCTGCATGAACATGTATATTGCATAAAATCAAAACTCTGAAAGCTAAAAAGAAATTTTTCAGTTTTAAATCAAAATGGTTATCCATTAAGCCCAGACATTTTTAGCAGTCCACACAGTACACTAACCAGAAATTCTTCTTTAGGGTCTAAGGCTACACTTAATACAGGGGCCTCATGTCCTTCAAATTTCTTTGTGTCTCCAGAGGAAATATCAACAATTTTTATCGTGAAGTCACTGAAACAAATGGTATCCATGATTGTACAGTGCTCCCCTTTAAACAAGACAATCTTCAATAAAAGAAGGGTTTCTACAATGAGTCCCAAAAAGAGACAGTAATACAGCTAAAAATTACTTTCAATAAGTGTGATATGGTTATATATTATATATATTTCAAAACGATATCACTCCAAAAAGTATATCATATTTGAAATTTGAAAGCCTTTCTGTTCTGGACAGCATTTATTTTAATACATTTTTCAAGAGACCAAGTGATTAACTAAAGCTTGTGTTCATACCTAGATCCAGCTACTAATGTTGTTCCCTTCTGGTTGATGCTGATATGGTTGGCAGGGGCAGTAAATCTTGCCAGAATCCCATCAGGAGAGCCCCCTGGGAAAGTATATGCCTGCACAGTGTTTGCGTCGGTGGCAATGAAAAATCTGTCATTCTGTGAAAAACAAAACAGGAGATGGAAATTTTTGATGTGAATTCATATAACTTAATTCTGTAAATTAAGCAATTTTGCAATTATGGGTTTACTCAAATTTAATGCAACATGACAAATTCTCAACAAACTGTTTCATTTTTCTAAAATAATCTGGCTTAAATTAAAGTTTTTAAATTTAAACGATAAAAAACATCCAAGGTTTTTGTCTGGCAGGAGTTAACCTGTCAGTTCCATGGCACCAAATGCAACAGGATGGGAAAAAAACATGAGAGAGCAGACCTGGATTTGAACCCGGGCCCCCTGAATCTCAAGTGAAGTCCCTACAAACTGAGCTTTCTGACAACGACAATCTATCCCATCTGACCCTAACAGGCTCAATCACTTGGAGATGTTTTAACATAGGTAAAATGTAATTATTTGTAATTTGTTTAATACCTTGTATGTGACACAGAATGCTTTATCACCAGTTCCATGGGAAATAGCATCATCATCCTCCGCCCCTTCCCATATTCTGACATCTCCATCTGAGCCACAGGTCAAGATATATCTGGTAAGAAACAAAAAAAAAATTAACTAAAATACATTTACGACTGATTATTTTTACTCACAGAATAATAACAAATGAATGAAAATTTTAGCATGCAAATTCCATTTCAACAAATACCCGAAATCAGGATTCCATACTTGATGCATTATACCATGACTGATCAAACTACTTACTTTCCTTTATCGTCATAGCATACACTTGTTAATCCTTCGCTGTGAGCGTATCGCAACGGCGAACAGGACGGCATTATCAAGTTTACCTCCTTGTTTGATAAGCGCGCCAAAAATGTCTTTCTGTATGACGATCCCGATCATATTTCTTTAAAAATAAGAATATTCGTGTAATTTCAAATACTTGTGTAATGTGTTATGTGTGTTATGTCTAAGTAAAGATCAGTTCAGTTTGAATAGTAGAACAATATAGATTTACTTTTTTTAAGCTGTGAAAACATAATTGTAAAAATACCCATGGGTTGATTTTTTGTTGGCAACGAATTGACCATACACCTACATTATTAGAATATGACATCACACCCTCCACTCCTCTTCACTTCCTGCGACAATGCCTATGCCTTGATCAGAGCGAATATGTCTAATGGTATGTTTTTTTATGTTTTGGTCTATATTTTGCCTTTCTTCGATTATTTTTTCATTTAATAAAGATACATTGAACTGTGTGTAAGACCAAGAACTGCATCACTTCACTATCTATCACTGTTCTGACAGCATGTTTCTTTGTTTATATTTTACTTGATTGATGATATTTGGTCAATTTTCTCTTCTGAATAAAACTAATATAGACTATGTTATAGATCTTCAATCCATTCATATGTGTAGCAAATTTAGTATATTATATAGCATACCCACACTTTAGAGTTTACCATTTGTCATTTGACACTTGTAAATAATTTGTGGATTAACAGGTATTATTTAAAAGGTTAATGCTGGTTCAGCCTGTGTTTGATGCTTTGACTAAAATTTTTCTCAAACTCGATATTATCTTTTACATATTCATATAGTCCGAAATATCTGACGTTTTCCTGGCTTTTTTAACGATTTTGATATTTTACATGCCAGGAAAACGTCAGAACCGGCGCCATTATGAAAACTGAAAATTCGCCGCCTCCAGTTGGAGGCAGCATTCTCGGCTCGATTTTAAATATTTACGAGTTGAATCAAATGTTTCACTCACAACTAATTAATAAAACAATGATTTTACTGCTCACTAATATCGCTTTTATGGGTCCTTACATCCCATAACAGGCTGTTGAACACATTTTATCGAACTGTTGAGATTTGTTTTGATTTCGTTCATTTTTGAAATCTTGCGAGAAAATAGACCAACAACACTATTGTTTATCAGTGTGATTATCAAAATGTGGAGTAAAATTATATTTTAAGCTGTATATATATCTATTTAAAACCGAGCCTAGATTGCCGCTTCCAGTTGGAGGCGGCGAATTTCCAGTTTTCGTAATGGCCCCGGTTCTGATGTTTTCCTGGCAAGTAAAATATCAAAAATCGTTAAAAAAAAGCCAGGAAAACATTAGATATTTCGGACTAATATTCATTTTGTGCAAATTCCTTGATTCAATAGGATTTCATCAACAGTTGATTGATGGAAATATCATTTTTTCAATGACAGCTGACAACTCAATAATTTTTAACTTGAAGTCTCAGATCTGTTTAGTGACATTGTATTTGGCCATATATAACCAAGGAAACCTCAGAAATGAGAGTTTCAATCTATTTTGTTTGATGATGTCTGAGCTACATAGCAGCAACCTTTCATGTAATGTCTGTCTACTCAATATATCAAGTCTCATTAGCTCAGTGGTTGGAGTGCTGGCACAGTATTCCAGAGGCCCTGTGTTCAAGTTCTGGTTGAGACTTGACTTTTTCCCACATGTTACATTTGGCACCCTATGTTCAAAATCCACTGTTATTTCCAAGAAAATACAACACATGCCTTGTAGCATATTTCCTTAACTTGCAGTATTCTACTCGAAAATTTGAGAATGAATTTCTAAGTAGAGTAGGAGTATGTCACCTGGTCAACAGGTGTGTGACTGTCAGTGAATGTATCGGTATTGTTGATTCCTTAATTTATGGGGGTACTTAATTCCCCGATCCTGCCATTTTGTATCAAATTGTGAGAACATAAAATCATGAGTACTGAACTTTTGTAGTGATTACATATAGTATACAGCTATTAAAAAAAACTATAAGCAAGATTTTAGAATCAGTGAGAGGATTTTGCATGGATATTATTCCCCGCATTTGATTAGGAATCCACATTATCAGGTCTCAGTAGCACAGTGGTTAGATGCTGGCACAAATCCCCAGAGGCCTTGGGTTTGAGTCCCAGCCAGTTGAGACTTAACTTTTCACCACCTGTTACATTTGCAAATTCAAGTTTTTAGATACAAGCAAATCTGTAAATATTTTTTAGTAATCATTTTTTAAGTAAACTAAACCATGTGACTGTTGGGCTGAGTGTCGATTCAGTAAACATTTTTTAGTTTAATGGATAAGTAGTTTTATTTTTGTCAACAAAACAGAGAGCAATTCATCAAAATGAACACAAAAAATCAACCTTTTAGATACTGAATGAAGTAACAAAGTTCATTTGAAAATTTAAGGTTTTGAATTAAGAAAACAAGGTCTTGGAATAGCATTTTCTCAATTAGGTGTTTAAGCCTTGCTGTCCTTGGTATATAACCCACCAAAAAATTACAGATCAGAAGTTATCTCCCTTTTGGACCTCCTTTTCAAAACTTTTTTTCTTAATTGTAATGATTTAAGGAATTAATGGTTTGATAAGTAAATATGTGACTTTTTGGGCCAAGTTTCTAGATAAGAACTATTTCATTATTTTGATGGCAGAATGAGAGGCAGTTGTTGATTCTAATTGATTTATTTATGTTTTAGATGAGGACTTTGCTGGAAATAGTGCAGAAAAATTACTGCCAAGCAATGCTTCCTCCAGTGAAAACACAAGGAGGGGGGTCCCCATCAATCTCGGAGGACATCGGCTACATAGGTCTTCTGTACGACCTTTCTTCTGTTGCGGAAGTCAGCTCTCCTTAAACAGCATTAGCGATTTCATTCAGACATCAGATCAGTCAGACTGTGATGATGGATCAGATCTTATGGCAAATTTATCTTTATCCAAAAAAACACAAAACAGACGCAAAAAACCCAATGAAGGACGCAAGAAATTTTGGACTTTGAAGCTCAGAGGAAAGTTGCATGTACCAAAAAGGTCAAATTACAATACAAATGAGAATGATTCTACGGGGAGCATTGTGTGCACATCATTCAGAAAGTCGTCAGATGAAAGTGAAAGTGGCATTGAACAGACGAATGCAGGTGCTTCTTCACAACCACAGGAAGTGTTTGTAACTCTACGCCCCATTAATTTTGATGAACTCTACCCAACAGAAGACATTGATCAGAGAAGAATACGTCAGCGGGCTCAAGAAATGGAGGAGGGCATTGATGTACAAAATGCTTGTATACTGATACCTCAATCAGCCGATTCGTCCTCAGATGAGGAATATGACTGCCCCCAGCCTTTAACACAGAGAAATAGTTTCTCTTCCTTTGCGGAAACCTGGCAATATGGTTCCTTCTCAATGTTGCCTACACATTCCAGCATTCTCTCCCCCTCAGTCCGCCCGCATTCCCAAGTCGACTACATCCATTGTCTAGTGCCAGACATTGCAAGCATTACCAACTGTAGCTATTACTGGGGAGTCATGGATCGCTACCAGGCAGAGAAGCTGCTAGATAAAAAGCCAGAGGGAACCTTTTTGTTGAGAGACAGCGCACAAGAGGAGTACCTGTTTTCAGTCAGCTTCCGGCGATATGGGCGATCTTTGCATGCAAGAATTGAGCAGTGGAATCACAAATTCAGCTTTGATTCCCATGACCCAGGTGTTTTTGCATCAGAAACAGTTTGTGGTCTAATAGAACATTACAAAGATGCCAGCGTTTGCATGTTTTTTGAACCGTTGCTTACTACTCCCTTGCATCGTACGGATCCTTTTAGTCTTCAGCACATGTGCAGATCAATTATTTGTGATCGTATAACATACGACGACATTAATGTGCTGCCCCTTCCACGGCAGTTGAGAGATTATATGAGATATTATCATTATAGGCAAAAGATACGCACACGCAGATATGACATGGCATAAAGCGTTAAACTACATGTGAATGATTCTAGAGGCATTAGACTTTTGACTCAAAGTGGACTTGGATCGTAATATTCAGACTGGTGCATTATTTGTTGGACTCTGTTCATATTTGAAAAATGGACACCAACAGTAAAAGTAGAATATATTTTGTCTAATGACATATTTATTTCCCTTGTTTTTAAGGGCTCTATATAGTGTATACTGGTATTGTACATGTTGGTACTGTTGCTGTTTCACAGCAAATTTTTCAAAAAATTTTATGATAAGGATTTTTTACCTTATGGATAAAGGGTAATACTGTACTTTCTTTTTTAAATTTCCTCAAATCATGACATTTATACATGGCAATCAGGAATTTACTCTTTGTGTATTGTAATCAGTTCCTGTTAACCTGTGTGAACTAATGTTATATATATTTTTAAAAACATACTGTTTTGGGATTTTAAAGCCAACTTTTTCTGAAAGTGAAGATATCTGGCTCTTGGCCCATAAAACTTAAATTTACTCGCTTTTGATTACGTTCTCACTTTTACCAATGCCGCAAACCACAGCCAAAATTTGCGATCCTCTCCTATCTAGGTATGGTTGCACTATACAAAAATATTTTATAGTTTAATAAAAGCATTGTCCAATGCGAGTAAGGCGTAGTTGGAGGTTGACCTTATAATTAAATCATAGTTTACTTAAATGTTGCTAACTGTTCTGCAGTCAAAGTGCACTGCATGTAGAATTCAAAGCTGATTTTAACAACCCCCACAATATCCAGCTTTCACCAACATTTGGAGTTTATGAGGTTACGATTAAAGTAGAGCAATGCGGTCTCTGGGTCATGGATTGAGACAATGTTACTTATACATGAGAAATGTATAGTGCAAAAGTAAAAATGTGATAAAGTGAGCCGATTTTAGTTTTATGTCCCCAGGGCACAATTGTAACTTGTATTTTTTGACTTATTGCATTTTTGTTGTTATCATCATTTTAAGACTGAAATCATAATCGACATTGACGTACAACCAAAAAGGGTCTGTTTAATATTGCAAACTTTGTTGTCTATTGATATTTTGCATGGGAATTAGTCAATTACATGGCAAGAACATTTACTACCAAGTACTGTAACATATAACAATTCAATGGTTTGTGTAAATATTAACTATTGTAGCCATGTAACTGTTTTCAGGAAGTACTTGTACATATTATCTTTTGCACATTTCCTTGTCCTCAAAAACCATATTTGCTGAGGTATTGAAAATAGACTTTACCTACAGCAAAGAAATTCTCAAGATGAACCGAATATATTGTAGTAATTTCACAATTCAGTCATTC
>WFKH01006014.1:51866412-51909367 GCA_016163765.1 Magallana hongkongensis
ATTATTTAGTGATAGTACAGAAAATGTTATTCTCTCTCTTCTGAACTTTGAGCAAAACATTGTGAACTTAAATTACAAATCACAGAAGACTACAATAGTGCAGTTTCTTTACTCCTTCCTCTTTTCTAAAGTAAAAAAATTCACTCACATTCTTAATACATTTTTTTTTTAACTACTGTATAATTTCTTAAAACTTTTCATCATAAATTCAAAAGCAAACTACTGAGGATCTGGAGCATATTTCATTTTGGTTAGGAGTATATAAATAACAGTGTATATACTAACAGTTCCAAATACACTGCCACTTGAGGTATCCTCATCGGAGTAGCCCTCCCTGGTCCTTTGTCGCCTCTTTCTGAGGGGTGACCGTTCACGGATGTACGGCCTGGAGGCCTGTATACATCTGAGACATAGAACCACTGTGAGGAACAGTAGGACCAGTCCTATCACTATCACCAGCACCATAAACCACACCTCCTGATAAAACTCCTCCGAGGTCCCCGGGGACCCATTGACACTGGACAGGGCACCTGTTCACAATAAAATGTCCACTTATTTATTTTACCTGGTACTATACAATATAGTTTGTTTGTCATGGCAGATGTATTTTTCATGAACTAAATACCACTGAAACATGAGAGGGGAAATGAAAATTTAACCAACAAAATACAGATACACTGCATTTCATTAATCAACACTACTTCATCTTTTAACTGTCTCCAGTTTTAACCGTTTCCATGAATCTTAGCAATATGTTGACAAAACTGTTCACATTCCATCAAAGCAAAATTTTACAGCTTTAATAAGTACATGTTTAAGCATCAGATAAGATTTTGACGGAGAAAGTTAATAACTTTTTCAAGCTAGTCTCCTAAAATTTTACAAAAATAAAAATTAAGATATCATGATAAATTAAAGAATGTCAGTTTAATACTGAACTTGCCTGAGGAGTCTATCTCTATGACGGGGGTTTCTGCTTGTCCTACCTCTGTTACTGCTGTCACAGTGAAGGAGACCTCTGTAAAAAAAAACAACTCATGGCCATTAATCGGATATCACTTTTTGTGTATAATGAGATACCAACATCAAAAATGATAAATTAACTACTTTAACAATGAAATCTGCATTAAATACATGCAGTCACTGTCTTACTCTTTTTAGAAGTTTCTTCATCTAACAAGCTGTTGAATGCAACTCCTCGGAAAGCCACACGGCCGTTCACAATCAGAATGAATTCACGCAGTTTGCCATTCAGCTCAAAACTATTAGTCCAGTCAATGGAAATCTGGGATCCATTTCTAAAGTGCTGTGGATATCTAATATACACTGGATCTGTGGATAGGAGACGTACAGGATCCAATTATCTTATATTATTGACATGATTATTCAAAGTGATTTTGACAAATATTAATTATGAATATGTATAACAATTCAATGCTTGTACATGTATATATAAATCTTTGTAGATTTGCTCCTGACCATTAAGAGTATTCTTGAGTGCTCACTTGTTTGCAGTGTTTCTGCTCTGGTCCAACCAGCATTTTCCACACTTCCGGCACTGTTATAGGAGACTACCTGGAAATCATAGGCAGTGTAGGGCTGGAGACCGGTCACAATCCTGTCCAATACCAGCCCTTCATACACTCGCACCACATCACCCACAACACAGGTCTGTAGGAATGGCTGCCAGGTTAAAGGGCAACTTCCTCTCTGGTTCAGAACAAACCTGAAGTGCATGGATTTCAAAGTATAATTGTAAAACTATTAACTTTAAAGTCATATCAATAACAGTATCAAATGTATTAGTCGTTCCTTTGACATTTTTTTTGCAATATACACAATTTCAGACAAATTTTAATATAAAACAGATTTCAACTTTTACAATTTAAGGTAAAGAATTGCATGTATACACAAGATTTCAAGCCTTTTCTCTCTTTTTACCATTACATGTAAATCATTTGTTAATTTTGTTCATCTAAGTGATTATCTTTAAAAATTTCGATAATTCACTAAAAAAATACCAATAGTGAGAAAATAAAAAAAATACGCTTAAAGCTAAAGCATTACTTGATGATCTGTCCGTTTGGTTCCCTGGGGTAGCTCCAGGTCATCTGGAGCGTGGAACTGTTGGCAAAGCTGACCTGCACTGGGCCCTGCCCCACAGGTTTAGCAGCCTCTGTTTGGACCAGGATTGTGGGGCTGTCCGTGCACCCTCCCTGTGTACAGACCCTTCCCCTCAGGGAGTACCAGGTGAAAGGGAGGAGGGGTGAGGTCTGACCCACAGTCTGGGTCAGGGTATTTCCACTACTTCTCTGTAAGCATCAGATGTAACATCAGTGGAACAACAGTTACTGTCTATGCATTAGACAACTTCAAACATCATTCTTACATTTTTTCTATTTTAAATCATAATATGAATATATGAGTACCTAAAATTACACAAATTGAATTCTATAGAACCACTAAATGCAGTTATGTAATATTGACTGAATTTTTCTTTTACATTCAATATACATATAGTAGAGTTGAATCATTCCTACCACAGTTTCATTGACCAGGACACTGTATGTGATGATAACTCCATTGGGAACAGCAGGGGGTCTTAACTCCACAGTGATCATCTGGTGGGTTTTACTCTGTAAATGCATATTAAAAAATAACATTAAGAAAGATCTGCACAAATTATCTGCATAAATCATCAATTATATAAATCAAATATTTTGTCAAACTAGCCAGAACAAGGGGTGCGCTAAATCCAGTGGGCGGAGCCTCCTTTGTGCTGACACTCATCCATTCACTTTCTGTCCCTCCCACACTGTTGATTGACATCACCATGTACTGATAGCTGGTGAAGGGTACTGTATTATAGTCACTGGTCCTTGTCTTTGTTCCATTATAAACTGACACTCTGTCAGTGTATGACATACCTACATGATAAAGAGACAATAGTTTTTTTTAATGAATAACTACAC
Source organism: Magallana hongkongensis (assembly GCA_016163765.1). Lineage (NCBI taxonomy): Eukaryota > Metazoa > Mollusca > Bivalvia > Ostreida > Ostreidae > Magallana > Magallana hongkongensis. Next base: position 51,869,385 of record WFKH01006014.1, read on the forward strand.
ACACTGAGCACAGATTTGATCAGATTTCATTGCTGAGTGGATCAAGAAATCAAATGTTTATCAAAGCATAAAACATGGCAAAAGTTTATAATAATTACCAGTATGTAGAGAAATTGTCCATTAATATACGCATATTCAAAACTTTGCGTTTTACCAAATTCACAAAAAGTTATGCCAACAAATACATGTATTGATGAAGCCACAGAGGTAATTACCTATAGTTTCTACCACCGCTTTCCTTCTGTATACCCTGTACTGTATGATGACTCCATTGGGTTTCAGTGGAGGATCCCATGTGACCAGAACCCCAGCGTGTCCACCCTTGTCATCTGCCAGGGCCAGCAGGGAGGGGGAGGGCTGTTCCTCTGGGGTGGCCTCTAGGGTCCTAGCACTAACCCCCTCACTAAGCTCACAACCCCTGCTGGTACAGGCCTGCACTCGGAAAGAGTACTCTGTCCAGTAAGAGAGACCTGGCACAGTGTAACTAAGCAATGAAGATCCTCCTTTGTATATTATTTGTTGATCTAAAAGAAGAGTGTAGTTCTGAATTTGTCCATTTGGTTTTGCTGGTGGGGCCCATGTTGCCTGTATTGAAGTGGAAGACAAAGGTTTTAAGACAGGTGGACTTAAACCAGCTGGAGAAGAGGAGTAAGTTGTAGCAATGGCTGACGGGCTTTCCACACTCCCTTTCCTATTTCTGGCTATTATGACATATGAATAACTTGTCCCTGGACTTAAGCCATAATCTGTAAATGTGGTCACAAGCTGCCCTGATATTGAAAGACTCTGTGTGTAAACTAAGGCTCCATCTCGTCTGACATCATAGGATGTGATGATTCCATGTGGATTCAGAGGAGCTCTCCACATCACCTCTATTGACTGGGAACTTAGAACATTTAGTGTAGGTTTCTGTAAGTCAGCAGGAACATCATCCAATGGTCTGCCTTCCACTTCTCCACTTCGAGTACACCCACCACGAGTACAGGCAATCAGTGAGAATGAGTACAGTTTGTATGGCTCTAGTCCTATCTGAGTGTGCTCAGTGCTCAGTCCTGTATAGACCTCAATCCCATCCATCAAGAGCTGGTACCTAGTGACCTGACCCCTATCTTGACTGAGTGGTGCCCAAGAAACCTTGATGGCTGTGGAACTAACAGCCTCTATGTTTGGTGGCTCCACAACAACAGGTGGAGATTCCACTGTCCTTATTATGGTGGGGGAGCTTGTGGTACATCCACCTGCAGTACAAACTGTCAAAGTGTATCCATAAAATGTATAGGGCAGCAAGTTTCTGTCAATATACTCAAACTTGTCATTGGTGTCAAAACTGAGTGGAACGCTGTCATTTCGCTGTAACTGGTAGCTCTGAATCATTCCATTGGCCTGTGTGGGTGGACTCCAAGTTATCTTTAAACTGTCAATCACATTGGAGATGTAATCTACCACAGGGGCAGCCACTCCCTCAGGAGGAGCTTGTTCTGTGAAGACAGTTTGCCAAGGACTTTGAACTGAGCTAATGACATTTGTAGCCCTTACACTGTACTGATACTCTGTGTATGGACGAAGACCTGTATCTGTGTAACTAAATGTAGATCCTAGAGTGTCATTAGTGGAATACACAACCACTGGATCTGAGAGTTCTCTTTTCACCAGTCTTGTCTGCTCTCTCCTCAGAACCTCATACATTAAAATAGCTCCATTTGGTTGAAGTGGGCTTGCCCATGAAATCACTGCTAATGTGGCATTTACTTCTTTTGGTATGGGTGTTGGTTGATTTGTTGGTGGAGCCTCAGCAGTCTGGAAGTTCTGAAACCCAGCTTTTGTACAACCTGCCCTTGTGCAAGCCTCAACCTGAACAGTGTACATTGTAAATGGCTGAAGTCTTCTCATCTCAAATTCACGACTGATTCCCTGGTAGAGAGCAACTGAGGAACCTAGTTCATATAATCTGTACATAGAGATAATCCCGTTTGGTTGGGCTGGTGGATCCCAGCGTAAAATCAAGGCAGTTCCTGATGATATTTTCTCAGCTTTAACTACAGGCATACCAACAGGAGAGGACTGGTCTGTCTGAACTATGACTTTGTCTGAAGAGGTGTTGCCAACATTGCTGATGACTTGTAAAAAGACTTCGTAATTTGAGTAGGGTTTCAGTCCACTAAGAAGCGTTGAAAAGATGCTTGGAGAAACGGACAAGTATTCCACAGTATGATTTCCTGGACTCATTTTAATCTCTTTGTAAACAATTCTGTACTCCTTAATAATTCCATTTGGACTTAAAGGAGGATCCCAGTTTATCATAAAACCAAAGGCACTTGTGGCACTGATATCTGGTCGTTTAACACCTGCAGGTAGTGCTTCCAGGGTTCGAACCAGGGCCCATCCACTGGACACATCCCCTTCTTTGTTTCCAGCCACCACCCTATATTGATATTGAGTGAATGGCTTGAGGTCATTCCCTGCATGCCTGATATGGACTACATCACTTTCAACTCTGTTTATCAAGAATTCAATGGAAGAACCTTCCTCTCTGTAATAAATCAGATATTGAAGTAGAATGCCATTAGGAAACAGGGGTGGTCCCCAATCAATATCCACTATCTTGGGACCTCTTGCTGTCAAAATGGGTGGAAGCATATCAGAAGGTGGAGCCTCCTTGGTTGTGACTTCAGTACCCATTCCAATACCACAGGCATTAGGTTCACCAGCCAAGCAAGCGATCAGTCGAACGTCATATGTAAAATGAGGCTTCAGTCCTGAGACTATTGTGGAAAAGTTCATCCCAACTCTCTTTTCTATCTCTGTTGGTTTTCCAGCATTAAGTATGACCCCATACTGGTCAATGGTTCCTGTTGAAGTGACAATGGGGTCCCATTCCATGTATATCTGGGAACTACTCTGTACCGTGACATTCTTCAGGACTGGGATGTTATCAGGGATGTGGGTTGGCATGGATACTGATTTGACGGCACTGCTGGTGTTGTCGGCACTGGTACCAACAATCACATAGTAAGTGTATTTGCTGCCAGGTACTAGCTCAGAGTCAGTTGTGGTCAATTCTTTACCAAAGTAGACGTTCTTGGCTCCTCGTGAAGAGATTCTCATCAGTGAGTAGAATTTGAGGAGACCATTCATTTGTTCTGGAGGATTCCAGAAAATCAGAGCTGTGGTTGGAGTCAGAGCCACTATTCTGGGAGTAAATATACCTGTTAAATATTAAAGAGAATTTTTTTCAAAACAACTAATCACACTGATCTATATGCTAAATGTGCACATGAAATTATTTCAAAGAAGCAGAGATCCAATGACTATATATGCCATCATAACAGGGAATTTTTTTTCTAAAATAAGCAATTAAAATCAAGGAAACACCAACACCCAGATTTAAACAAATATAAAGTAACTGTTAAATTGTTTTAATGCAGAATGCTTCTCCATAGCGAAGCAGGTAACTAATTTTCATTTCCACACTCATCATAGTAAAAGACAACCATATTGTTCCTATGTATTAATTCTTCTCACCTTCAGGAGCAGCATCCTTAGTTTTGAACTGGACCTCCTCACTCCTAGAACAGCCCACTCGAGTACACACTTCTACATACACACTGTAGTTGGTGTACGGGCTTAATCCTAAAATTGAAACTCCAATTTATCAAGTTTGAAATCATTCTAAATTCAAACTCTTTAACATTACAAAATCAATGTTTACAATGAAATTTTGATCAACTACATTTAAAGTATGACAAGCATTCAAATCTACAACATGCAGAACATTGCTGTTTCTACCTCTGACTGTTAGTGACAGTCCCATGGTTTTATTCTTCTTTCCGTCAGACATATGGAGGACATAGTGGGTGATGATGCCATTAGGTTTGGAGGGAGGCTTCCATGACACCTCTACACTCATTGCCTCCACCTGGAGGATAAGTGGAGGGTCCATCTTCCCAGGAACACCCTCAGCTGTTGCCACAGTTACCTACAGAGTATCCATGAAAATCAATTCATTCAAACATTTTGGTGTCATGTTTCCTAATGAGGATCAAATTTTGAAACCAGGATGAATCTATTTAGAAAATTTTGGATATCTTTTATGTTTTGTTCTGGTATCTTATATATTTATGCTTAGATTAAGCATTGAAAGAATAGACCCGTTCAAAGTAACTGTGGTACTGCTCTTTTGCAGGACGAGTTGACACAGTTTGGTAAAACATGACAAAACAGGAATTTTTTTATCATCATTTAATCATATATAAACTTAAACTTTCACAAGGTACTAGTATATCAATTTGCTATAGAAAAGAGTTGTGTCCTATTTAAGGTGAAAGGGTGAATTATAAATAAAAGTTAATGAATGAAGCCAGACTCACTCCTTGGCTCTGTGTGCAGCCAGCACTGTTACAGGCCCTCAGTGTGTAGACATAGGACTGGTAAGGGAGGACAGTCCTGTCATCTGTGTACTCATAGTCCAGCCCCCTGTACAGCTCCAGTCCATTCCGGTGGAGGATGAACTCAGTTATCTCCCCTGTCCAAAAGCAATGCCAACAACTACAGTCAAAACTGCCGAAGCGGTCACCCCTATTAAGCAGTCACCTTTCGTATGCGGTCATTTTATTTCCTCCCGATGAAAAATCCTATATAATTGCACTCTAAAGAGCGGTCACCTGTCTAACGCGGTCAGCGGTCATCGTAATTCTGATCCGAAACTGTACAGTTGACATGCATTAGGCGGCCATTTTGATCGGTCACATGATTTACACCCGGGGATTTTTAAACATGGCTTCCGAATGTCGGTAATAAATGTCAACAATAATTATACGCCTGAGGCGAGAGAAACCAAATTAATCAATGTATTTATAATACATAACTGGCAGATCAGATACAAAAGGGAATCAAGTGAATTGTTCAAACATGTATTAACAATGTATGTTTTATAAACATGAATGAAATAGGTGTCAAAAATGTCCGTGGCGAGGCAAGAGAAAATTGCTCGATTTATTACCGTCCGGTAATATGATTTTGAGTTCAGATACGGCCGGTTAAAAAATAAATTGTTCATTTGTATTAACAGTGTTTGTTTTCTAAATATACGGTACTCATGAAAATAGTTAGTGTTATTATTGTGAAAATGTCAGCGACAAGGCTTTACCACGTAATGACTTTTTTCAATAATTTTTAAAAAAATTAAACAATTGCATGCACAATGCATTGTTATGAAGTTGTACTTATTTATCAATACAATAGATACAATAAAAAACACCAAATCAATTACTTTATCTATCATTTTGATACATCATGCTAAATATTAAGTATATAATTAAAATAAAATCCAATAATTGTTTTAATAAGGTATAAAATGTTGGCAAATCATAAGCCTCTATTCAAAGGTCACCTCTGTTAAGAGGTCACTTTGGGTGCCTCCCGCAGGTGACTGCTTAATACAAGTTTGACTGTATTTTAAACAGAAATCATCCCTGTGTAAGGTGGAATAATTCAAATGTGTGGGGCCAATTTTCATGTGAATTTCAATTCTTTAAAGGTTCATTGGGATATAACTTCTAGGATTTAATTGAATTTATATAGAAAAAGACTGCGTTTCAAAGTTTGTTCAGGGGTGTTGATAAGTGTACAAGGGGCATTGTTACTCAAGGAATCCATTAAAATTGAGCCATCATGGTTTCTTATATTTCCACATTATACTCTATGTACATGTGGTAGAGAGACTGTTAGCTCTGAATTATAAATATAGATGAAAACAACAAACCATTAGGTCTCTGAGGAATGCTCCAGGTGAGGTAGATGATGTAGACCTGGGCGGGGTCTATGGTGGGTGTGGGAGGGTTAACGCCTGTGGGTACAGCTGTTAGGGTCCTGATGTTGACATACTTACTGCGGGACTCCCCAGCACTGTTCACTACCTCTATACTATATTCATACTGTGAGTAGGGCTCTAGGTTCACATCTGTGCAATGTGGAATCAAAGGGATGGAAGTAAAAAAGAGGATTAGACTAAGAAAATTTTTAAACTTGTTATACTACCTATCTACAGTCTAATTCTGACTTATATGATAGTAATTTTTAGTACAGAAAATATGATTTAACAGTAATTGCCAAAGTACAGTTAAATCTGGTTACAGAAAACATGCCTGTAATGAATTCATGTTTACAGTGAACTCAGTTTGATTTTTTCTTTTCTTTTTACTAGATATAATAAACTTATAATGAATAAAAATTGCTTATCCTTGGCTACTCTCATGTTTTACTGTAATGTCCCCTAATGTGATTATGATAAAAATAAAATATAAACATTAACAACCAGGTTACCCTAGTTACTTACCTAGGTAGGTGTCATTGAGTCCACTGAATACAATATCCTCACTTAGAACACAGTCACCAGATGGCACTGTTGTTGGTTCTGTGGTCACATAACTACCTTTCCAGGAACCACAAATCAGAGAGTTTCTATCAAAGTCACATCGATCACAAAATGAACTGTTTGACTCTGAGATCCTGCAAGTTTTCCCAACACCACAACCTAAAAAATATCCATCCACAAATACATTGCTACATACTCACTTTGCAGATGAAGTAGCTGATACAAGCAGTCTATTTCTAAAGTTTCAATGGGTAAGATATTCTGTTCTGTTCCCAATTCAAAATACATAGCATGTACCGTATTTTCCGGGGCATATGTCGATGTGGGGCATAAGCCGAATTGCTCATTTTCAGACAAAATTCAGCAAAAATCCTTAGACTAGCCGATCTGGGGGATAAGCCGATTTTTAATCGATGATTACTAATAGTGAAAGTATGACCGCTGATCAAGGAAGTCATCGAATATATACTTTCAGAATATCGATGTAGAAAATCAAAAGAGTAATTAGAATTATTTGACTTGCTAAACATTTATATTTTAAGTAATTTTTAAAAATATATCTGCGTTTTGTGCATGATTGATCTCTTCCGTATTCGTCGGTATATATTAACGTTACGTACTGTAATTTCACACTGTTTCATATATGTTGTAAATTTTATTCCAACACCAACCTCCATGGTTCTGTTTGATAGATTAAGTATAATATTTTACCAAACATTTTATATATTTTATCAATACCTTATTGCTAAATTTCATTTGATCAAGTTATACTTTGAAAGTTACTTGTAAATTCGGGGTATGGCGTCCATTAGCTCAACACGTGGTTTCATATTCAAATAGAGTTATCCCCCGTAATCGATATAATTGAGAAATACCACATAGAAAATATTAAATTTGTGTTCTTTTCCATTAATTAAATAGTGACTTGCCGTTACGCAAAGAAGTTATAATGCTAACAAACACAGTCAATGCAATGAAGTGTAACGGTGTACACTACGTGCCCCCAGGCTGTGTTTAAGTCACGGGTTTCACACCTTTGTATATACACACGACACTGGAATACCGTTATTTCATCCAACAGGAAATTAATTTTGGTTTGAACATATTTTATTGTATATTTACAAATTAATTGTAAAAAAAAAACAAAAAAAAACAAAACAAAACAAAACATTGATCCTACAATTCCCATGAACGCAGACATGAAAAAATTCCGTCATTTTACATTCTACACAGTTTCGTGTTCTTTTTTACTACGCAATAATAGTTTCCAGAGTTCAGACACGAACGCTTGGCTTAGATATGATTTGATTTGGATTGTAAAGAAATACATCATACATTTTATTACTCACGAAGTCATTACAAAAATTATCATTGGGACAATTATCGATAATAGTTCAAACGGAAGAAAAAACCAAACCTCATAATAAACTAATACAACAGTACAACGGATAAAAACAGTGGATTTTGTAATTTACTGTTCAATTTTTTTCAACTTTGAGCCTACGATAAGCTGATCCCGGGGGATAAGCCGGGGCTCCCGCATCGTTGAAAAAAAATACCGGCCTATGCCCCAGAAAATACGGTACATGTTCAATACTTATGAAATGAATTGAAAATGTTTATTTTACAGATTTCGATGTTCTGTTATCACATATGTGGGTTTGTTCAACTTTAATTGAACTTCTCAATCACAGGTCAAGTTCACACGGTAAGTCATTTAACAAAAATTGTCAGAAAAAAGTCTAGCTTATGAGGGGTTTTCTTATAGATAAAAAAAAATTGAGAAAGTAGCATCTATGCAGAGTATTGAAACACAACCTTAAAACAATCCATTAAAAGGGCAAAACCTACCATCTTCCATGCTTGAATGATCAGCACATACATGAGTGTAGGGGTTGAATCCTTGGTAATTGCAACAACCCAGTCCTTTAGAGATCTTGTTCAATCCACAGCATTCTTCATTGGCTGAAGTCTTCTCTTGAACACTGTTGTACACAAAAACCTGTAAACAATTGCAAAAACTAAAACATAAAAATTGCCAATTTTCTAGGTTTTATAATCCATGAATAAGTTTTGTATTTGAGGTACTGAGCAAATTAACAATATTTTTCAGTTATATAATAATTACTGAAAACATTCTGTTGTCACATGACTATAGTGGTCAAAGTCACATCTGCACATCTTGAGTAAAATAAGCAACACATTGCAAAATGTCAAACACCATCACTTGACTTTGAATATGTAGCTGAATATCATATTGATCCTTCCTTGAATCATATGGTGATTTATATGCAATTTTATTTGATGAAAAGTCAAAACAAATCGGAGAAATAAGGAAAGAAGACTAGGTTAGAATGAAAGTGCGACTCCTTCCAATGGTACATCATTCCTAACCTGCTGGTGCCCTGTGTCACTAGTACAGCACAGACTTCTGTCACCCATCACATAGTTCTGTCCACAGCACATCATCCCAGGCTGAACCTCATAGGCACTTCCTGTCACATGATCACCACAACAGATCACATGACCTTCATAGACTTGTCCCCCACAACAAGTTTGATTCAAAGAAGCTTGTAGTTCACCTTAAAATAAAATTGTAGCACATTTTAATCATCCGTCACTCAACATTAGTTAACAACTTGATGTTGGCAGTGATTGAAACAAATATATGCCAAATGCAAGAGCACAGTATTTGCAACATGCATGTTTCAAAATGCAAGAGTTCTGTCCAATCATTCATTTTTAGAAGAGTAAACATTCTGGTTTGAGGATAGAATAGTGTTGTGGATATAAAATAACTTAAAAACATATCGTGATGTAATTTGTTTCTTTTGATTTCCCATTATTCATGGAAATTCCAAACATATATGATATACCAGTTAATAATGTTAATGATCATAACAGAATTTATCATAACTTGCTTTATCTAACAATAGAGTTTTAATATTAATCGCATAAAAGTGTTACCAATATTTCCATTCTACTAATAGCAGGAATAGTTATATACTATATTACACACCATCACAGCACATTTGGGCGCTGTTGTTGAGGTATGGAATGTCCCCACAGCAGGAGTCTCCCAGTCCCACATTGACCCGATCCTCTCTCTCATCCTCACAGCAAGTGTGACCCGGCAGCACCTCAATATACCTGTAGAAAACAACCAGTACACATATTTATGTTAATAAGAGATTTCCTTTACAAATGTAAATGCAAATACAAATGCAATAAAGAAAATTTCAATGAGTTAGAACTCTGTCAGTAAGCGCATGTGAAAATGGCTATGGTATTCCAGTAATTGTCAATTTCTTCATGTTCTAGACATTAATCAAAACTCAGATATCATACAGAACAGTTTGGTAGCTTATTGGCAACTACAATTTGCATGTAAATAGTAGTCATGTATTAATTGGCATTATTACGACATACCTTTTTCCACAACAGGTGTTGTTACTGACAGGTGTGTAGAACTGTCCCCCACAACATACAGCATCAGGGGAAGGTTTGTACACATAGAACCTTCCACAGCACTTAAATTCAGGCCGACTGTTGTGTATAACTCCATCACAGCATACCTTCAAAAATAAATGATGGGTTGTTTTTTATTTTGACATTTTAAAACAAAATTCAAAGGTAATAGAATTGGAGGAATGACCACAAGAAGGCTCAAACCTAAGACTCTTCAATCAGTTTAAAAACCAATACACTACCAACTGAGCTAAAGGTTTAACCCATTAGCTAGTGCTAGTAAAAGTGTGGCAGTTTTGAGCTTATTATACACACTATCACCAGGGTTGTCTCTAAAAATTGAAGTAGAAGGAAGAAATAAACAAGTAGAAGGGGGGTCTGGGGGTTTACCTTATAGCTAGATTGTGTTTGAAATGCAGTAATAGCCGGGTAAGTAAGGCATTATAGGCAGGGGAATTCCCCGCGCCCTGGGTCTTAGAGACAACCCTGCTATCACACTATAATATGCTTTGGTTAGCATTCTTACCTTTGGGCCACTGTAACAGGCAGAACCACAGATTTTCTGGTGTACACTACATTCCAGGTAGGAACACTTTGTGAGTTCTGGGTACACTGTACTGGGGGGACTAAAATTATTACACAAATGAGTCTATTATGTTATTAGTTTCTGTAAAATACATATTAAAATTAATTCATATTAACCATGTGAAGAAAATTGCAAAAGACCTCATTTACATAGAAAATCAGTATAACTATCCAGGTGGACCTGATATTAATTTGGAGCCAGAACATCCAGATATACTTTTATAATCAAAGGTAGTCATTATGAAAAGATTTGAACCCGCAACCTTTTATTCACTGACCGAATGACCATTGCCAGTGAGACACTTCTTCTTCTCATCAATTTAGTTAATTCATTGATATATAAGAAGATTGTACAAAGAATTCTTACTTTTAGATTGTTTGATACCTGTATTTGAAGTATGAATTTAGTCTTTCAATATAAAAGAAAAAATGCACACATAACATATAACTCTCAGATGCATTATAAAATTTCAAACAGATATTCATTTTTACAACCTAAGCCTTACATGGAAGAACAGGGAACTATGGTCTTCCTGAAAAGGTCATATCTTAGGATGATTCCATTAGGTTTTGTGGGCTCTATCCACGAGATGTTGACTACTGTTGGGGACAAAGGAACCACCTGAGGTGGTACCACACCCTGTGGAGGGGATTCCCTGGTGGTGACCCGGATCTCTGGACTGGTGGTGCAGTCATAGGCTGTACAGACCTCCATCTGGAAACAAATTGGTTTCACAGCACTAGCGGAATTTAAAATGAACTTTTCATTTAAAACATTTTAGAAATGTTATATGAAATCCCCCTTAGATTTCTTCACATGACATTAGCTTTATTATACACTAAATTTTATATTTTGTAACTCCATGATCTTAATCCAATCTATCATCTAAAAAAAGTTCAAGACGCTTTAAGAATTTGGACTCTGTCTACATTAAGGGGTGAGAGCATTTTTAGTTTACCTGAACTCTGTAGATTGTATAAGGAAGAAGCCCAGTCAGTATGTAGGAGCCAGCTTCATCTAGATTGGTACTGAATCTTCTGTCATTGAGTAAGATATAGTACCCTGTGATATCTCCATTAGGGGTCTCTGGAGCTGACCATGAGACCTTTAAGATTGTGTCACTTATCACATACACCCGTGGTGAAGGCATACCAATAGGAGCTAAAAATAAATTTGGATAACCCCCATATGAATGCAGTTCTATTAAAAATATGTTTTAATTTCTAAATTTTTGATAATAATAATTGTAAAACAACTTTTATTTTCCCTTTTAACCAGTTATAAACTTGTTCATTAACAAGTTTGGTGATTTTTATGTGACTATGCAAAGGTGTCCATGTTGATATTTTTAAACAATTTTAAGAGGCATCAAATGTTTGCTTCATGGCGAGAAATATTTGCAACAAAGAAACTCTGACAACTCTCACAAAGTTTTCTTGAAATATATAAAAGGTGTCTTACAGTACCACACAATACAAATCTAATACAGACCTCCGTCCAGAGTCTGGGCGGACATTGGGTTACTGGTGATGAACTGTCCCCCGTGTATAGTGATGGTCAGGTACACCGTGTATAGGGTACTGGGGCGGAGATTCTTGACCAGGACACTGGTCGTCCAGGGGTCATAGGTCTCTGTCACATTGTGACTGTCACTGAAAGCTTCCAGGGTGAACTCAGTCACATAACCTTGAAGTTCCACCACATCTAGACAGAGAGTAATACTTACTGTTACATCTAGTTACACAGTTAGTAATAATAAAAGCATGCAAGACCAAAGAAACATTTGTTCCTCTGTTCTGTGTTAAAGCTTTCATATGTACCTTTCTAAGTGTATTAAGACATTTATTAAAAGATTCTCAGGAAGTATTAATTTTATACCTGGTGTTTCCCAAGAAACCTGCAGAGTAACATGGTCAATCGGTACCACATTGATGACCGCCGCCTGCCGTGGGAATCCCCCATAAGTTGTGGCTTCCACTGAGTCCGAACTAGTCAGCTGACCTACACTGTTGTACACTGTTATTTTGTAAAGGTATGTGGTGAACAATGACAGACCCCTGTCCTCAAAATAATGAGAGGTCCCTGAATAAATGCTCAACCATGAAGGGTTGATAACTGTGTCTGCAATAGAAGAATGTTAAAATTCCAGGACATTGCAATTAAAATTCTAAAACCAAATAAGATCAACTTCGCTAGCTCTAAAGATAAATGGAACATGATAAACAAGGCAAATATTCTGATATTATCTGCTTTTACAATGTACATATAAGTTTCTATAATGTCCATGATCCTTCAATTGAAGTGCAATTTCTATTAACATTTTGTACTGATAGGGTCATTGGCCACGAATTTACGTATCCTTAAAACTGTGATTTTCACTTTATCCACGAAAATTGATACCCTTGAAAATTAATGAAACCACAGTATGGTGCAATAAAACACTGAATACCTTCTAACGGTTGTCTGAGCATCTTTCTCATAAGCTCAAACTGAATGTTTGGGCCGTTAGCTCTTCTCGGGTTATCCCATGTGACGGTGATCAGGTTTTGAGATATGGGGGTGGGGATGGGAGGGTTCATACCCTCAGGGACAGTTGCTCGAGTCTGGACAGGAACATGGGCACTCTCTGTACACCCTCCATCTACAAAAACAAATAAACTTAGGCTCTGTATGCCACAACTTAAAGACAGAGCAACATTTTAATGTCATCCAACCAGAATATTAAAGAAATTCCATGTCTCAATCATGCGAGTGTCATAGTAAAAACAAACTTTGTCTCAGATGAGAGAATATTCTGTGATGTTCAAGAATATTCTTGTCATAGAGAATATTTTTCACTTCAAACCAGTCCTTGTCTTAAGGATTTGTTTTCCAATTATTTACTTACATTCCTGAAAATATGTCACCACAAACTAATATCACAAGTAATTTGCCAAATAAAGTTATCACAAATAAAAAATGGTTTACAGAAATAGCTTACTGTTGTCTCTTTTAGTTTCAATAATAAAAACAAAAGAAACAAGGTCCACTTTGAATTATTTGATTTTGTTATTTGAATGTAGATCCTACCTGAGCACACAGTGAGAGACACAGAGTAGTTGGTATAGGGCAGCAGTGTGTTCACAGTCACGTTAAGCAGACTGACATCACGAATCTCTATCTGCTCCTGATTCAGGCGAATTATGTAATACTCCAGGACTCCATTGGCTCTCACAGGTTTAGTCCAGGTCACAGTCAGAGAGGTGGGGCTGTTAATTGTTACAACAGGGGCCATCACTCCTGTAGGCTCTAAAGCACAGAAAATACAATTAATTGCAGAGTTGCAAAAAGTTACGTCAAAAACATGGACTGTTACAGTCAGACCAGTTCAATTGCTGGCACTATAGAGCTCAGTTGGTAAACCACCTGACTATTGATTCAGGGGACCTGGGTTCAAATCAATGACTGGTGTGTCATTATTTCTCCCATTCTGTTACAAGACAATAAATATGTTACAATGATGATTTCACATGAAGAAAATTTTGAGAAACAGAGAAAAGTATGGTGCAGGAGACTTACTTGAGGATTTGGTGATGATGGTGCTCCATTGTGAACTCAAGCTTCCTGCTCCATTCACCACTATTATTCTGTAATCATACACTGTGAAGGGGGACAACTCTGACATATCATCCACATACTGCTGCTTGGCCTCAGGAAGAACCTTTGTTACCATGGTGATGTTAGAGGTGCTATTGACACGGCGCTCTATCTGGTAGTAAGCAATCAAACCGTTGGGTTTCTCGGGAGAGGACCAGTCCACTAGTACGGAGGTTGGAGTCAGTGACTGAAGAGCTGGGGCTGACATATTTTCAGGAACTTTGAAAATAAACCAAATTACAAAATTATTTTTTAATAATCAATAATTTATCATACTCAGTGTTTTGGTCTGAGGAAAAAATAGCTGGAGCATTTGGTTTTGATTTGGTGGTTTGCTTATTTTTCTGAAATAACATTTAAAATATAATACAGCTAGTGTACAACCATTATTTTAAAATCCTTAGAAATATCAAGGATTTCACAAGATAATGCAGACATTTCAATACCTTAATTTGTTTTCTTTCAAATTCTCATATTTTATTAAATTGATTAACTTTATCCTAAAGAATAATCTTAATATAAAGAAGGCATATATAGATTAACAACTAAGAACTGGAAGGAATTTGTATATTCTTTAAGAATATATGGAGGACACTCAAAATCATTTATACAAAATGTGTTCTACTGTAGTTTTATAACTACAACTATCTGATTGACTATACCATCCTCCAGTGTCCTGACGGTGGAAGAACTGGCACTTTTACGACATCCTCCCAGTGTACAGGCCTCCACGTGGAACATGTAGGAGGAAAACGGACTCAGTGAGTCCATCCTTCTGTTGGTTGTCTGGCCATTCAACTGAGAAAATATAAAAACAACAAATCAGAATAATTCTTTACAAATTATCTTTGTAAAAATGACTTCCTTTTTCTTACTAAAAATACTTACATGAATACTTATTTAGAAAAATGATAAATTTTCCATTTTTGTCAAATAATTTAATTTAATGTTTTTAGTCAAACATTGAGAAACGGAGAGGTTGTTCATGCAAGTATAAGGTATATAAAAAAGGTATGTTAAAGTTATATAGTTTTGAAATAAATTTTATTATTCATTACTTAACTTATAATACATATATTTATATAATACACACCACTACAGTAAGGAGGTTATTTTGATACACCCTGTTCTCCATCACTACCCCATTCGGTACTAGTGGAGGCACCCACACTATATCCACATAGCGGGCTCCAATAGATGGAATCAGTGGTGGATCTATACTCCTGGGCTCTGTTAGGAGAGAAGTATGATGTTTGTTATGTAGCATATGATACAAAAGATATAAAACATTAAAAAAATCATATTGTTAATGGTTTAAATTTCTATTTGTTAGTTCTCACTGAATGTTGTATCTTTAAAATATTCAAGGTTTTCAATCTGTTAACTGATTTTGTTACCTCCATATCAAATTTTAACAATTGTATTGCAAAGCTTGAAATGAAATGAATTTTAGCTACTTTACAGGTACAGTGTATATGGAAGTAAATATATGATGTCACCTGTTTTGTTTCAGCAGCTCTTGCATTCCTTACAATGTTACCTCTCAGACTCAACATCACAAAACTTAACTGGATGTCTTCCAAGTCCTTTCACATTTTGTTTTTGTTTATAAATTGTTTTTGTTGACAATATACTTACTGTCCTGCCTTGTGGTCTGTTTGCTCCAGCTTGACTTGGTTTCTCCATGCGTATTTTTTGCAACAATTCTAAATTCATACTGCGTATAGGGCACCAAATTCTGTTTTGTGTGAATAAAAGTTGTTGTTGGTCCAAAAATACTGAAAATACAATTCTATGATGTCATCTTTATGCAAAAAAGCAAAACTATTATTAAAAGATCATCAACTAAAACATGGTTATAGCAAAGTCATGGGAACCTGTAAATTTACAGTGCTCTTCGCCATTTAATTGATTTCAATAAATGATTTTTGATGCTATAAAGAAACAAAATCTTACTCATAAATGGTGGTTCCATTCAGTAGGAGATCTCTGAATTGAACGGTGTACTGAGGCTCTTCAACAGAGTTGGACCTTCCTACCGGCTTCCACATCACCTTCATGGAGGTAGGGGTCTCTGATACAAGATCAGGGGCAATAACTCCATCAGGGGCTGAAAAAACGAAAAAAGGTGGGGGTCAATTATTTTTATCAAAAATCCATGCTGCCATGTTCTGCCAGTTTTTTCCCCATAATTAACTTGCTTCATGGCCTTGGGAACCAAATACTTCACCAAAACAAATTAATACTGGTGCTTGTATAACAAATAATAAAGTGTGGGCTTGTCTTAATTAGATTGTAAAATCTGATGAAATCATGTTTACTGACAATTTAGGAAAATTAATAATTAGAATTAAGAAGTATGATCTTTAAAAAAAAGGGAATAAAATAGAACAAGATTGAGTAGATAAAAGAACATACTCCCTGGAGGCATGTCCATGGTGAGGGTGTTACTGGGGATGTAGCCAGCAGTGTTTGAGGCATTGACCTGAATCACAAACTTTGACAGAGGAATCAGGGGGAACACCTCGATCCATTCCGAGGCATTGCATCCATTGAACAAGGTCCTCTTCTCCTGTACCAAGGTGTAGTTGTCAGAATCTTCAGCAAAAATATAGAGCATTATAAATCCATGCCATACTGAGATATTTTACTGGTTCTTATATTGGGTGTGGAACTGGTCAAATCATAAAGAGGAATCACGCTCATTGTTAACTTAATTACATCCATACTCATATTTAACAAACAAATATAATTATTTTGCTTTAGACTTCATGACTTAAATTTATTTCTCTTTGCTGGTACATGTAGATATATCTGGAATGAATCCTTCATTATTAATTTTTATGCTTTCTTACCATACTACCCAATCTCCCTACCTCTATCAGCATAGAATTCTCCTTCTGCATCGATATCATAAAATATGACCCCATTGGCTTCCTCAGGTGCATTCCAGTAAACTTTGACTGTCCTGGCATCGACAACCTCTGCGTTCATCACAATATACCCTGTGGGCGGGGCCTCCATTGTCCGACCCTTCACCATTCCACTGGAGCCACACCCCCTCACAGTACAGGCTGACACCCTGAGAGTCTGTAGGCTGTAAGGGGCCAGTTTCTCTATGGTATAGGACCGGGTCAAGCCACTGTATATCTTCACTTCATTGTGGTACAGATGATATGATATTATGTGTCCTTGAAAAAATTGTATACAAGATTATGATCTACAGATTTTGTCTTGTCAATTTAGATAAAAACAAAATTTCGTAGAATGGTTAACATTCTAGCCATATTTTGAGTCTGTTCTTATATATTTTTTTGCATGGTCTGAATTTTAAAATCTACAGTACATGTATTATTATCTCTTAAAGTCAATACTAGACATTTTTAGTCACACCATTTTTTTGCAGGAAAATCCCCAATATGTAAGCATTGTGTGAATAAAATTTTTATGTGTCTTTACCATTAGGCAATCCAGGTACGTCCCAGGTGATGATGAGGGAGTGGGGGGAGGGGGAGGAGATCTGGGGGTCAGGGACCATCTCAGGGGCACTCTCCTCGGTAGTGATATTGGTTGGTTCACTCAAAGTACACCCTCCTAGTGTACAGGCCTACAAACACATGGCAGCCTATCAGCATAATCCTTACATGTACAAGGCACATCAATTAACATTACTTCAAAGCATATCAATATAATCATGATGGTATTTCTAAAGAGAACATTGTTGATTTTACCCAAAATACTTGTGTGTACTGTAAATTTTTAATTAAATATAAAAGTATTAATATCTACATAAAATCACAGGAAGTTTACTAATCATAGCTCGTTACATTTTTTTAATACAATAGTTTGGCAGTTGCGTTTTGATGCAAAACATCAAATCGTAAAATTGAATACTCATATAAAATAAGTAATCTACAGTATACAACACCCCACTTACCCCCACTCTGATGAAATACTGGGTCCCTGCTTCAAGGTCTGGTATGATGTAATCGGTGAAGAAGTCTGAGTTGTTGTATACCAGCTCCCCAACACTGGAGACGTTTACAGAGACATACAGCAAGTACCGCTGTAAAACACCGTTCAACTGGGCAGGCTCTGACCAGCGGGCCTCAGCACGAGTGTTTCCTACAGATATCACTCATAAGATTATGCTTTTAAATTACAGTTGTCACATATAATTCGACTACAGTAAAACACAGTTATAGCAAACACACATATTATGAATTCATGTTTACAGTGAATTTTCAATTCCGCTAGATATGAAATATCCTAAACTTATCTGATACACAAATTATAATAAATCAAAATTGTTTGTCCTTGGCACTTCCTATAAGCATTTTATTTCCTTATTAAATCTTAAATTCAAGTTTTCTGAAAATCTGGCATCGCTCATAGTTCAAACAGAGAGAATTTCTAAGAAATTGAATGTCATACCAAGGACAACAAGAGTGGGGGCTTCCATGAATGTGGGAGGGAGCTGGGCGGTGCTCAGGGTGGTTGGTGGTCCGTCTGTACAGCCCACACGGGTACAGGCCCGCACAGTTATCTGATACCCTGTGTATACCTGGAGAATAGGAAGAATACATATAAATGTATAGTGATCACTTTACTACAGACAGAAACTCTTAACAAACTGATTGCTGGTGAAGCTTTACCTGAAGTCCTGTGATGTTAAAGGAATAACCACCCCCAGTGTACACCTTCACTCCATCTTTATACAGGAAGTACCCTGTCACAATGCCATTGGGCATGCCTGGAGCCTTCCATTTTACTAGCAGGTAAGAGGTGCCTGCTTCTGCCGTCGGAGGAAACACATTACCCGGTGCTAGAAGAAAGTTGGAGCTGAGCTTCAGAAAAGTTTTTAAATTAACAACAAAACTTTATAATTATGCATTGTTTAAAAAAAAATTGGTGTTTCGATACAAAAATACAAAATTTATGAAAATGAATATGACAGGGTGCAATTAATATTGCTGTAAAAGCCACCTTCTTCAAACGTAGTGACAGCTACTCCCTCGGAACTCTCACTGCACCCTCCACCGGTACAGATGGCCACCTTCACAGTGTAGTTGGTATAGGGGATTGCTGTGGTAATTTTACCTGAAAGTAGAATTCAAGTAAGTTCTTGAGCATAACAAATTTATTCAATTATCACAGATAAAACAAAATTAATTTTTGAAATTACTGTTTGAGGATACCTATGAACCTGGTCAAGGTAAAAATTTCTTGACATAAACCAGCCTATTTATCAAAGTTATTTAAAAGATTATAACGTAGGCTGGATTGCAAAAATTAGTGACCACAAATCCTTTTATCACTGGTAAATTGCAAATAAAAGATGGTTTACAGTGATGGCAATTCTGAAAAAGAATAGAATAGTCTCACCATTGTAGATGGACGTATCAGTGAAGACGGTTTCTACGGGAGGTAACTCCGGCCTGTCCATGTTGTAAGCCCTTAGTATGTAATGGGTGAGAAGGCCAGCAGAGGACTTGGGTGGGTACCAAGAGGCGGAGATCTCAAAACCGCTCAGGACTGTTACACTGTACGGGGGCCTCACTCCTATCGGGGCTATCAAAATATGGACATTATAACATTTAGTTTTTATTGGTTTTTAGATTGAATGGTTTAATCTGTCACACCATCAGTAGATGAGAACACCAGATAAAAAGACAGTGCATCAGTTATGTAGAACAAGTAATAGTAGATTTTTTAATGACATATGTTTGAGTACCTCCTTCTTTAGTTTTGCCATACACCCACGGGCTGAGTCCTGTTCCTGCTTCATTACTGGCCAGTACTCTGTACAAGTAGTCTGAAATTAAATCCCAAACTCTGACTGTCTGCATAAACTAAAGATAGGGTTCCTTCTAGTATCAAAAACCATATGAAAACATGTTTGAACAATGATCATTCTCACCAGAGTAAGGCTGTAGATCTGTGTCCTCAAACTCTCTCTCAGTGCCATTATAAACATTTCCCACAATATCGTGTTTACAGTTGTCCTCTGGCAGGTTGAAGGGGGTACATCCATCCATGTTGACATTCTCCAACTTCTCCAGATGCTCGATCACTTTCAGTGGGTAAATCATGTAGTAGGGGTAAAATACAGTGATCACTATGTTTGAAATGCATCCTCCAAAACCTGATACATGCAAATAAAAATAAGTTTCCTAGTAGGTGAAGTATTGACTAATCACTAACCTTGTTACAATATTGTGTATAGTACAATATAGTGTATAGTACAATATTGTGTATAGTACAATATTTTGTATAGTAAAATATTGTGTATAGTCCCAAACGCAACATTGGTAGACATATGCTTTTGCCATTCAATGAGTAACATGAAAAAATCTACTTTGGCAGTCAATATACTGGTAAAATGACAATTGAAGGTTTTTAATATCTGTTTAACAAATGGATATCAGGCTGTCTTTAGAAAATTAATCTTGTCTTTATACAAACCATCAACAGGGAGATTGAGGTTATGCCGTGTTATAAACTTTCTGGCATCTGACATTTCAGGAACTCCTCCCATGTACAGTTCCCCAGAAAAAGACACTTTGACAAAATGTGAGGAATTCCCAGAAGTCTCTGTACCATGACCCTCTACCTCAATGGTGGCCTTTTGACCTTCCTTCTGTAGAGTGACCCTGTACCAGTTCCCGTCACAAAGTAAAAGGTCAGGTCGCTGGAAGGTCACACTACCAGTGGCAATTCCATTGGAAAATTCAAAATACAAGCTGTTGTGAATAAGTCCTACGTAAAGATAGATTCCCTCTCCTCCAAAACCAAAGAAAAGCATTCCAGAGGCAAGATCTGTTCTAAAGTTGAATTTAAGAGTTGTTTTATCATGCAGCGGCCATACTGAACTTGATACAGACAAGTAACCTACAATAAAAAAAAAAGATGTCAGCCATTTCAATTTCATTAAAATTGAGGCTATTTGTTCAA
Source organism: Magallana hongkongensis (assembly GCA_016163765.1). NCBI lineage: Eukaryota > Metazoa > Mollusca > Bivalvia > Ostreida > Ostreidae > Magallana > Magallana hongkongensis. Next base: position 51,890,402 of record WFKH01006014.1, read on the forward strand.
TTAAAATGCCTCCCTCTTCCAACCGATGTAGATCAGTTACATACATTACGGTAGATGGGTATATATTATTTTTTTATGCAAATCAACCCCCACATAAAAATAAAAAGCAATATATATTCCCCTGCCAATCTCAAGTTCCAACAGTTTTGTTTGAAAAAGGGCCAGAGGGACTAAAAATAAACAGATATTTTATCAACGGACCATATGAAGGGGAACAAAACTAAACAAAACAAAACTAGACATCATTGACATCTCAAAGGGCTCTGCTTAGATAATAGACAATAGGATGAAAAGCATCTCAGAGGATTTTGCTTTGACCTTAACCTATGACTTAAAACTTCTCCAGCTGGCATAGAACTTTAATTAAAACTCCTTACCCTTACCTAAAGGCATTCTGTTGGTTTAATCTGAGCAAGTTTAAGCCAATGGGAAATGAATTATGGTCTACAATGGAATTTAAAGAGATCTGCAATGCCCTTCATATCTGACCTTAATAGACCTTGAAAGACCTCAAAACTTGGTCCAAGGTCACTGCAAACCTTTAACCCAATAGCTTTATGTGAAGTACAAGCCAGATAGGACTAAAGGGAGAGTATATATGCTCTGAAATTTTTTTTCTTGCATGGTCTGATATGACCTTGACCCTTGACCTAGAAACTTCATTTAAGGTCACTGCACAACCTTTGATCAAAGACACTCTGTGGGTGAAGTATGAGACAGATTTGACCAAGGGGAGAGAATATAAGATCTGGACAAAGATTTGTTATATACAGTCAAACTTCGTTATCTCGAACTAGACGGGACTGTTTAAAAACTTCGAGATATCCGAGTATTCGAGATATCGGAGGTACAATACTTAAAAAATGAGTGGTTGGTACTTACAAATCACTTCGACATATCCATTGTATTCGAGATATCGGTGTTCGAGATATCGAAGTTTAACTGTAATTCTGCTAAGACCTTAACCTTTGACCTACAAACTTGGTTCGAGGTCACTGCACACCCAGATTGGGCCAAAGGGAGAGAAGATAAGCTCCGGACAAGTGATCTCGGATGGACAGACAGACAGATGGAAGGATGGATGGACAGCCTAAACACTATAGGTTGCCAGTAGAGCAGGCCCTAATAACATTAGAAGCAGTATAAAATGGTTTTGTACAGAATTCTTGTCAACCGGCCTGCAATGAATTTTCAAATTTTTTTATCAGAGGCAAGAAAATGTCTTACCCTGTCCCATAAAATGAATGCCAGACTCTAGATTGGTAGGACACCCCTCCCAGTTCAGAAAGGTCAGCTCATTGGCCTGAGCCTTGGCCCAGTCCAATGTCTTCCACACCTCCTTGGGATACATCTGCTGCAGTATTTGGATGTCCTTGATACAACCTTGGAATGACTGTCTGGTCACTGTCATGCGGGGGTCAGTACTTGCATTTTCACGGCGAATGACGTAGTCGTGAGGGAGACCCCCAACATAGACCCCGGTACTGGGACCAATAACTGTCCCTTGAGGGCCATCTCCTGCTGTACATTGGCTAGTTTTTGTCCCTGATAAAATAATCATAAAATTTTGTTTCATCTTTTTTTACATCTTTTGAGGCATAAGATTCTTAAAATTTGTAAGTTTGGAACAAATTCTTTTTTTACATAGCAGTTTTATATTTTACAAATTTATTTTTATGGAAATTTCATAATTTGTATATTTCGATGGTAGATAGCAGTATATATTTTTATGAAAATTTGATATTTATGAATTCTTATTAATGAACTTCTACTAAAATGATTATTGATATCATTACAATGATTTGGTGAATTTAATTCAATCACATCCAAGTTCACATGCAGGTACAATGTACTTCTATTTGGTTCATGCAGACATGCACATGCATCAGGTCCGATGTGTTATATGATGTTTATTGATATTCACCTTTTGATTTCTTATCACATTGCCATGTTTGCATTTATGAATTTTTATTAACAGCCGACATGGCACATGTAGACTGCACAATAATTCTAAAGTTTGTAAGTAAGAATTATGTTGCATATAAATGAAATATATTGAAATACAGCAAGTGCAGGGGAATAGAAAGGATTATGCATATGATTATATGGTAAGGTACAAGTCATCAGCATGTTAAGCAATGAAAGTACTTCATATAAACTTACCTGTACAGCTCCAACAAAGCATTCATTTTAAAGTTTGTATGGAATTTGGATTTGAAAGGTATTGCAGGAGAAAGGACAATGTGTATAAAAGCAGGAAGTTGAGCATTGCATTGCATCTTCTCTCTCTTTATCTTTCTATTTCTCTATTACCTCAGAAGAGAAACCCATCTCTCCTCCATTCATCTCTCTCTCCTCAATTCATCTCTCTCCCTCTCTCTTTCTCCTCCATTCATCTCTGTCCTCCATTCATCTCTCTCCCTCTCTTTCTCCTCCATTCATCTCTCTCTCTCTCTCTCTCTCTCTCTCTCCTCCATTCATCTCTTTCTCTCTCTTAAGCAGGGTAAAAACAACATTTTGGGTTTTGATTGAAATTCAATATGCACAATATACATGTAGGAAATTTAGTAACAGGTAGATCAAATTATTTGACTGTGGAATCTCTTGTAAACTTGCATGTGTAATAGGTGCACGGTTAGATGACCAGAGCTAGCATACCATAAGAAGAAAGACATCCAAGAAATCAGAAAGAAAGAATCTCATTGATGGTCAAACCTTTCCAGATAGAATCAATAGAGATGTAGGCTGTTCGTTCGTCACGCGTGGCGACCAACTCGTGCCAGCGGTAGTCGCTGTACAGAAGACCTTCATCATTGGTAGGCGTCACCGTGGAAACACAATCTGTCACAAACAGTGCACCAATCAAAAACCAAGTGAACACTCTGGTCTAGTTTAGAGAGATCTAGGTGGCAAATGTGGAAACTGGGAACCTCTTCCATATTTTACCATTTCGTAATTGATAAAACTGTTTAAGTTAACTATATTTCAAAGATGGAAGAATTATTTTTCAAAGACGGGAAGAACCCAAATATATCTAAGAAAAAAATACTTTTTCTTTACAGGTCATGATTTCTAGCTTTTTCTTCTATAATGAAAAGGGGTCTCTGATGTTTCATGTTGACGATCAATAATGATCACTCTTGATATTCATGTGATAACTGTTTTGACAAAAAAATGTCCCAGTTTTCACATGGAGTCCTTGCATGCCAGTTACATGCATTAGAGAGATATCTATATTTCTTAATGTTTTTTATAATTGTTTACATGCTAAGAATAAATGGAATCGAAATAAGACCCCATTTCTCATATTTTTCTAAACATAATAACCAACCCTTTTATGAGTATCCATTTATTCTTGCTAGACTAAAATCACACCATCAAACACTGCATCGAAAACTACATGCTGCCACACCGTGCTTCACACTTCACCCTTGACCTGACCTTTGAACTGGTCTACCTCTATTCTTGCCAACTCATTATCTCGTAACACAATCAGACTATGCCACTGATCGTCAGTATAAGAGCGGTCATTATCAGCAAACGAATCAACCTCCACAATGCTGGGACAATCTGTCACAACAGGAAGTTTGAACTGAAACTCTTGTCATTCTACAGAACCTACTTCAAGTACATTTATTAATATAATCATTGTCATACTACAGAGTATAATATTCCATAATTAACCGAATGACAATCTTTGTCCTGTTATTCTTTATTTTCCAAATCGCAATTTTAGTTTCATTTTTTTCTACCGTGATGCTTATATGTTATAGGTATTTTCTGTGAATTGAATTTTTTCATGTTGATTCCAAAATAGGTACATTGATTTTCTTTTGTTGATAATATTCAGCACATTTTTTTGCAAGTGAATTTTGTTTTAAATACATTTTATGTACAGTATATTACCATATTTTTGCCAACAAACAGTCTAAAACATAATGACTACGTACAAGAAAAACAATTTGGTTACTAACTGCATCATGTACGTACATAATCAGTTAAAAGTTTTGTCACCCTTTTAGATATAACACTATAAAGTTAAATAGTAACAACATAATGTAACACCCACCCTGAGGATCAAATATAAACCATGGTCTGCCAGACTTGAACTGTAGAACCAGAAACTCCTCCTGACGACCAGCTGATGCAGCAAACAACAGCAGACCATTTCTTTGCCGCGTCTTAAACTTCAACCGAATCCCTGTCAAAAAAGAATTTTCAGATTCGTACAGTTTACCGGTACAATAAAAACTCTTTTGGAGACAAATTGAATAGTTATTTTAGTATTAAATTGATTTGACCTTGAAAATGACTTTAACATTATATTAGCCATACAATTTTGACCTTGACATCTACAACTACCAAACCTTAGTGAAATGTAAACCTCAACCTTGACAGAAATGACAAAAAGAAAACTCTGCAATACTATATCTCCAAAATATTCAATTCCAAAAATGAGATTGCTGTGACCCAATTGATACTCACCAGTATAGGCTACATTGGGTGGAATGATTTCCGGTGGGAAAAGGTAGTACCCTCCCCCTGGGAATCTGGTGCCCTGCACCACCAAGGGAGGGTAGTTCAAGGAGGGGACCGTTTTCTCCACTGAGTACAGGGGAGCCGGTCCATTGAGGTTTGCTGGTTCCTCCCAGGTCAAACGAATCATGCTGGAGTTCACACTGAAGAACTTGGGCTTATACAGGCCAGCTGGGACTGAAATGTACAAAAACTTAAATTAAAAAAAAGATAGCACTGCAGAATGTATTTTCATTTCAGAAATGCCCTCAACCCTTACACCCATATAAACCAACAAAGAAAAGATTTTATTGTTTAACGTAATTGTTTTATTTTCATCAGGATTGATTTCATAAAAAAAGGGAGATAAATGTGAACAGACCATCTTCCTGAGTTGTTCCATATGTCTCTGAAGAGTTCACACACCCCTCAGAGTTACACACTCCCAGTTTGAATGTGTAGTTCGTGTACGGTTCTAGACCCCCTATCATGTGTGTACGAGATGCTCCACCAGAGACACTGACCAACTGGAAAAAAATAAACATATTTTATATAATTGAAGAAATAAATAAAGTATCAAATAATGTATTTAGTTGTACAAGCTGTTTTAGTAAGAGCTTAATTAATATTTTAATTTAGTATTTCATCATGTTACTTCCATATACCGTATATTCGGTAATTTCACAATGATCTAATTTTCACTTTTTTTGCGATCACTTTTACATCGCAAAAATATTAAATATGCAGAAATTATATCCATTATTGTTTGCTATAAGAAACTTTTTAAATCGCAAAAAATGACTAACACACAAAAAAAAAAAAGTTATACACATTTTCCCCGTTTTCACAAATTTTGTGACACGTACGTGAAAAAAACTGAATGTACAGTATCCAGGTGCATTTTTCATGTGCTACAAATATGCATAAATGCAGTAAATCTAGTAAGATGGTTTTTTTTATTTGTGTATTCACTAAGTTGTTTTTACGATTAAAATAGTTTTATTTGTGGACAATTATTGAAATAATTTTTGAAGGTTTCATTTTTTGTGATAAAATAATGATCATGAAAACTAGTGATGTTCCAATCATCGATTATAATCGAAAATCAATCGATTGTTACCACATTCTAAGCGCTCGATCATAAAAGGCTTCATTGCGATTAATCGGTTGAGGGTCTTTTCCCTTTCAACGAGCGCATATCATAAACAGAATATTCTAGACGCGAACTATCTAAACTCTAAAATGGCCTGCGGTCTGAAAATGGCTGACATGTCAGACGAGCTCCATATTCTTACTCGGAAAATAAAGCACATTCTCGAATTTGGACGCATTTTGGTTTCAAGAAAATTAATATTGGACTGCCTACTTAAGAAAATCTTTTGAATACAACATTTGTATGGTTAGAAATATTCTAAGTAAATCAAAATACGAAAGGCCTAGTGACGAGTCTGTTAATTGTTACTTGTTTATTTACATTTATTTAGCACTAAACTATAAGATAGAAAAACCTCTGATTTTAATCGATAATTAGTTAGTTGCGGGAAGCTGATTATCGATTATGAAAATCTCACTGATTCCCATCACTAATGAAAACTGTGAAAAATAGATCATCATAAAAATTATTAAATAAAGCTACCTGGTAAAAGGGGCAACAATTTCAGCAGGTAAAATGCTTCCATAAAACTCTTACCTTCCACAGGTATGGAGGGGCATACGGGTTTGCATTAAGGTCATTCTTGGCATAGAAATAGACTCTGTAAGTGGTGATGATCCCCCGGGCCTGGTCCTCAGTAGGGGGTTTCCACTGTAGCTCAAGCTGGGAGTGACTGATAGGATAGACTATAGGGGTGGGGGTGGAGAGAGGCGGGGCCTCTCCAGTTCTCTGTGACACCCAGGGACTGGCTGTCTTTCCAATGTCATTCTCTGCCAGAACCTTTAATAGAATATTCAAAACAGTTTAATTTGTTTCTTTATATTAAGTGTATGTTTTTGTTGACCATTTAACTAAACTCACTCAAACATATGGGCTTGATAATTATAGATATGTGTCATAAATAATTAATGCATTATGTAGGCAGAAATGCTGCACAGCAATAATTAAATTATATTTTTTAGCATTATAGCGGCCGACTAAGAAATTCAAGGAAGACACATCTTCTTGCAGCTGGTCCCTGGAGAAACTAAATATATTGCTGAACTGAATTCTATATTACCTATTGCAAAAACTGTAAAATAAAGTTGGGACAGAAAGAGAATAAGCATACATCAATTATTCAACAAACTTCTAGACAGAATCCAGCCTTCTCTATCATTGCTAGGGCAATATTTGATGCAAGCTCATAAAAAAATTGCTTTAATGCTACAATGGATCATTACAGAATTTTTACTGTAAACCAACTTTTATTTGTGACAACTTTATTTTGCGATATACCAGATTTAGAGAAAAACTGGTTTGTGGCAACAAATTTTTGCAACTAAGACTTTGTAAGTAATTGTCAACATATTCAACATAGTAGTAATCTTGGCAAAAAATATTTGCAATGATGAGGATCTAACAAACCACGCCACATTTTCTTGCTATCAAAGAAAGTTTAAGGTTCTAAAAGTATGAATGAATGAGAAAAGTCACATTCTTTTGTTCTAAAACTATATAAGTTTTTAAATATCACCATGTTTCTGTACCTGAAACTCATACACTGTGTAAGGTTCCAGACCCTGCACTAGAAATTCTGCATCTGGTGGAGGCAAGGCAGTTTCCTGTGGGGAGAGAGTGGGGCGGGGATTATACTGCCCACTTGGGTGGAAGATTCTCATCTGTGTTGGATTTCTAGTTCCATCTTTCTGTAGAGCACCTCTTATCCACAGCTCATAGAATATAATAATTCCTGGTGAGAAAAGGAAAAAATATATAATTTAATATATAAATACACCTAATTAAAAGTTGTCTATCGTGATTTATTGATATTGAATTAGGCTTGCGCAGACTTCTTTGTGAACTTGTAATAATAAATTTTGACTATTACCATTGCTCTGAGCAGGTGGTTTCCATGTGACATTTAATTTTGAGGAAGACACAGTGGTAACTGTGGGTGGTGCCATTCCCGTGGGGAGAGCAGACTTAGTGCTGAAGATGAGGGGCCAGCTGTCCAGGCATCCTCCCTCACTACAGGTCACCACATACACCGTGTAGTTCGTGAATGGAACTAGGCCTGTGATCTCTGTCTTATTATCAATCCCTGTCCAGTGTTGTTGCCGCACTGTGGACTGACTGGGTTTCAGAGTCACCAGGCTGAAGTTTGCGAGAGGTCCATTTAATTTTGCCGGAAAGATCCAGGCAAACCTGGCTGATGTCGACTGGATATCGCTCACGGTCACATAGACGATTCCCGTGGGTGGTCCTGGTAAGGTCATGAAGGTCACAGGAGAACTACGGGTGGATCCAAAGTCATTGTTGGCCTCCACGATGTAGGTGTATCTTGTGTATGGTGACAGCCCTGAGTCCTGATATGTCATGTCTATTAGAGACAGAGAGTTGGACATTATATAGTTAATAGCAGATAGGGGGTTACTAAAAAAATCAGATTTTTGCTACACATAAGCATATTATATCATAGATGCAGACATGACCTGATCAAACATAGGCAAAGTATGCAGACAAAAATATCAAACAAAAAGGCAGAATTACAAAATAAACGATGGAGAGAAGATTCATTCAAGGTTCATAGAAAATTCATCAATAGAGGTATCGGTAGAGGGTACAATTTATGCCAGTTAAAGAATGAGTTCTGAAGTCTTATGGTACTCACTTGAAGAGTTGCCAGTGAAGATGAGAGTTCCGTTTCTGAATAATCTATATTCTTTGATGACACCGTTAGGGTAGTCAGGTTCCTTCCATTTCAGCCACAGTTCGGTGGAGCTGTTTTGGCGGTGCTCAGGTGGTGGCTGTTGATCTGGTTCTAAATTCCAACACAATAGTATACCGGTAAACAACAACCACAGAGAACTTACTTTAAATAGTCCTAATAGATCAGCTGGATATAAGATAAGTTTCGATTGTGGTTTTTTTTTTCTAGACTGTATGTGCAGTACTTTTACAAGAAACTTCATTTATACATAACAATTATCACCTCAAGTACATGTATAAGAATCAACATTTGAACTTGTTGCGACTGACCTTTACTGCATCCGTAGGGGTTTTTGCTGCTGAGGTAGCTGGCTCCCGGGATACACAGGTCACATCTCCGACCCTCGACAAACAGTTTACAGAAACAGTCTCCTGTGAGGGTGTCACAGGTCAGGTTCATGCTCCCGGCCATCTCACAATCACAGGCAGTACACCTGTCAAACAATGCACAGTGCTGGACATCAATTTTATGCACTGAATATACTTAACATTCAAAATATATGACAAATATTTGTTTAGGCAAATAGTGAATGCTTGATTTCAATCCTTTTTTTGTGCTTTTGGCTTGATTTTTCATTTTAAATTAACTAGTATCTAGTCAGAAAATAATTTTTTATAATTCTATAAATGATTTTCTCAATTTGAGCGTAAAATGAAGAACATGTTCCAAATTAAACAATAATTATACAGGTAGATTATTTATGAATTTAAAAAGTCATGTCATTTTTAAATACTTAATTATTTATCCATTTAAAAGGAAAAAAATATTCTCAAAAATGCAACTATCAGTTTAGTTGGCTATTCAAAGTTCATAGCTGCTAATATCTATTGCAAGGCAAAACAAAATCATGAAAATTTGACACAATTGTATGGGGGACATAACTAATCATTGCAAGCAAAAAACATTCATGAAAAGTTTGACACAATTCTTGGCAGACATACGTTCCATCTTTATCATTAAAATTGAAGAATCCCTCCTGGCACTTGTCACAGTTTAGACCCGTGACACCCGAGTTGCCCTGCTTGCACTGACACTGGCCAGTCAGCGTGTCACACAGTGAATCTGTCTGGGGCAGGGAACCATAGTAGTTACATTCACAACTCAGACAACCCCCGCCCGGCTCCAGTTGAGTGAAATATCCTGGAAAATAGAAAAGTCGGCCTGTCTTATAGGACTAACACTCTCTTGGGCCATTTTTTATAATTATTCTCATATTCATGATGAATCAAGTGACCTTCAGCCAAGGTCATATTACACTGTTATGCATGCATTTGACTCAGGTTATGTGCAACCATGATAACACCCAACAAGAGCTTCTGATGATTCTTTACAACAAGGTCATGGACCAGACAAAAATTAAGATATTAGTTATGTGACCTTCACCGTTTTCAATAACCTTGATTCATTATCATGATACATTCTAAGGTTATTGACGGCCTTGGTTATTTCCAACTGATACATGTAATGTTGTTATCAAAATGACAGACTTGCAGACCCGCGTGCATGGGACAGATCTAATTTACCCTCTACCTTCCATCTAACTTTGTTTGTGTAACAAATTTGTTTATTTTCATTATACAGTTTGCATTTTTCTTGAAGTTTTTACAGTTTAAACAGTTTATTGTCATTCCTAAGGTTCAAATACTTACTGTTGATCATTTAATTCTTTCTACTCTCATATTTTGAACAAGTTAAAAATTATCCTATTTATAGTTACACTTCTACAGGAAATAGTATCCATGTTGTCACTTTTGCCTAAGTTATAAAGTTACCTGTTCTCTGATTGGCTAAGTTACTCTAGTTTCTTTGGTTTTCATTGGTTAAAATTAGTGAATAGAATACAGGTATATATAAGAGAGTGTTCGGTCAGTTTTCTTTACTTGGGTTAGGGAGTGATTACCTTATGGTAAGTCTCCCTTTCTATTCTTGGCACTTAAACCTCTTGGTTTTACAGCTATGAATAGGTTAGAGTTAGGTTTAGTATAAGAAAGCATGATTTATGTAGAGTTAGGATTTAGTTCATTTTTGTAGGGTTTAAAGCATTTTTTTTTATAATACAGATTTTCCTTAAGGTTTAGAGTGTAAGTTTAGATAGGTTTTCCCTTTCCCAGTCCTGGTTCAAGGTGTTGTAGATAACTTATTTTTATAAGGAGGATTATCTTAGTCATTTTTACATTTATTTGTCATAGAGGAGAAATTTAATATTTATAGAGATGTAGCTCGTTCCTTATTCATCGTTCCTCGTCTGTTATTATTAAATCTATTGTTAGATTCTATGGTGGCCCAGTAGGAGCATATTTTGATTTTTGGCAAATTTTGCATTTTCTTATTTTTTTTTATTAATTGTAAAAATTAATTCAATTATCAAGTATCCATTGTAATATCAGTTCATTATAAATTTAGATTATACATATTTTCAGAGTAATTTTCCCTTTGAGTACTTCTGTTTGTTAATTTCCATATTTTCGTCTATTATTATAAAATTCTTGTTGCTATCCTTGACTTAAATCAACTCTATAAACATTAATAAATTGTGTTAAATCTTACTGGTGTTTTCATTACAAGTGTTGACCATAGTTCAGGAATCCCCTTACCTGGGTTGATTTTTATCTGAGCCAGTATTTGACTTTAGAGATACTTTGATCACAAGAGTTATTGCCCTTGTCGTACTGGTTCCGGTTACATTTGCAAAGGGTATGATAATATGAACATCTGAATATCAGTATCAATAAACTGTATGGGCTACTAGGTACTTTTAAAGCTCTATAGTTTTGTACAGTGCTTCTTGAAATTAACATCATCAAAAGATTTAGTGGGAATCACTTTTTTGGAAATCATTTCAAATATTAATCCTAATTCTAAACTTTACTGGACACATAAGTCACTAAAAGATTTAACTTTTAAGCACTCTATGTGCACTCAAAATATCTAAGTCCTTGTGTATCAAATTAAAGAACAACTTATTGATTTTAATTCTACTGTTTTCTGACTTATGAATTCACTGATCAGATTTATGAATATCATCCAGCTTCTAGCATACAAACAAGTTAAATGACCAACAGGTTTTAAAAACACATTGCCAAGCATTACAAAAATCAAAATCTTAGTACAGTTGTACCTAGTGCACAGTTGTCGCATCGTCGCCCCACTCTGTTGGCCAGACAGGAACAGTCTCCTGTGTTCTGGTCACATGACAAATCGTCCGGGTGACTGGCATTACCTCCCTTGGTTCCCGATGGATCACAGTTACAAGGCTCACAGCCATCTGTGTTGTTTATACTTAGTCCGAATGTATTTCCACTGCACTGGTTACAACTCGTCCCTACCACATTCTTCTTACACAAGCACTTCCCAGTGTTTCTGTCACACACTGCAGAACTATTGACTGTCCCAGCCAATTCACATATGCATTTCTGACATCCCATCGAGGCAGACATTCCAAACCCAAAACTGCCTTCTTTGCATTCATCACAGGCCAGTCCCTGTACATTTTCCTTACACACACACTGTCCTGTTGTCTTGTCACACACCGTTCCTTGAATTGTCCCCAGAGAGCTGCAGTTGCACTTTACGCAGCCTTGGTCAAAGTTCTGGAAGCTGTCGATACACTCATCACACCGTCGACCCTTGACCCTGTCCTTGCATTGACACTGACCGGACACAGGGTCACAGAACTGGGAGGTCGAGCCCTGGGGGTTACACTCACACGGAGAACACCCTAGGGGGTTGTCTGATGTTAGGTTAAAATAACCATGCATACAGTCTGCACATTTGGCTCCTTTAAATTACAAAACATTTAATTCACAAATGTATAATATATTGATACATTTATCAAAGAAAGATCTTAAACATATAATTCTGTATGCAATAATTAAGGAGGTTGGCACCTGAAATAATAGTAATGTCAATCATCCGAAAACCACTTGGATATAAAGATGGGGACCTAAAATGTTCATTTATTTTAAATGTGACCCATGTCACATGCCATTTTTTGGAAATATTGGGCTCTAAACAGAAATGATAATTTTCCTGATATTTTTGCTTAAATTTGACATGATGGAAATTGATAATTTGAAGAAATCAAACAAATATTTATAGTTTGAACTATTATTTAGTTATGATTTTTATACAGTATGAAGTTGAACACATGTTATGAGTGACTATGAAAGTAAAATCTAAGTCAAAGTTTAAAAATTCTTGCTCTACTGGTGGCTTCAAAGGCCAGTACATAAAGAACACAACAACTTACAGATGTTACAAAATTTTGGAGTAATCAAATTATAACGCAAATTAAAAAAATTATAGTAATGTCATCTTTCCAAAACTTTGCATACAAATAGACATACATTAATTTAATGTCTCATTTAAAAGTAAAACAAGTAGGGGTCACATCTCAAAAATTTGAGATATAGCATGAAATAAGCTAATTTTAGGCCAAAATTGGAATTAATTTTTTCTTAACTTTTATGAAATATAAGCTAAATATGCCATAATATATCGATAGAAATATCAAAATAATGTTTATATAAATATGTTTATTAGAACATCATGAATATATCATAATACACAAACTATCCAGAAGTTTGGTCTTTGCTGAAAATTTGGAAGCCAAAGAAACAGTACTCTAAAACTAATGAGTTATGAAAATTGTTCATTTCCTTCTTGAAAACCTTCCGCCACAAAATATAGTCCCTTACTAAACTCTTTAAAAATGAAATTTTTTTGAAACAATTTTATTCAATAAAGTTTATTTGGCATTGTAGAATATAAATATACTACAAGAATTAATATATGTGATGCAGAATTTTCAGACTAGAGGTGACCCAAAATAGCTACCCAAAACCTGAGGAGCGAACCTCTTTAACACAATTTTCTTACTTGAACAAAATTTTAATTCACAATACTATCTTTGTCTTAATGTCATTCGGATATTTACTTTTAACTAAATAATGTTAAGGCATTTTATTTCACATTTTTCATACCTCTGGTGTTTTGTTTGCAGTTACAGGTGCCTGTTTTGGAATCACACGACACATCCCCATTGATTGTGCCCTCAGTGATACAAGAACAGTTCTCACATCCATTGGGGTTAGAAGCCAGGAGATTGTAAAACCCAGGCCGACATATGTTACACTGTCGCCCACCTGTGTTGGCCTTGCATTGACATTGACCCCCATCCTATATAATCAAATTAAAATTTACATCTTGCCTTCAACATACATGTATGTAATTCTTCTTTCTGTAAATCTTCATGTAATTTTTTCCTACTAAACTTCTCTTATATATAAGTGAAGAAATATCTTAAGATTGAAGTAAGGAGTACAACAAAATTCACAAACCTTGACACAATCTAGTTCATCACCTTTGACCCCAGCCTCACTACAATGGCATGGGACACAGACATCAGGGTCATATTTACTCTTTCCTATTGGTCTGAAATACAAGGGAATGCAGGTCTCACAGAACTGACCAGCAGTAAAGTCCTGACAGTTCTCACATACTCCCCCACCCCCAAGGTCATGGTCATTAGGAAATAGGTCAAGGCTGGCATTGTAGACACAGCTGCTGGAGTGGTTGTGACATTCACATGGCTTACAGTTGGAGGAGTTGACCAGGTCACCGTCAAGGTAAGGCTTGTTGTTGTACAGGGGCTGACATTCTTCACACTACAGAAAAAAGGCAGGTGATCAGTTGTGGCAGGTAATGATGCCATTTTGCATGTGTGACCTGCAAAATGCATGCGAGTTGACAGGTATGAAAAAGCTGAGATTATAGACAAAAAATATTTCAGGTGCTGTATTAGTAACTAAATGTAAATCAATGAGTTAAGAACAAAGTCAAAGTACCCCGGTAGTTGAAATTAAAAAATTTAGAACATGAATTTTGATCATTGGGACCACACCTTCTTTCCTTGGGTGAAACTCTCCGAGAGACAGTTACATGTATAGGGCCTTATGTGACTGTCACATGTGTAGGCGTGACCATGACAGTTACACCTACAAAACAAATAAGACATTACTTATCTAAAGTTGAAAAAGACTAATTCTCCACAGAGTGAATCACTTCAACAGTGTCCGAATTACAACATCTGATATAAAAATACCAACCTTCCGTTGACAATAAACTCGTACACTCCAAAGTACTCATGTCTGAGGTTGGTCACAAGTTGATGGTCCTGCATTTTGATGCGAACTTTTGAGGCTCTCACGAATTCCTTCAGCTTTGGTGTACCATAAAAGTTATCCATCCCAGGCCTCAGCACTGGTTCAGCAGCCAGAAGACTGAATGTTATGTTTCCCTTTGAGTAATGGGTATTATCAGCATCTCTGAAATTGAAAGTTAAACTGCAAATTTATATAAGAACACAACTGGTATTCTTGGAGGTGATTATAACATAATAATACAACTTACCAAAAGATAACTCATTGTCATTCATGTGTCAACAGATTGATCTGTTTGAAAGTAAGGTAAAATTTGTTGATGCTACAAGTCAAAGAGCAAAGCTCCATCCATAATATTTCCCATGCAATGCAACTTTATATATACTTCCTTTCAGAACAGGGCTGAGCCTACTTACCCACATTATAAAAAAATACAGTAAGATATTCTGGATGATAGAAAATAATTCAACTGGCCTTTTGAACCGCAGACAGTTGACGGAGTCAGGTTGGGGGAGTGGGCCATTGTCCATCTGTCCGTAGTAACTCTGACAGTCTGTAGCATACATCTGCCATGCCTCCCAGCTCCCATCAACCTCCCGAGAAATGAGGACAGCACGGGGTAGAGGACTGTAGAACTGAAGATTCAAGAAAAACACCTGAAAAATAGGGATGAACTAAAGAAATACACCATGTAGGTAAGAGAAAATATATTTCTATCATAATTGTTATAATATTTGAAACATATATTTTCCATTTCATTTTATCATGACCTCCAACTTTTGCCCAGATTTCATAAATGTTTACTCTTTAAGGATGTAAGGAACATCTATTGATATTAACGTGGATAAAAGTACATTATAATCAAAATACTTTCACTGGTTATAATTTCCTAATTTTTAAATATTTGACCAAAAAATAAGTTTTTTGGAAAAGTAAAAATTATAAAAGCCCCATCTGGATTCAAACTCATCACTTACAGATTCTTAGTAAATGCTCTAACCCATTGCACTATGCTGTTAGGTAACAATTTCGGGAAAGAAAATATTTACAAAATTATACTTGATTTCATTGTTTATTTCGATAGGAAGAATGTCACAATGTGGAGGTGTCCCATAATCAGTTTTTTTTTTTTTCAATTAATGCATAAAAATGTATAAACAGATAGCTAATGAAAATTTATCTGTTAACTGAAATATACCAGCTAGTACGCAATTAACAGTTAGCAATTAGTGTTAATAATCTTGACAAATTATTGATCTTAACTAGTAATTACCTAGTAATTGATTCAATTATAGATTCAGTTTTGAGTACTCTTTAGGAGGAGCTGAGTGATAATTAAATCAAATTAATAACACATTATTGACACCTTCACTGTATACATACAGTACAGTTAGAAATGTCAGTCAATATATGAGTTGGCTCCCCTTAGCTCTCCTAGTATACATGAAGTTGCCCTGGACCCCATTGAAGAATCACCTGAAAATCATCCTGCAGATCAATCGTGAGTTCAATGTTATTCTGAAATTGAGAAATCCAGTACGTGTTGCTGTCACCGTCATTGACAAACTCGAGATTGTGAGCCTCGGAGTTAAGTCTGAGTACTGCGTCATTGTCGGCATCATCGACCCCATTAGCAATACAGTAGTGCTCCAGCTGAGGTTTGATGCGAGGGTGGGAGGCTTGACAGCGACACTCAGTCTGAACTCTGACCCCCGGCAAGGTACCACTGTACAATTCTTGAATCTCCCTGAAAATTTTCAAAGAGTTATTGGTATACTATGATATTTTTAACATGGTTTGATAAGGAATTTAATACCTCAATTTTGTAGACTGTTTCTAAACAATAACTTTGTTGACAAATGTAGGTAAACAATATCAGAAAGTGTGCTTATAACATAATAAGATAAAGTGGTACATGTATTATAGAAATCTTTTAGACTGGCTTTTTAGAAAAAAAAATAAGCTTCCATAGAAACTTTTAAGAAAATTTAACTTTTACGAAAAAAAGAACTGGAAGCTGGGTGTTCTGAAATACCTATTAGTCAATGTCTCAGCAAAAAACTTAAAGTCCTGAAGCCGTCCAAGAAACTGGTTTGCTCCTGAAATTATCATTATTTAATATCATGTTTTATGTGGTTTCAGATTGATACATGTACATGGTAATTAATTTAATTATATTCAAGAAAATTTAGTTTTATACCTATGAAAAAAAAAGAATCATGTTTATCAATGTGTTATATTACAGTTTTTGTTATCAATATAAATGTTCAACCTGTGATACTTTGTCCAATTCTGCTTTGACCTTGAGCACTGTCCTTGACCGGGCTGCCAAGGACAAAGGTCTCTACAGGTAAAAAGCCAGGCTGAACTCCATTAATGTAAAAACTCAAACTGGTCTTATACACCTGAAAAAATGTCAAAAACCATTTATTTTTTTATCTATCATAAAATATATGAAAACTTGAAATAGTGTTATTAAGTCTAGTGGTGCCCTAGTTATGCAATATTCATGATAACATGTTTAAAAATCCTATTACTTGTGAATCTAACACTAGCCACCTAAAAAAAAGTTTCCAAGATTTAAAAGATTATTTCACCTAAATATCTATCAAAATGAAACATTTAAATGTCATGTGATAAAAAATGCGAAGTGAAAAATGTCAAGTAGCCAATTCTAAAATCTATAAAAATAATACAAATATTAAGAGTTAGCTGTGAAAGCTGTACTCCAGTCAGTATTCTCCTCAGTTTATTGTCGAGTCTTGTTGATGCCACTATAGTTGTTTGAACAACTTTCAACAGAATGATAACACCCATTAACTCTCGAGAGCGAAATGGCATAACAAACACAATAATGCAAACAGAGAGGGAGAATAGCGATAGGTAAAATAGACGTAGTCTCCAACAAATGTTTTAATAACAACTAGAAGTATTTTAGTTACAAAAAATAATGTTAGTCAGAAAAGATTGATCGCATTTCAATGATAAATGGAATACCCAAACATTATGATAAGTTTTGTGTGCATACTCTATCCAAACAGACGCAATCTTGAATTGAATACCTGTATTGCCAGGTGGGTCCATGATTTCTGAGGTATTTTCTCACTACAGGTAACTGAGGCAACAGGTGTTTGACCCCTGTAGACCAGGGTCAGCTGGGAATTAGCCAGGATAATCTCCAGAACCAGCTCATCATTGTCCGAGACTTTCTGGAACACCGTTCTACAGGAAAATATAGAGCCATCAATGTTTGCATCATAGGTTTGTCACTCTTTCAAATGTTTATTGCAAGTAATGTGCATATACCTCATACATGAATAAAAACAATCATTTCTCATTACATATACAGTTGAACTTTGATATCTCGAATACAATGAATATGTCGAAGTGAGTCCCAACCACTTAATTTTTAAGTATTTTACCCTCGATATCTCGAATACTCGGATATCTCGAAGTTTTAAACAGTCCCATCTAGTTTGAGATAACAAAGTTTGACTGTGCTTCATCATGTAATCCACAATAATAATCTGACCTGTAAAACTATACCTAAAACTAATGAACTTTTGCATGGAGTTTCTTTTTTTGGCATTGTTACTGTGGAGGATGCAAAGTTAGTTAATGGTAACAGTATAAAATCTACAGTGTCTGCATCATCAACTTTTAAATTTCATTAAACTTTATTTCATCATCAAAATATTAATGAAACTGGGAAATACATTTCCCTTGAAATGGGTAAAAAAAAATCCCCTTTGTATAAAGATCAACATTGAAACTAAAAGAATTTGTGGAAATAATTTGGAGTGAGTTTTCTTTTATACTTTTGCATATACAGAGAAAGCGCATTAAAAAACCATCCTTTTCCAACAAACAGTGACACAATCATAGATGATTGGTACTACCTGAATATAGTAGAGCTATCAAGTCTTGTAATGGTAATTACAGCTGTGTGAACATTAGAAGTCTTACACTGGTCAATATTTTGGATTTTTTGTTGAAAAAATAACAACAAAACAAAATCAATATATGAGCTTAGGAGGCTGATTCAGACACATAACAAACTGTTCAATATGTCAATATAGGAGCCAGTTACCTGCTACTTCAAAACCCTTAGACAGCTGTGTATAATTAATAACAGGATACTACTGGTCATCCATACAAGTAAGTGAATTTTTCTATGGTAATTAACAGTATCATAATAGAGTATTGATCCAATTCATCAGTTTCTTTCTTTAAGGTTTTCATCTATTATTCATAGAATGGACATGCAATCAATATATTTCTGATGGTGAAGTTTTCAACAAGGTTAAGAAAGCTTCCACAGTGAAAAAAAAACTCCAGGAACCATGCTCTTCATATTGTACATGCTTCATACAATATGCTATTTT
>WFKH01006014.1:51909467-51945799 GCA_016163765.1 Magallana hongkongensis
GGGGGGGGGGGGGGGGGGGGGGGGGGGGGGGGGATTCAGTGGGCATGCACATAACCTTCTTTTACACGATTTTGAGGGATAAATTAATGGTGGATGTTAAGGACAATGCCTGTCCACTTCTCTATAGATCAATCTCCCCACCCCATCTCCCAACTTTTTTTCTGAGCTGATGATATACTTTAGTATAAGGGAAATGATGTTCTGCTACCAACCTCTGACAATTTTCGAACGTTTTCCAGGCATTTTTAACGATTGCCAGGAACACGTCTTCGAACTAATAAATTAATAAAACGATAATGCTAGTACATACGATGCTCTAGTCTACTTGATTGAAAGAATTCTCTTTTTCTCTTCCTTAGCGGACATTTGCATAGTATCTATAGAACTCGCAAGGAAAGCGTGCTTTTCCTACCCACGTGATCGATCTTTTTTAGGCGGGAAAAAAGGGGCGACGAAAGATAAAATTATTTTAAATAACCAAATTCTACCACGTATACCACAGCTGTACACGGGGTGTATGCTCTCGAAGCGGCGGAAAGGAGGTCAAGCGACGATTTTTGTCTAATTTTTTAATTTATGGGTTTATTTCACCGGTCAAAATGTGATTACGGAAGAGTTTAGAATATATAGCAAAGTGTGTTTTTTTTCAAAATCTTGAAGATTTTAGCCTTATTTGTGTGATGACCCATAGATATTGTCACGACATCTTTAATGAATCACTTTTAGTGTTTCTGGAATTCCATCAGATCCCTTTATCATGTTTATATAGTGCAGTTGGACTTCATGAATCTGTTAAATCAGGTTTGTAGTTTAACTGATTAATATCAGTGATGCATATGAATTACTGAGTAAATCATAAATTACAAACAATTTACCAGTTATATTAAATATAATGTGCCTCTGGGACTTATTTTATGTGTTAGTTATGTTACCTTCAATTCTAAAATATAAAAAAATGAGATGTTTCCCTTTTAGTACCTCCAACCCTTGTATAAAAACAAACTAGAAAATTAACATACATAAAGAAAATCAACCTAATTAAATCTGCAAACAAAGGAAACTTAAATTGGGGGGAAAATATAGCTAATACATATTCTGGTATAAAATGTTATTTCAGAATAAAGATTATTTCCTTTTAGAACCCCCCCCCCCCCGTCCCATCCAAAAAAGCTTAGAAAATATACACACAACCACACATGCATCATTTGTAAATTAGAAAATTAACTGTTAAAAGTTTTCACACTTGCTTATATACATTCATTTTCAAAATATAACAACTGTTCCGTTACATGTACATTTATGTAGAATGCATTCAACAGTCAATTGTAGTTTCTCAATTTTGGGGCAGGAAATTTTGCTACTTCCTTTCATGTTTCCTGGTATATTAAGAATGTTGAAACATATTTACTAAATAAATTGTTATACTGTTTGTATTTTTTTTTTCAAGCATACCCATCTCAATGAATAAAAATGCATGTACTGTACCGGTAGGTATTTGTTTTAAATTGGCTTGTGTTTACTGGTCTTCAAGCCAATAAGTGTCATTGGGTTATAGGATGGATCGTAAATGTGATACACAAATCTTTCACCTTTTTTTCAAAAATTTGAGTTTAAATGACATGATACAATAAATTACTGGTCTATAGGGGTGACAGGGGTCAGGGTCACTTCCCCTGTGGTATTTAGAATTACAAAATTCATAAAGAAAAGTAACTAGAAACGACAATAAATCCTCCCTCGGAAAACACTTAAAAATCATGTTTACTGTATTGTGGGACATCTTCCCAAGTCAAGGGCTTCTGATCCGCTCAAAGTATACTGTATTTCAAGTTTGCTAAGATATTTATTTTTTTCTGTTATATACAAAACCCATTCATTTTAGGGTGAAGGGCAAATGGTAAAAATCTTTTATCAAGAACATGCTTTTGCTTCTGCGCGCTTGATCTTACCCATTGTTTGCGACCTCTTGCCACACCCAAAAGCTTATAGTGAAATCTCCATCCGTCCCAACGCGCAACAAACTGGAGGGGGTCACGTAACAAAGCTGACCACTCTGTACAAAGAACGTAGAGAACTCCCCCAGCCGACTGTTGGGGTGGACATTCACAGCATCTGTCACCACACAAGTCCCTAGCCCTGGGCTAGTGGCTATCAACAGATCCAGTGGGTTAGGGAGGGAAGTCCTGTTTGGACAAATCTGAACACAAAACAACTGCGTGCACTGCTGGACTGAGATGGGGTAAACGCTGCTTTCACAGTAGGCGTTCCTGGTGGGGACCCCACAGGCGCTGTCCGAGGGGTTACTGACCACAGGGCGGTTCTCCGCTAGGTTGTGGACTTCCGGGAAAGGACGCGTCACTTGCGCGGTTGTCGGTGACGTTTGTAGTAAGATCACAATGATGGACAACAATATAGCACCAGGAAATGTGAACTGTTGGAATACATGAGAAGTTTTAGCGCGAGAATGATGAGAGAATTTGGATGAAGAACGAAATCCTGAAACTGAATTAAACTCTTCTATATCGTAAAACAGTCGTTTCTGTTTCCATATTTGGCACTTTGGGGAAGGTTTTGTTCGAACAGAAATTCCAGAACTCCAAACTCTTGCTTCCATTATTGTCTTT
Organism: Magallana hongkongensis; assembly: GCA_016163765.1. Lineage (NCBI taxonomy): Eukaryota > Metazoa > Mollusca > Bivalvia > Ostreida > Ostreidae > Magallana > Magallana hongkongensis. The sequence continues at coordinate 51,912,092 of WFKH01006014.1, forward strand.
TTGCACCGGAATCAAGTTTAACTTGAGCAAATCAACAAGAAAATGTTCCAATCAAACAATATGTAAAAGACGGTCGAAGAACACAGGAGAAGCTGCCGCACATCGTGAAAAACAACTGGAGTCAGATCAACCTTATGCATAATTTAGAAGATTCTCCAATTAAGCCTCGTATAAGAAAGGTTCATACACCTATCTTTAATTAAATTATACCATAGCAATAAACTCTGGAAGCCTTGGGCAATATAACACTATGGTCGGGAAAACCATCGGGTGGATTGTATCGAAGGGGTATTCAATACAGCGGCTTTACCGTTAGACAGAAGGTGGGGAAAGGGTCCAGGGTTAACTGATATACAATAAATAAATGAACGAAAAAACCCAGAAAATTGTCTTTCAACTCAGACTAACTTACTTCAAACCTTATTGCATAACCTACTGTAATACCGTTATTTTGAAGCCAAAACGTGGTTGCAAAATTTTATTTGTTGCCAAAAAATTCAAAGAATAAATGACGATAAAGTAGTTTGAGACATCAAACACTTTGTATATGTTAAATTAGAAAATAAACCATTTATACACCGTTCCCTTTTAATAGAATCTATTCCATAAGGCGCAAGTCTTCTTTGGAGTAAAAAAAAACAACAATTGCATGGTATCATCATAGATTCTGTTGTATTTGCTGTGAGTTTTTATTTTATTTTTTAAATTGCGATCAAATATGATAAAATTTTCACCTCTTTTCATGTGTTTACGTTACACACAATGAACGGATGCCTAAAATATCTCGTGTAACATACAAATATTTTGAATAAACGTTTTCACTAAACGTGGTATGCAAAATTGGGGACTCAAGTGTATTGAAAAAAGTTTAATACATAATAGATACGAGTCAATAGACATTTGCTGACGCTGACGTCTTGGTTTCCGTTGTGTCTGTTATTGTCATGTACCACGACATCTCCCAACCCCCACCCCCAGCCCCACCCACACACCCACACAGTTCACGGCTTAGCATGATCATCTTAAGAAATCTTAAAGATGTTCTAATCATTGCATGGTTTGCGGTCGTTAATTCCTTGTGTATGGTATATGAGTAACGCTTTGTATATATCAATGAAATGTTTAATCAACAGTATGGAATGATCGTCGTTTAAATGTCCCACCAATACTTAAATTTCCACCTTCATTTAAACGACAGTTTCGGTCTAGTTATTAACTTATTTATATATATCTAAGGCGAGTGTCAAAAAGCAACTTGCAGTGTATTTCTGGCGTGCAAAATACTGGTTTTTTTACTTTCAGGAAACCCTGTCTTACGTGTAGGCCTATACTTAAAACTCGTTGGATTTCACCATGGAAACCAAAACCTTACTAATTCTAATTACTGTGATGGTGGTTTATGTGCTGATTGGTGGGGCCATTTTATACGGAATCGAGCACACGAATGAGTTACGAACCCAGACAACTGCATCTGCAACATATTTTAACTTCACTGGAGGTAACAGTTTTTTCCGAAGTATTGTTCTTCATAGTAGCACCCAAATAACGGACGGGTCAAAATTCATAATTTGAAAAAGGATGTAATAATTGTATACTTTATGATCAAGTTTCATGATAACATGGGACCAAAATTTTGATGTGTCTTCTTTGTAATTATTCTAGCCATCAGTTGCGGTGTGACAACATTTTGATTAGTCTCTCATGTAACTGTTATAGCTGTCATGTTGTAAATTTTGAATTTACCGGGTGGCAGTAAATACAAAATTTACAACATGACAACTGCCACCCGGTAAACCATGACAGCTGTGTGACTACATTTTGACGTGTCTTCCCTGTAATTGTTCAAGCTGTCAGTAGCTGTGACTACATTTTGATGTGTCTCCCGTATCTTATCACGTGTCTTCCCTGTTATTGTCTAGCTGTCAGTAGCTAATCACGTGTCTTCCCTTTTATTGTATAGCTTGCAGTATCTTATCACGTGTCTTTCCTGTAATTACTCTAGCTGTCGGTATCTTATCACGTGTCTTCTCTGTTATTGTCTAGCTGTCAGTAGCTTATCACGTGTCTTCCCTGTAATTGTTCTAGCTGTCAGTATCTTATCACTTGTCTTCCTTGTAAGTGTTCTAGCTGTCAGTATCTTATCATGTGTCTTCCCTTTAATTCCTCTAGCTGTTAGTAGCTGTGTGACTACGGATCAGGTGCGCCAGTTCGTGACGGCCCTTATCCAGGCGTACGATGACGGGGTACTGGTCACTGACTCCCAGACGTCAGCCTCACAGTGGGACTACGCCAGCTCCACATTCTTTGCGATGACTGCAGTCACTACCATAGGTCAGTGTTACTAAAAATAGATGAAGAATGTGTATCGAACACCTTTGTCACATCAAATATTGCAGTACACATAGTTTATATATTCTCATTAAAATTATTAGAAAAATATTAGACTGTGTCAAAACTATTTTCAATGCAGCTCCTTTCCAGGAACTGCATCGTCTAAAGTGATTACTCACTGAATTACTAGGATATTGCTCTCTTTCATGAAAATCCACACGTATATACAGTTTTCACATATTGCTCTAAGTCTCAGAACTCACGTAAGTAAATAGAGCCGTGCCATGTACAGTTCTATTCTGTCTCAGATCTGGAGTAAAACCATTTTCTTTACAAATAGTCTGCATTAAATGTGCCGTCCTTTCTCAGATTTATCTGGAGTAAACTGTCTCTTCCAGGTTACGGTAATCAGGCTCCAGCTACAAGCGGCGGCAAAGCGTTCATCGTCATCTTTGGTTTGCTGGGAATACCGATCATGGGTCTTGTGTTAGCGGGACTAGGTGAAAAACTGGACGGCTTGTTAAAGCCACTGAAAGACAAAGTCTTCATAAAAAAATACGAGAAGTTAGACCAACTGGTGAAAACTTTGATATTGGTAGCTGTGATCCTTCTCTTTATGTCTTTAATCCCAGCAGGGATTTTTGCCGCCATTGAGGGCTGGTCGTACGGGGACGCCGTGTACTACACGTTAATCACCATGACAACCATCGGGTTTGGAGACTTCGTTATTGGTAAGGTCTTAATATTTTTTCTTTGTGCGTTTACATGTGTGGGTGTCCTCTTCATAAGTATAATGCTGGTGGTAAAAAAAAGTATGACAAGGATCAATAACTCGTACACGTACTTATGAGTGTTATAATGATGAAATTCGAGTTGGTATTTCTACAACCTTTAACGTCTTAGATAAATCAATGATATTTACATGTACTCAAGAACTTTTTTGATTGTTTAGAAATTCAATTATACGTAAAATGTACAACAACACTTTCGCAAATAACCCCTTTCAGCATAATCTTTTTTGTATGTATTTAGATCTGATGTTCTGGTTTTAAGGGCGTGGTTCTTTTCCCGAAATGGAAAAGTATTAATTTTTCAAAAGTCTTTTTTATATACTGTGAAATCATTTTTTTTTCGTGGGGGTCAATGTTCGTGGGTAGCCAAAATTGTCCTGGTTCGTGGGGACGTAATTTCGTTGGTAGAAAGTTCGGGATAATTTTAATAAATATTAAACTTATCCTTGTATATACCTTCATGGGGATGTAAATTCGTGGGCAAGGGTTACCCACGAAAGCCACGAACATTGGTTCCCCAGGAATAATGATGATTCCACAGTACATGCATATACTCATGGATTTGTTATAACCAGGCAAATCGATTCAAGGTTAAGATGAGGAAATGCCTATAGAGATGCGAATATTAAGCTGAAAAATAACAAAACCAATACATCAAAGTATTTAAAGATTACACAAATAGTAATCTGTACTGTAGTATTCGCCGATCTTCTAAACATAATGTTGTGTTAGGAATTTAAAGACAACTTTGCACATTTTTAAGGGACGTCGTAAAATACCCCCCCCCCCCAATTTTAAGCCGGGCTTTGCTGAAAGCAAAGTCTTGGCTTAAGGCGGGCAAATCTCCAATGTTACTATAAATAGCACAACCTCAAAAGTAAACAAAAACCGATCAGCGTCAAAGCAAACGCTTCCGCTATACCAAATAGTTACACATAGAGTCTTTGCTTTGCTTTGTCAAATCTGTTGGGTTTTTAATTTTATGAATAAATTTAGCGACGAGTGGTTTTTTTTTCTTATCAATTACGTGTTTTAAAATCAAGAATAACCATTTTGGGCACATGTACAATGCGCATAAATTTTAATGAACTACTTTACAAAACATTGGTATACGGCTGCACATTGAGGAAATGGAAGATTGATTTTATAACGCTTGTTTTAAAATTCAATTCAGTGTTGTTGTTTTTTAATATTAGACGGATATATTTTTGTTGATAGTCGCTTAAAAAATTTAGTCTTCTCTGACGCTTTGCCGACATTAAAATTATGAGAGAGAGAGAGAGAGAGAGAGAGAGAGAGAGAGCTTTACTACACAATATGCTTATCATGACACGTCAAAAAGCTTGGCTTTCAGTGCTTCAATAGTTTGATTTAATAATTGTCAAATAATTGTAATGCCCTGATATTAATTATTTATCCATGCGACATGACCAACTTAATAAGGCACTCAGTTATGATGACAAATTCCTTTCCCAAAGTCTTTTTTCATGGATTTGTCGATTTCAAATACATTCTGGAAAAATTTAGCGGGAAAAATTTAGATAGTTAGACATAGGCATTCGTGTGGAGGTTTATTTTGATGAAATTGAGAATTTACAAAATATTATAGGTATACTGTTGGGTTAACTTTTCCCAATGCAAACATTTACACGTAAACAGTAGATGTGTCTAAGAGAAATGAAATATGCAAAAGAGTATATCGAAGTGAATTGAAAGTTATCTATTTCCGTTCAACTCACGAGTGACGTTTTTGTTACCAGGTACATCTGACAACGACTACCGCGCCCTGTACAAGCTGCTGAGCTCTGTGTGGATCTTGATAGGACTGGCCAGTGTAGCCTTGCTCTTATCCAACATTGCCGACCTGTACAAACGAATCGCACCCCAGCCAAAGACTGAAGAGGAAGAGAAAGACGAAAATAAGGTTTACAAGACAAATAATTTCTGACTTTTATTTGTAAAAAGTCGATGATTCCTTCGATTTTTCTAGTTTTTATAGTAATAATGTAACAGTTATATTTTTTTCTTATCAGGAATCTTCAGAAAAAGAAAAACCCACAGAAACAAAAGACCCAATAAAAGCCTAGCGTAAAAGACCATTAAAGATCATTATTCACCAAGATACCGTAGATGCACTATGCAGATGTTGATAGGGTATAGTCACCAACAGTTTGAAAGTACTCAACTCGGTTCTCAACTCAAATCCTTATAACAGACAAGTGCATACTAGTAACTAAGTTTAAAGTAAGACCTCAGACTCAAATCCTTAACGGACAAGTGCATAGGTTGGTAAAACCTCAGATTTGAGGCTGAGACATGAGGAAAGGAGGTGACAACGGGGCATGATCTATGAACTACCGGTAAATTCTACCTCGGTGTGATTGAAGTGAAGTGAATCCTTGTAACTTTTTCCTGTGACCATAAAGACAATGTTAATTTGTGCCTTATATTCGTGCAAAACAATTGATATTGTTTTGCACCGTTTTCGGTGAATTTAACAAGTTGGTTATTGTGATACCTTTTTCTGGGATAAAAGCAAACGAGGTGCAAAATTACATGCCTTGTGAGCTTCAGTCACCCTTTCAACAGGTAAACGATTCATAGTTTTGTTTAGACACTTCTTTGAAAGTGTTGTGACCCTACTATAGCATTGCGCTAGTTGTTTTAGAAATATGACTGATTATGTATTATATACATAATAAATAAAATAAATTCAAAATATATTTTTGCTATCACTCCACGTTACTTTTTAGGCTATAAATATGCATGGAAATATGCATGCTGAGAAGCACGAGAATTTGTTGGGGAAAAAAGAGTACACAAAGCCAGACTTATTCCAACAGTGGTATACTGTATAGTGATATAAGTGCGTTCATCTTTTTCCTGCTATATGTCAGTGAGCTTAAAGATTGGCACAGTCTAGTCAAACAATACTCGGTGGTCATCTTTAAATCTTTGAAAGGTTAAATTAAATTGTGTAATTTAACCGTTCAAAGATTTCTTTTGGATGCTTATGTCTTTCCCCTTAATTCTACATATAGATGTAGTTCTTTTAAAAAATGGTTTGTAATCATGTTGTATATAGCTTAGACGTCAATGTAAACGAATCAAAAATAAAAAATTGAACCAGTTGTTTTCTATTTATTTACATCTCACTGTAACTTTTTCCTTTTACCTATGTGCTTTCAAGAGCACACTTCATGAGATTGCGTCATTTAATACGTTCTGGTGCCCTTAAACGTATATATGTTACATGTATAAGGTCATCATAGATGTATTATTTCATGTTGTAATTATTGCAAGAGAAATAAAATACAGGTAAATGTTGGGTATAGGAACTTTCTCAACTGAAAAATAATTTAAACATATGCGGTCTTCGTAAATTCAGACGTCTTCAGTACACAACAACTGAGTTAAATAAAAAAAAATATGAATGAATATTTTTACATGTTTTAGTTCGTTTTATTTTTATTATAAAATCTCAAATTTGATCAATGATCGCACCAGTGCATCATAGTCAATTCATAAAACAAATGATCATACCTGTGTATAGACAAAATTATAAAATATGTAACAATTAAATACAAGGCACTGAAATATATTACAATTTACAAAGTATAAAAAAATTGCATAGTTTATGCTGAATCAAGGCTTGCAGTGTTATTGTATGATTCCCTTACAGAACTTGAAAAATTGCACATTTATGTATCTTATGTCTTATGTACAGCGCACTTCTGAATAGCACTTACTAATGGCTAAATCACAACGAGACAATGGCATGTTTATAAATTCAAAAAGGCAATTTAGACAATGAATAAAAACATTACAACATATTACTATATGGTTATTTTGTGTTTAGAAAGTAACTCCCCTTATAATTAAGAGGCAAGCAAAAAGGATTTAATAAAAAAGAAGAAAATTAATATAAGAAAGATAACTCAAATAGCGTCACAATGAGTAATATCACAGCTACTAACCTGTTGGTGGTCTGACAATGGTACCAAAATTAATTTTCAATTTCATAAGCAAAAGAAAATTCTTGCACAGTAATTGCATGTTTATGAATGTGAATATTATTTTTGTAAGTAGAAATAATGTAGTGTTATGTAATAGTCACAACCATTTGACAAAAAAGAAGACATATCAAATTTGATTTTAAAAATCTGTATAAGGTACAAAACATTCAGTTATTGACAAATATGCATAAAAAACAGACAAAGAATATTGTTTTGTACAATATCACACATCATCAGATTTGGGTTGGAATCTTTCAATGAGTTGTCTGACCCAGCCCTTCATAATGACAAGGTTATCAATGTCAGTACTAAGACTGTCCAGTCTACCCAGAGAGAGAGAGTGTTTCATCCCACCGGTCCTTTGACTTGACAGCTGGTCACTGAATGGTGGTGCGGATCGCTCCCGCTGGTAGTACCGGTCTGATGAAATATCCTCGAGACTAGCATTCACATTGGATCTTGGAAGACTGAGGCGCAGTGATGCTTTACTACTGTCCTCGCTCAGAAACCGGGATCTAAATGTCCGACCGGTGTGGAGGGATGAGGTACTGCCCTGTGAGGAATGGTCACTGGAAAGCACAAAAGAGGAGCCCACCCGGTCCTGACTGATTGAACGGTTCCTGAAGGGTGGTCTGGTGACTGGTGGTTTTGTGTTGGACGTTCTTGCTGACGGCCTGTTGTCTTCAGTTTTGCTGTAAGCCTTTTCAGAACTTTGTGATGGTGAGAACCAGCTGCCTGTTGATTTCCTATTTGAGTCGTTTTCCAGGATGGGACTCCCTGTCATACTGCGAGAGGGGGTAGAGCTACGGCGAAAATCTCGTGCTGGACTGATAGAGATGCTACGTCCAGGAGTGGAACTTCGTCGGAGGTCTCTCTCGATACTGTTTGGTCTAGAACAGCTTTGGCTCCTCCTTGCCTGCATTTCCAGGCTCTCCATTCTTTGCCTTATGATTAGTCCAGGTTCTCGATGTCGAACTGTCACTTTTTCTGCCGATTTTGATCTTTGTTGCTCTTCCAGTTCCTTTACATACTGCTTGACTGGCTGTCTTTTTTTCCGGCCCTCTCTTTCAAAATCAATGTCAACAGAACTTCTAATAGGAGATTCTTTTTCATATTTTACTTCAGGTGACAGTTCTGTAGAGTCTATATCACAGAAAACAGCAGAATCTCGAAACACTTCACTATCATTGAAAGCCATGGAGAATCTTTTTTCATAAAAACTATCTGCTCGAGAAATTGTAGGTCCTTTTGACTTGCTGGTTTCTTCCTCCTCGCTCTGAATGGAATATGCTGAATCACACTGCTTTAAATTCATCGGTTCATCTTGTACAGTCTCTGCTCTTACGGAAACTGATACACTGTTAAAACTCTGAGATTCTGAATTCATGGGGTGGTTTAGTAACTCAGCATAAAGGGGTTCCTGATTGGCCATTCTAGATCCAATACTTTCACTTCCTAGCTCTCCAGCATGCAAAACAGACTGAAGATCTGGGGGAGATTCTCTTCTGGAAGCATTAAACCAGGAATTTAATGACCATATACTAGACTTGTTTGCTTCATTATGAGCATCAGGAGCAGTATTGTCATAAGAACCAGACCTTCGGTTAATGTTCTCTTTCACATTTGGTTTAGGTTGCCAGGAATCAATAATGCTCTCAGAGCTTTGATTGTCTGTTAAACTTTCAGAGCTCTCATAGGATGACCCAGATATGGTGGATGCATAAGAAAACCGAACTGATAGATCATTACGACTGTCTTCCATGTTTGGCACGGGAAACCTCTGCTGTGAGCACAGTGTTATGTTGGAATCAGATTTCTTCATGTAATCTTCCATTTCTGCCACAAGTTTCTCATGGTCATTCATATTCATATTACAAGACTGAGGCCGTGCTCCATGAATCTTTGCAGTTTGAGCACAGGGAGTGGAATAGGAACGAGAAAGTTTAGAATGAGGCGGCTGTTCAACCTTTCTCACTATCACAGGAAGTGAAGACAGGAAAGATGCATCTTCCTCTAAAGGTGTATCATGGGATACATCTCTGGACTGATCACAGTAGCTTGGTGTTCGTAAATAGCTACCTGGCCACACATTACTACATGAACTAACAGTTTCTTGACCTGAAGTTGTATAAGCACCATATATATATGATAAAGGATAAGGCTTTTCTTGTGAACCTAGAGCTGTAGGAAAAGAATGATTCGTCTCTCTAGAAGGAATAGTAGAGGAGTAACTTCTTTGAAATTTTTGAGATCCTTGAGAATTTGATTGCAACTGACTGTAACTGTGTGCATAGTTCTCTTTGTGTGGTGACTTGAAAGAGGGTGTGGTTGCACTTTCATTTAAGACAGGATTTGGAACACTGAGAGAATCATCGAATGATTTCGACCGGGCATGTGACTGAGACACAAGATTTTCACTTTCTGGGTCAAGAGACCCCTCGTGATGAGAGACGCCTCCCTTTGGAATTCCTGATATTGGCAGAGAGTTTCTATTGGCATAAACTATCCAGTCAAAATTCCTTGTGCCTTCATCTGCCTCAAAATCCACAGAGCGGGATCTTTGGTGTGATTTCTTCCTTAACGGAGAGCGCTTGAGTTTGTATTGTTCAACAGAGGAAGAGCTTGAATTGAGAGTGTCCTCAGTCGTTGCTTTAGTGTTCACAACCCATGGATCCTCATTTTCCTTTTCACTAGAAATCTGTGGTTTTGCCTGAGACTGCAACATACTGCTGACAGAGAGGGGTTTAGTTAGTGATATTGTTCTGGGGTAAAGCTTGGGCGATCTCTCCGGGGAATTTTCTGCTGCTTTCTTCAAAAAGGAATCATGAAATGCAGTCACAGTTTTACTTTCCTGTTTCAAGCTTTGAGAATTCTCAAGGTTGTCTTTGGGTCTGGAGAAGTATTGCTTGATATCAATGACTTTTTTGGAGGGACTTCCAAGGTTAAAGCTGTTGCTACTCAGTTTGCGAGTTAAATTTCCATCACTGCCTCGAGCACTTGAACCATTAATGGAAGGTGATGGTGGTTTAGCTAACGCTGGCATGCTGCAATACCTTTGGTCCACATTTGATTCACCAGAAGCATCTCGAGTTGAAGAAGGGGGCAATTCCTCTTTGCATTGAACCAATGGGGTTCCTGGTAAAGAGGAAGAGGAATGGCTAGCAACTTCGTTTTGGAGGACTGGATTTAGTCGAGTGGCAAGGCGGAAACTTTGAGTCCTTTTAGAGGGTGATGTTTCTGTTGTCTTGTTAGCGTTGATATCGGCCATTATATCATCACTGTAGTCAACTGAAGTAAGCGGTTTTTTCCTGACAGCATTGCGAAAACTTGTGCTACGACTCACGGGGGACGAAAATTCTCGCTTCAATTGCTTCTTTTCAACAGTATTTGCATTTTCCTCCTTGCTTTTCCTCCCAGTCTGAAAATATAAACATAAAATTTGATAATTTCTAACAAAATATGAGGTATTCTTTAAATACATATATACTGATACATGTACTTGCAATATATTTCATTTCACTATCAGGTACTTGTGTTAACATTTATATTGAATAACTATGAACTGATTGTTGAGAAAATATCCCCATTCATGTATTTTAATTTCAACAGCCGTCACATTGGTTTCAATCTTTACCGGGTAATTATTGACACCGCGCTGAACTCTTCTGTAATAAGCCTGAACCTAGTAATGTGAACTTGTATATCTATCTGTACATTAAGGAGGCTGTGTGGTGAACATTACCATCAGATCTGCCTTAACTTTTAAATAACAATATTTTTAAACATAAACTATTATTTAGTAAATAAAAAATCAAAACATTTTAGTTTTAAAATTTGAACATTTCTTTATAGCTTTATACATAGCTCTTCGTCTAAAGGAGGTAAATATAAATGGCCATGATCATCCAGCCCTCTAAAACATGAAATAAAACTCCCAAGTCCGTACTATGAATATTTTACAGGTAAAAATCTAACCAATTCACAGTATTCTTTCTGAAAAACTGCTAGAATAGTACTATACCTTGGTGCTCTCACTAATTTCTGTCCCCTGCTGTTTACTTAGAGCTGATGATGAGCCAGGGAATTTCCTTCTCTCCGTGGGAGACTATGAATTTATAAATGAAATAAAATAACAAAAAACAAAAATAATGTACATTGTATCTCAAAACATAATTTCAGTACAGTTACAGCAAACATGCTTACTTACAGTGAAGTCCCCAGATCTTTCAAATGTTATTATAAACTGATTGGATATGACAAATTATGATAATAGAGAATAAAATTTGCTCTTCCCTGGCGCTTCATTATAACTGTTAAATAATTAGCTTTATATCCTTCACTACTCACTGTTCTAGGGCTTTCTGATTCATTGCGTTTATGATTCCTTCTGGCTCGCTGTGGTTTTAAAATGTCTGACAGAATATTTCCGCCGGACTTTCTCCTGAGTCTTTGTCTCCTTTCCAAGTACTCTGGGGCATTCTGATGGTGAAATTTCTTTGGTGTCCCAGAATCTACATTTTCTGTGAAATAAAAACAATACGCATGTATATATACATGTATTACAATTCGGTGTATTCCAGTCAGACAACCAACAATTAAATTTGTCACATTATCCATGCTTCATTTCGCTAGTCTTGTACACGTATATAGAGTGTTTATAGCCTTTCACTTTTTCAGCACATCCCTGAATTGAATCATGGAAAGCACACATACATTTAATTTTATAAACATATTTCTTTGAAATTTAAATACTCTTTAAATATCCTTTATTGACAATCTTAAAAGCATTCCTGACTCCTCATATAAAGTGTTACATACCCTCTTGTTTACTTTTGCCTAGCTGCATCACAAGACCTTTGACTTTTTCTGGAATTTTCTCCTTGTAGCTTTCTAAGATCAAGCGCTTGATTTCTTGACACCATTTACGCTTTTGATCCAAATTTCTAGCCTGAGATATAAAATAGTTATTACAGGGTTGTCTCTAAAATTTGAAGTAGAAGGAAGAAATAAAAAAGTAGAAGGGGGGTCTGGGGGTCTTGCTTATAGCCACATTGTGTTTAAAATGCAATAATAGCTGGGTAATTAAGGCATTATAGGTGGGGGAATTCCCCGCCCCCCGGGTCTTAGAGACAACCCTGGTTATTAAGTTAGCACTTAAAAAAAACACCATCATAACTATTTTCCTTTAAATTCTCTTTCAAATTCAATACAGGTTGTCAACCTACAACTGTTGTAAGACATGTAATGCAAGGTAGCATATGGTATTTATTTAAATAATACCGAAATTTGTTAACTTGTCAGACAATGAATAGACACTGATACAGTAAAACTTGGTTATAAGTATGAACACAGAATAGACAAATCTCAGATATAGCATTTTGTAGTGTCACTGACTAAATTCTTAACTAATCCTCATTAAATTTTAAAGTTATGTAATGAACTCTGTTATAATGAATTTATGGATATAGCAAATTGATTTTGAGTCATGCAGAGGTGAAAAATTATAATCATACCAATTGAACAAAATTTCCTCATAAATCTTTCAATTTACAATATAATTATTAAAGATCCAAAAGAATGTACTTTTATTTAATGCCTCAATAATCACAAATAACATGTGAAAAAAACATGTACATTGAATAAGAAGTGCATTTAATGTGCCTGTAAATAACTTGGTGTCCCCAAGATAGAATTGACCCAGACATCTTTAAAATGATTTTTTTCTGTTTCAGACATTCTTACATTCAAATTCATGATTCAGACCTAACAAAAACTATGCATTGAAGCTGAATCAGCAATGGGTCTGATTTAAATACATCAAAAGAAAGCAGCTAACTTCAACATTCAAATCATTTGGTTTTCATTTATTCAGTTTGCAGTTTAAATTTGACGGAAATTGGATAAAAAAACAAAACATTAAGCCCAAGCTGTTCACTAGCCTTTGAAATATCCCAATTGATTTTGCTTTGAACAAGGAAAAAACACAGGACAAATCAATTACAGGTATACTACCTGTATACGGTTTATAAGTACAGGCTGTGGAGTCATAACAAAGCAAATTGTATATATAATCTACACGGAAAACATATTTACCTGGAGAGTGTGTTGTCCTCTGGGGTTATCGAAGGGAATCACCTGGAAACTTAGGGGCTCCTTGGGGACACTCTCAACCAACATCAGGTTGGAACACTGTCATAAAAAACATGCATGGTCAGCAATATTGACAAAAATAGTACAGGTAATTATTAATTACAGTCAAACTTTGTTATCTCGAACTAGATGGGACTGTTTAAAAACTTTGAGATATCCGAGTATTCGAGATATCAAGGGTAAAATACCGTATTTTTCGGGGCATATGTTGATGCGGGGCATAGGCCGAATTGCTCATTTTCAGACAAAATTCAAGAAAAATCCTTAGACTAGCCGATCTGGGGGATAAGTCGATTTTCAATCGACAATTACTTTAGGGAAAGTATGACTGATGATTAAGGAAGTCATCATATATACTTTCAGGAATATGGATGTAAAAAGTTAAAAGAGTAATTAAAATTATTTAATTGATTTAACATATATATTGTAAGCAAATTTCAAAAATATATCTGGCTCTGTGTTTTGTGGATGATTGATCTCTTCCGTATTCGTCGGTATATATATATATACGTATCGTAATTTTACAATTGCAAAACCAACCTCAGTGGTATTGTCTGATAGACTAAGTATTATATTTTACCAAACACTTTATATTTCATTAATACCTTATTGCTAAATTTCATTTGATCAAGTTATACTTTGAAAGCTACATGTAAATACGGGGTATGGCGTCCAAAAGCTCAACACGTGGTTTCATGTTCAAATAGAGTTATCCCCCGTAATCGCTATGAATGAGAAAACGAAATACCTCACAGAAAATATTTAAATTATGTTCTTTTCCATTAATTAATTAAGTAGTGACTTGCCTTTATGCAAAGAAGTTGTATTGCTAACAAACACAGTCAATGCAATAAAGTGTGATGGTTGGTCTGAGGTGTACACTACGTGCCTGCAGGCTGTGTCTAAGTCATGGGTTTAACACCTTTGTATACACACGACATCAGAATACTGTTATCAGCTGGTTATTTCAACTAACAAGAGATTAATTGTAAAAAATAAAGCATTTGATTTATTCTACACCCAAGACCACTGATTCTCATGAACAAATCACAAAAATTTCGTCAGATTACTGACATTCTACACGGTTTCGTTTTTTTCTTTTATTACACAACAATAGTTTCCTGGGTTAATACACGAACGCTTGGTTTAACGGATGAAAAAAAATCCAACTTCACATAATAAACTGTTACAATGGATAAAAGCAGTGGATTTTGTATTTTACTGTTTAATTTTTCAACTTTGAGCCTACGATAAGCCAATCTGGGGGATAAGGCGAGGTTCGCGCATGGCAGAAAAAAAATACCGGCCTATGCCCCGAAAAATATGGTACTTTAAAAAATAGGTGGTTGGGACTTACAAATCACTTCGACATATCCATTGTATTCAAGATATCAGTGTTCAAGATATTGAAGTTCAACTGTAATTAATGAATGCAAAAAATCTTGTACAGCCAAAAAGCTTGATTGGTAATTAAAGATTCAGTATAGAATAAACAAACTTTTGTAGTAAACATGTTTATGTATCAGTGCATAATTTTACATATATGTCAATTGTTCTAAATTACTTACCAAGATGAAAATTTTGCAGCTAAGCATGGAATCTTCTTTCTTCTTTGCAATCACAACTCCTTTCTCAAACAAGAAGACCTGTCTGGATGTCTTGGCCCCATAAACATGGAAAGCTCCCTGTAAAGACAATTAAAAATGAAGTCAGTAACATTTTTATCAATCCCTCCCTCTATTCACAACATGCATTCACATAGAACAAAATAAAGACACACTCTCATACCACAGAACAGAATGAAACGACACACCATAGAACAAACTGAGGACACTCACACACACACCACAGAACAAAATGTAGACACGCGCCATAGAACAGAATGTGGACACACACAGTAAAACAGAAGGAGGACACACACATCACAGAACAGAATGAGGACACACCACAACAGAATCAGGAGATATCCACCACACCACATAGTGAGGACACATACATTATACAAAACCACATCTACACAATGTAGTGAGGACTGACCTCTAGGACAAGTTCCCCCAGGGTGGTGAGATCCTCTCCCTCATACTCCTCAAGTGTGCTCTGGATTTCCTGGACTCTGACCGCATGCTCGTGCTTGCGCTTCATTTCGTTGATGTGCTGAGCACGCCCAGTCATCTGGTCCAGGGCACGAACTACAACCTCGTACCCATCCTCTGTCTTGTCATAATTCTTCACAATGTTCTACAATGGAGCATTTAAAATACAAAATTTTTGTGTACAATAAAATTTATGGAATCTTTTATTTTCTATATGAATCTACAGTACAGGCTTTAATCAATGGTATGTCTATTATTTTCCTTGCAAAACAGCCAATATTAGTTCATTTGTATTGATATGTAGTGTATGTTATAAATTACCAACAAATATACATATTAGGAAAAAGCATACGATTGACCTCATAATGATCTATGATTAAAAAAAACCCAGAACATTGACTCAGGAGGATCACTTCAGGAAGGATCAAAAGGATTGAAGGAAGAAAAAAAGAAAACCAATACAAAGACTACAAAACCGTCGTCAACTTATACATAGATATACATTTCTCTACTAGTCCTTCACAGATCATATTGAATAGATGTCTTTCTTTGAAGTCAATTACCAAGCCAAAGAGTCAATAGTTGAACCCACTGGTTCAAAGACTATACAAATCATTATATCAATACGCTTGTCAAGGCTCGGGGTAATGTAATACTATATGTGAGGGCCATTGACTGGCCTAGCTGTTCCGAGTTTTAAATGAATGATCTCACAAAGTCACAAGACTTCATTCATAACTCAGAGGTGACTACCTTTAAATGGTCAAAAATCCAAATACCAGGCAGCACTGATTAATCTAATGATAAAACTAAATTTGAAGAACAATGGGCACTTTTTATCTAATGTCACTTTACAATGCTTTGAACCATAAAAATTTTAAGATGAACTAAAACTAAATTTGTAGAACAATGGGAACTCTATTTAAAACAATGTTCACAGCAGGAAAAAGGTGTAATACAGTAATTCATACCTAAAATTTGTTGCCTTTTTTAGTTCTAAATAATTGATTTGGGGTTAAAGTAGCAGCTTTACAGGCTGGGATGGTAGTTTTACAATATAAAACATTACTTGATACATGTATCACAATAGTCACAAATTAATACTTTAGACCAGCATGCAATGAATGAAGTATGATCTGGTCACAGTACACAGGTGTGAGACACTCAACACCTGGATACTAACATGCAACAGGAGGTGGTACTTGAGGATTCTCTGGACAGGTTTTAGCAGGTATGCCCCAAGAGGAAGGCCGTGCTTCAGGTGGGATTGGAGGGTCTTAAAAATCTCCGACAATTCGGCATCTTTCATCACCCGTGTCAGTATCTCCACAGCGCTGCAATAACAAGGAAAGAGTTGTACAACAACAATAAGTTACCTAGTGTACGCAATGTAGATATACGGTAATAGGAAGTATTTGGTTTCAGTATTTACATATCATCAAAAGCCATCAATTGGTTTATTTTCAATGCATGATTTAACCACAAAATGCAATTTAAACATTAGGGTTAAATCTCACTTATGTCAAGAAAAAGAATTTTAAGCTTTCCCAAAAGGAATGCAAATTGCCCATTTAAAGAAAAAAAACACCACTTCATATTCCTTTCTCTATGAATTCCATTTATGAAATATGAATTCCACTTTTGAAATTGTTCATATATGTACATAACAATTAGAGTACCTGGGGTAATTTGTGCAGTAGTCAGTGTACACAGAGAAGCCTTCATTGTTCCGTACAAAGCACTCAGCAATCTGTGCTGCATTGTCATCACATTCCTCTAACTCCACTAGAAATTGCCTGAATTAAAATTCACAAAAATCACCCAACCTTTAAATTAACTTTCAATTAAACTGCTATATTGCAGTGTAAAAGTTGATAGATTTGAAATCTTATCAAGAGATATGTCTGTCTGAAGGCAGAGGCACACTTCCATCTCTTTTTATGCCACATATGTTGCTGTGCCCACTAAATCTCATACCTACTAAATTCATAGATTTGTAATAAATTCCCAAACAATCGATCTTTGTCATCCGCTGAAAGATGGAGATGTGTTGATCCTTTCAGATAATTCATATACCCCTGAAATAATAAAAGGAATCATTTTTTAATTTTATTGAGAGAGAGAGAGAGAGAGAGAGAGAGAGAGAGAGAGCCCAATAATAAGCCAATATGGCTTATTTTTGGGTTTATTGATAAAAAATGGAATGAATTCTACTAAGATTATGATTTAACTGATTCATTATAGGTCTATTATGAACTGTTATGTAAGTTTGAGTGTATATTTCATAATGCCACTCTGTATTCAGAGTGGAAATTTGCTCATTTCTCATAAAAAGGACAAAAATGTCAGCTCTTCAGTTTGATGGGACTTAATTTATGATGTAGTTTCTGTTTTCAAGTCATTGCTCTGTAATTTAAGCAGGAATTTTGCTTGAAATATTTAATAACATGATAGATAAAGGGACATGGGAACTTTATACCTGTGAACATTTTTTTGTCAATTTTACAACCACTTGAAATTCCTGAATATTACGTTTCTTTCATGTGATAGACAATATATAAATGGTTACGATGTATTCCCATTAATTTATTGCATCTAAGAAATGTGACAATTTTTGTGTCATTGGTCACTCCGAGTGGCTTTATGAACATACAGTAGTGTATACCAGTACATTGTATGTATACTTTTAAATCGTACCACTTTTTCATTAAAGTTTTACTTTCTATTTGCATCAACAGAAAACATGCTTAACGATACTGTCCTGTCTCTCTGTCTGTCTCTTGATTTTTAGCGAATTCAAAATGATCAAGAAAATAGTGAAAAAATAGATCATCACCAAAAATAAAAAATTGGGGTCAGGCTACTCATCCTCAATAGATGTGATTCAGAAGTTCTTGACTGAACGATAAATAATTGATATAATTGCATACGATTACAATTCTCTGTTTACAAAGAAACTGATCATTAAATTGTTTCATCATTTCTTGGCCATGTTTTAAGGCATTTGTACTGAATACACACACATCTTGTTATTCCTAACTTTATCATTAATAAACTTAAAGCAAAATTTTGTTAATCCTGCATTTCAATAAACCTGTCCTATAATTAAGTTATGAATGCACATGTATATACATGTATTAGCTACTCCTTTATGAAATAGTTATATTTTTTGTACCGCAGACCTTTTGACACACTGTAATTTTCTACAGTGTCTTTTAGTCTACTCATTGTAAACAATTTAAACTTGTGGTTAATTTCCATATGATGTACTTGATTGTCAAGACTGGGCCATCATTATGAGCCATTATACCTAGATTTGAAATATAATCGCACAACTAAGATGTGGGTGTGTTAGGGATTTCATAAACTCTGACAGACATTACAGTTTTTATCTGCGAAGAGTCACACCTTTAACATTAAAGAGACGATGCACCTTCACACTTAAAGAAAAAACCACACACCTGAAAACAAAGAGATCAACTTTGTTACAGCTGCTTTTCACCCTGCTGAACACTCACAGGAAATTGAATCATTTTTAAAGACCAGAGAACAATTCATTGAGCTGTAGGGGTGATCTGCTTTTGACACAATAGCTGATAAAAAGGTTGCAGATGTCAAAGCAGGAAGTTGGAAATATCATAGCGCAAAGTCATAACGAACATACATGTAAGCCTAAAGGACATCCAAAAAATAGCCCTCCGTGTAAAAGTATAATTTAAAGTTACCAAAATCCAAAACTTCACACTTTTAGATATTTGTTTTTTAAAAGCAACTTAAAGTACCATATATAGAGTTTCAAGATAATGTTCATGCCTAGGTTCAATAACACATACGTAAATATAGGTATCGAGTTAAAGGCTCTTCAAGTCTCATGTAACAGCTTGTGTTCAGATTGCACTTTTGCTTTTTTATTTTGTATTTTAAGAATTGACAGAGCCAACATCCCAGGTAAACTAAAAAATCTGTCCACCTGTCTACATTACCACAGGTGCTGTTCCTTAACTATCTTGTGTGTGTGTGACCATGAATGGGGTAAGAAATGAATTCTCAACATGGAGCTGGCTAAGGTTTACCTACATTCCTGTGAAGGTGTAATCACTCCATTCAAATTGCCTTTTTTACCCTTATCTGAATGACCCGACCTTGAAAAATGACAAAAACATGGGAATAAGAGCCGACTGGGCCACTAGGACATAGAAGTCATTTTTCTGCCAGAAATGCAATACATATATACCTTTTTATGTACTGTTTTAAATACAGAATGTGCTTTACATGGATTTTACATATATTTTAACATGCACAATGGACATCATCTGTGCTAGTCAAGGCTTAAGCAAAAATGAATGGACATCAGAAATTGATATTTAGCTTTAAATAGAGACTATTGTCATATGATTTGCTTCGATAATTAGGAGTTTGTACCTGCTCTTCTATAAAGGTTAACATTGAGAATTACCTGGGGTATGTTTTACTGATAAATACTTTGTAATATACTGTGACAATCACACTATAGTACATGTACTACAATCCTGTCACTCTTTATAAAACACTGACTGGAGCACAATACCACATCTGTTGTCAACTTCATTGGTGCAACTTACTATAGAGCTGTTTACTTTGCGTAATTAAAAATAAACACTAGCTATTTCCGACCTTATTTTACAACATAAGTTTTCTTTATGTACAATTGATGTCAGAATTCTGAATAGTGTAATCCTGAGGTAGGGATTCTGTAAATCAGAAAGGAATAAATGCTTCATCACGTTTGATTTTTCTACTTTTTGTTATATACAATATCAATGTTTGCCAAGCCTAACAACTGAGGGAAACAGCCAAACAGCAGATGTTTTAAACCTGAGTATAAAAACAAACTCAGAACATCACTTATTGTATAGGTGTGTTTATGGAAAGGGGATCGATGAAAGATGGAGACCAAGCTAAATCAAATATGAACATCAAACAAAGCAGGGTGTGACCTTCATAGAAATTTTGTATTTAATAAAGAAACATCCTTTTTACTATAACCAAGATCTAGTAGCATCAGCACATTCCTCTATAAGGGACATTAGTATACATGTATAACAACCCCTACCCCTATAAAAATATCAACAGTAAATGCAGTATTTCTTACATAAAACTGCTTTTATGGAATAAAGTGAACAGAGAATTGCAGTGAATATTAAGAATTTCAGAAAACTTTGATATTACAATATGAAGATGTTACGTACCGGTAAATGGAATTTCATGCATTGCTGTCAACAAGGGATTTCTCAACTCAAAAGGAGTTAAAACATGATAAAAAAGATTCTCATAATTTGTGATGGCATTGAATTTTTATTCAACTCATTGTGGGTTTTCTATCCTTTCACCAAGGCTCTGGGATAGAAAACTCAGATATCATTGGATCAAAATAATACACCATCAAAAATCATGAGAGATCCTTTATATATTATGTTGATACAGTTTTATGCAGTCAATCTAATATTTAATTGTTCAATCAAAGAACTCCTTATCTACAAAGGAGGAAGAGATGCCAATCCCATTCATGTGTGATCTTGATTCAATAATGATATATTTATATGCATAATAATCTCTAACAAACAAATGAACATTGTCAGGGCCATTTGAAAGTACAGTGTATGAACGTTTTGTTTTGGCAGGACAAAATACCATGCTCCTGGCCTTCTATTATCATGGGCATAAAAGACAATTAAAAATCATCAAAAATTGTCAACATCAAGCACTCCTTACCAAGTATTTACTGGATCAAACTTCTTAAATATTAAGCTTCAAAATCTTATAGTAATATCTACCGGTATATGTCACTTTAATGTTAAATTGATAACAAAGTATCAACCATGAACTCATTTACTTGACTGACCAAGTCAACTTAAAGGTCAAAATATTTGTAGCTCTACAATAAGTTTTCTTTTATCGATTTCCTGAAGGATAAAGCATTAAATAAATGGATAAAAAGGCTATACCCTGCATACCTGAATAATCTCATTGAGGCTGGAGACATAAGTTCCCTCTGTGTCCACAATTTCGGCAATGACCCGTTGAACCCTGGTGACATATTTGGTCGGCGAGTCCAGCGGTTTGAGCTGAGCTGAAGACGGAGTACCAGTTTTCTGTGATGTGGATGGAAGCGGGGAACTAGAGTTCACTGAGACAAGGGATGAAGAGTCTGAAGACGAGATGCTCGGACAACTGAGTGACGATGGAAGTGTAAGGGAGTTGGGGGGTACTGAGACAGAGGACAAATTCTGGATATTCTGCACATCTGTGGCAGTTTTGGGGGTTTGAGGAGAAAAATTATCTTCAGACTTCGTTTCTTTCTCTGGGTCTATTAAAATTGTATGAGACTGGTTTGGAGATATCACAAGTTTACAAGATTCTGGTCCCTGCTCCAACATTTTGTCTGATGACACATCACTCACAGAAATTCCTGGAATACTTTGAGCTGGCTTTTCTTTGATAATGGTCTGGTCCTGATTGTCATCATCAATATATAGAATACGATCTACAGAGGATGAATTGGGGTCAGTAGAACAAAGGTTTGGTCTTTTAACCACATGATGTGAAATTGAAGATGAAGATGACCCTGAACCTTCACTCAAAGGTCGTTTCTTACAATCACTAAGGTCAAGGTCATTGTTCTCAGACAGTAAAACTTTACCTTGACCTTCAGCCTCCATAATGGAGTCTGAACCAGGTGTGTCACATTTATTCACTATCACCGGAACTGCCAAGGGAAGTCCTTGACATGATGTATTTTTGTCTTGTGTTTCAATATGGCTCTCCTCAAGGTTCCCATCGACTGAAGTGAGATTGTGTTCAGATGCTAAACTGTCATAGATGGATAGCAAGGAGGGGGCTAAATCCAAGGAGGAACCTGCAATAAAGAAAATTCCCGTTACACATCTGTACAGTCATACAATTACATTGGGGAACCTTTGACAGATGTCTTTGATTTAAGCAACTGTTATGTAGATGTGTTCAGCAGATAATTATTGTCATGTTCTGACAAAGTAAAACAAACGCTGTCCATTGAAGCCAGAAAACCATGTAAAATATGATAATTCTTCACATAAAGAGTTGGCCCAACTGTTCTTCCTCCTGAGAACCTGCTTCCATTTACCATGAGAACTTGCTCTACCTGGCATTCATGCACATTAAGACCCGATTATCATCTTTGTTTATCTTGTACTGATTTCTTACTCTTCATTTCACCAACTTCAGGCACTTGTGTGTAAAGGTCTTTTCCTTGTTATGAAATTCATGAATAAATGACTACATTAGTGTAGAGAATCTAGACTTTCAAGGTCTGATTCCATTGTACTATACAGCCAGTGTTGTAAATAAATTACCATTTCATTACAAGTACCATTACCCTAATTCCATGTACATTTACAGAAAATCATTCACCAATAAAAAAATATTGCATGTTTTTAATGGTAGGGAAAAATCTGGATTTAATAGGAGTAATTTCTTATCAACATTGAGTGTATGGGAAAATCTTAGATAATTACTTAACTGATAGACATGAACAATTTTCTAATTCCTAGGAGTCTGACACATTCTTGTCTATTACTTTCGGGGTGGTTCATCCAGCCCTGTCTATTAAACCCTCCTTCCATTATTAATTGTGAACATTTGAGCTACCTCCCGATTCCAAATGTTTACTCCTTCAATCAACAAGGATGGCCCCCAAGAACAAGAATATCAATGAATTTATAAATAAATTCTCGGAGCACTCCGTTCCATTTGGCAGATGACCACTATACAAACTTGGATAAGTCATTAGTCTTGTACATCCTTGAGAGGGCTTATTACAACACCCCTACACCAGAGACCTCTACAGACGGCATCCACTCAGGAAACAAAATATTTGTATAAAAAGGTCAGGTTAATTATCTAATGCTCTATGGTCAGAGTTCGAAGTGGGAGGGCAATTTTTTTCCCCTTAATGCAAAGATACCTGATGAACTTTCTCAAATACATTTTTTTTTCGCAATGGTGTTCACCAGATTAGGAAAATATACATAGACTTATACAGATCATTTGTGTAAATATTTGTAAATTTGAAATAGTCTTCTGATCTGTACTCCAGTTATATATATGAGTGCAACAAGGTCATTCTTTTAAGAAAAAAAGAGGTTTTTGTTTAATTTTTGAGTTAAAGCCCAGGATATGTACAGCTGAAACTACTCCGGCATTGAAAAAACAAATGAAATGTGATAGGTACTGACCTTCGTAAGTGAGCTATAAAAACTAATAATCCCTGCCTTCTAAAAAATTTAGTAACTTTCTCTTCTTTCCTTATATACCCTGATGTTCCAAGTATTTCATATCTAATCTTCATACACAATTTCATGAATATTAAATGGGTCAGCCCAAGCGGAAATTTGACATAGGTCGGCAATCTCAGATGTCATAAAGTTACCTAGATCGGCCATTATAAATTAGTTTAACATGTACTGGTGTGAAAACAGCTATGAATCCCTCCTACCTTCCCTCAGGTCAACAAATACCTGAAATTCTCTCCATCAACAAAAACAGTCAAGAAACTTTATAAAAGAAAGATTTAAGAAAGAAAAAAGCAATGAATTGTTTGAAAGTAAAGTGACATTTTGGGGCATTTCAGCAATTTGTGTCCTACAGAGCAGGGATGGGTAAGACTGGGTTTATGACAGCTATAATACACTTCTGTGGGCATGCATGCACTCTGAAATTACTGGAAGTGGCATGCTGAAATCAACTGCATTTGCCTCCAGATAGAATGACACGGTTAAATATCATGTGTTATGTAATCATTGATTTAAACCGTGATATGAACATAATTTTTGACTTGATTTACACTTCTGCAGCTCTATTTTCATCAATTCGTAACATGAAATCTTTATTATGATATGATTTAGGGATATATTTACTTTCAATTTCTATCTCACCAGACTAAATAAAAATTATTCCTTTCAAACATGCACTACCGAGAAACCATTAACAAACAATTATATTAAACACATGCATGATCTTCCTCGATCTCTACCTTATTATTTCCAAACGCATGTTTCACTCAAAAACTAAAAGACAAACTGATAAAACCCAGAGATCGTCATTAACTCACAGGAGAATTCAATGCTACATGTACGTACAAAACAGATTTATACACACTCAATTTACCAAAAAATAAAAAAGAGAAATTCTAGGTTACCAAAAAATTCCTCCCAATGAAGAGAGTTCCTGACCAACTTTGACTGCCGTGCACAACCTGTCAAATTAGCAGGGGACGGAGCACAGTTCCCTTTCACCATTCTGATTACTGGTACACTAGTCTGTCTCCTCTCTGTGACTGGGGAATCTGGGGTGTCCACTAATAACTCTCCTCCGCTTGGAACCTGAACCCTGGAGCAATAATCCATTGTCTCTTTGTTCACACATCAATCAAATGTCTCTACACTATTACTCCAGCGTCTTCTGAATCTGTCACTCATTTTCCAAAATTTTTTTTTTTAAATCCAAAATAGTTTAAAAAAATTAAAAAATTCACATATAAACACTCTTGACAAGCAATTGCTTCAGGCCCTGTCTGATAGTGTTTAAAATCTGATCATGTTTCCGTAATGATGTTGAATTAATCCACTCCCAGTGCTGTGTTAGCTGCCTCCCTGATCTTTCTCTCTGTCTCTCTCTCTCTCTCTGTCTCTCCCCGTGCTCTGGTTGTGTGCGTTACATATACAATAACCAGGTAAGGCCGCACTGAGTCTATTTTCACTATACCACAGACGTGTCTGGTGATTCAACATTCAATGATTAATTTCCCACCTGATACAGAGTCTCTCACAATGGAAGACCGTTTTTTGTAGACTGTGCTAAAAGATAACACATTCAGGTCCTGCTAGAAGTGTGCCAGATTTGAAATGATAGAGCACAACAAACATGGGCCGTCTCCTGCCCATGTTTTGACCCTAGGTAACCCTGTGTTGTATGCAATACACCTCCTCTGTAAACAATGCTCAGTACTCTGACTATACAAGGGCTTGGCCCAATACCTTCCCACCTTGATCAATCCAAGTGCATGTAAAATTGCAGCATATTCCATTGGCTTCAGTTAATTTAAATGGAGGTGAATCCAAACAAAATTTTTTCTACAGCATGGTTAAATACTGGTAAATGTAATTGCC
The DNA here is from genome assembly GCA_016163765.1 of Magallana hongkongensis. NCBI lineage: Eukaryota > Metazoa > Mollusca > Bivalvia > Ostreida > Ostreidae > Magallana > Magallana hongkongensis. The sequence goes on from WFKH01006014.1 coordinate 51,937,657, forward strand.
TTTGTGTGAAATTCATTATTAGGGATTGCAAAATGTTTAATAGAAACAAAAATTAAAATGTGTGAAGGAATATCAATTGAAGTGACAATGATATTTAGAACTGATCAAAAAAGGGGCTCCTAGACAAGTCATAAAAACAACAAATTTATGTAAACTTCAGAACTGTTAATAATTTTTGTTTGTTTATTATATCAATTTTTTTTAGCATGGCTCTTTGAAGCATAGATGATTTATATGAGAGAGAGAGAGAGAGAGAGAGAGAGAGGGAGTATATTGCTATATATTGCAAGTAAAAAATATAGGTAATGCCTGGTGCAGTGAGATGGCCTCCAGTGATGAGCAATTTATAGCCCAGATGTGCAATAACTGTATATATAATGTAGCCAAGCTCTGTGATTCCTATTGCATTGTAGGGCACAGGGGGAGGCTAAGCATTTCCTCAGACAGGGACCACAATTAGTCACAGTCTACTGGTGGCGTTTGATTTTCTCTAGGGGATTGGGGTGGATCATAGGGGAGTGGGCTCTTTGAACTCAGTCATGCCTGGATGAAGGAGTCTGTTTTCCTGCTGCAACTACCAAAATGATTTCATTCACCCCCAAAAAATTTCTCTGACATATTTCCTATCATTAATTCAACATTCGAGCTACTACTGCCATGTGGCTACCACATTAATAACCTGGGAAAAAAATTTTTCCTCCTCCCCGGATGTCAATGAGGAACTATATGACTGAAGTCACTGACATAACATATCTGTAGCCAGGTGCTCTATGGAAGCAGATCCTCAATTAGACTTTGAACTTCTCAGTCTGTGTATGACATAATATTATCCTCATTTTACAGCAATGAAATGTTTATATTATTAGATCTCTGCAGGTATAACATTGGGGGAGTCTTGATAAGCTAGCATTCCCCAGCATGATTCATAAACACAGCACAAGCTGTTAAAAGATACACATCCAACAGGGAAAATTTAGCCTTGAAATACACATTTTCTTCTAATAATCTTATTTCTTGTCATCAAAACAAATGAGTTAGCCAACCATGACCAAAATCAACCAAACAAGCCTAATAAATGAACCTGTTTACCTGCTGGTATATATCTCCATGGAGTGATTGCCTGAGAGGTGGCCATCTCATAATGAAAGTAAAAGAAATCCAAGTCTCAATACTATTATCAACAGAACAGAAAACCTGAAAAAACAACTCCCTGTCTGATTACCATTCCTGACCACATGCCTTTCTTGTATTTTTTACAGACTGTGGTATAATGCCCACCTCAGTCATAGGAGAGTATATCATGGACCCCCAAGGTTTAAATTATTTCATCAGTGAATAAGAGCCATTTAGTTTATATTGACAGGACTGGAGGCCTGGGGCCTTAATAATTTGTCTGATCACTTTAAGTACAACATTACCTGTGTCTGCTATGTAATGACACCTGGTTCGTCCCTGTCAATGCATAACACGGAGAGTCCCCTGCAACTTAATACACAGATGTTTATGTACATTCAGGAAGCTTATTACGCGCACTGTGTCTACAAGGGCAATTACTCCTGCATTTAAAACACACCTGTAAAAACTAAACAGACTGGCTTTCAGAGTTGACATGTAAATACATTCTAATAAATGTTACCTGATTGAAACAACTGAAATGAGAACTTGTTGACTTCCTATAATCCTTTAAAGACCGTCCTGACTAACACAAAAAGTCTACTAATCTGGGACTCAAGATCGAGCAATGCACAGGTAGGCATAGTCCCTGTCAATCACGAGCAGTGTCCATTTACGCTCCGACGACTTAATCACAATGTTATTTAAGAAAGTATTGAAGTGCAAATACTGAGCATAAATAGCACGTATATACGTGAGATTTCACAGTATAGCCGAGTCACTCAATCAGCCAGACTGACTGAAACTTGTATGACAGTTTATGTGCTTCGATTTATCTCAAGTAAAATCAGGTAGAAATTCTCCTCTAATACAGGAAAAACATCCAAGAATGCATTTAATCTTCCATGATATTTTTTTTGCATTTATAGTTTCGGCAGCATCATGATAGCAGGTAAATAATACCTATCAGACACGTTCTGCATCAATCAATGGAGTCTGACTGTTAACACAAGGAAAATGAACACACAAGAACATGTAAATATTTGTAGTAGACTGGCCCACTTACATCTGAAGACAGCCCTTGTGGGTGACAGTTCCTCGTCGCTGTACCAGTGGCCGTTGGTACATCCAGTTCCTGACAGAGTCTGAAAGTAGAAAAAGCTGGCACGATATTCCACCTGTTGAATGCCTCTTGGAAATTGTCATATCAAATCAAGTCTACAAAACTCAGTGGCAAGAAGCATAACCCAATTAACGTTTGTTTCTCCTTTAATAGATAAAGAATTCTTACCTGATGTTTACAAATGAAAATTATGAATCATACTTTTGCTGCATATTTAATCACTTTATGGCACTTTATGGGTCAAATATTCAAATTATGATATTGTGGTTTATCATCTACATCCAAATCAATTCTTGACACTTCCTAACACTTTTTAAAGAAATCTCAATATAAATGTTTAAATATTATTCAGACTTCTCAACCTTACCGCCGATTTGTTTGTCCATATAAATCCTTTTCTCCGAATAGCTTGTCGCCGATCTTTCTTTGATTTATTATCCATTTTTAGTTACTATCACATTGCCTAACCATTAAAGTTGTATTTACATGTATTCCAAAACAACTTTTCAATAATGACTCTGTCACATTCATATGTTAATGGATAAAGAAAAACACAGTTTGTGACGTGCATCTTTGATCACAAAACTCACAAGCCCTGTTTTGAAGCAATGTACACTCATCAAAAGTAAACACAGCATATAATTTTAACCATCCAAGAGTTGATATCCTTCATTCACAGAAATATTCAAGGTAAATACCGCATTAAAGTGCACAACTAAAAACCTCCTGTATTATACAGAAATCTATGCTATGTTCATGTTATGTCGAACACTGATTTTTTGTCCATGTCTTTTCTCACTCCTACGAAATGTGTTTTAAGAACGTCATCTCTCGCACATTCCAGTGGTCGTAATGACAAGAGCCTCTCGTTCATCGGACATGGTATACTACTGACACATCACGCATATTGTTTTATAATAGAGAGTAACCAAGAAACCCATTTCCTGGTAAATATCTACCAGAAAACTGATTTCTACAAAAATCCTCAAGACACTGGAACTTGGCCTGATAAGCAGGCTCAGATTGAATAGCAGGACCTTTATAAGACCAAGAAGATATATTATAAGGCAAGACTGAAAATTCCTAGGGCACTCTCCAACAACAATTAAAAGGGCATTAATTCCCATAAATTCCACATTTATTTAATGGATGCCTGGACACATATATCTCATTACAGGCCTCAATCACCAGACATGCAAGGTAAATAACACATCTTTGTAACACAATTCACACAACATTGGACTAGATTTTTTATTACTCTATCATGTCCCATCAAATTCTACGACTTCCTTCTGCCCTTGATAGATGGTTATTCAATCACATACTCAACTGTATAGTCTCCTCAGGTTAGACTTCACATTATTATTCAAGCTACAGAATATCAAATATCCCTTGTTATAATATGTGTATTGTACATGAAGGTAATTTAACACCTGGTTTACTGGTATTTTTACCTACTTTAACCTCAGATAAACACAAATATTTGCTTTTTCTTTCTGGTTTCTGTTAATGCAGGCGATTATTAGCTAAGACAATGCATCTGTACTGTCTATATCTCTATTGAAATGTGATTCAATTCTGATCAGCATTTACAATTAAAGCCCTTTGGGCTTTATTGGATTTGATTACCCCCGACCATATTTGATCACCTCATAATGCTCAAAGAATGATTCTTTATTCCTTAAATATAGCTGTTAAGACATTTTTGGTGTAAGAACTGAATCCCTCTCAACTGAGAAAATCCTTGACATTGTTGTATTTGGCAAATTGAATATGAAAATAATTTTATTACCAAAGAAAATATGTTTCACAGGAGCATCATTTAATTTACTTCTTAAGAATTCAAGTTGTTCAGAAATACACTGATTAATAAATACATTGAAATACATCAGAAATACATTGAAGCATCTTGTTTTCTCCATCACATGATAAGTTGACTGTTGTAAATTATTATCTTTTTTTTAATAAATGCATGCAGTTAGAATTTTTCATTATGAAAATGGTAAAATCTGTCAATTTTTGCTATTAGGAATGGGTCAGATATTTGGTCACAATTTGAGGGGAGTTACTGCCCTGGTCCATATCTCCTTACTAGTTAAATATAATACACGTAGTAGATTTTTGTACTAGAATTATGTCGTATTTCATTTGTAAATGTTACATGTAGTTTATGAGTCTCTAAAAATAGTTTTGCATGCATACCGAAACAAAAATGTTGCCTACGATAACAAATCTGATATATAATATGAGTGAATGCAGATATTATTCACTAATGAAAAAATGTGTTAAAGATATCACAAAAAAATTCTGAAAAACATTCAATTAAGGTATTCCATCCATAACTATCATAATCACAACATTCATTACTTACCATACATATTTTGAGAAAATGATTTTTTCCTAATTTTTATGAAGGGCAGACAACCCTTTAAAAAAGTTTCAAGTGCAAAATCTTCATTTATTTGACTACATACATACTCCCAACTTTGGTTTATGTCAGCATCATAATAATTTTAAAGATGTATTTAATGTATTTAATATCAATCAAAATTGTTAAATTCACCTCAGTTATTCAGGCACGAAGCAACAGTTGGGCCCATTTTATCTCGCAACAAACATTTTTTCTGAAATTTACATATAGAAAACTGAATTATCATTAAGGTGTCCCCCCCCCCCCCCTTTTTGGGAGCATGTAAAAAATTAAAGTGAAAATCAGGAAATTAACAGTGATATTGAAGAGTAGGGTTTTTTTTGGCTTTGTCAATAATTTTTGGATGAGTCTGCCCCCCCCCCCCTTTCAAAAACGATGCTATGTGCCTGGTTATGGATGGAAATTTTTTTAGAAAATAATAAGTATAATATATAAGCACATGCTGTAATTTGTCATGTGGTGATGACAGACTATATGCAAATCTATTCTAAAGTCTATTAATTTATACGAGTAATGTTATATATAAAATAATAATTGATAATTATGAATAAAAATCAGTCTACCACACTCTTCCCCATCCCACACCAGCCCCCGCCCCTTTCTCATTTTTTTTTTTTTTTGGCAGGTAAAATTTCTAGGAAAGGATGGATTTCCCATTGATCTCATATATATTCCAGTTGATAGTTTTATAATAAATTCTGATTTTAAGACTGGCCTTATCCTTATGGGAGGCTAATTTTTAAAACTTAAAGAAAGTGTAAAATGATTACATTATTGAAATATAGATGAGATAGAAAGGGAATCTGAACATTTCCAAAAAATTATCCCTACATAAAAAAAAATCTGAAAATAGGAGGGGTGTGTATGTATGTGTAGGAACATGTACATGTAGTAGCATGCATTATCAATACATATGGCACCTATGTGCATGTATACTTACATTATATGACAGCTAAAAGAACAAATAAGTTCATCTGTTGCTACATGTATGTGTACATGTATTTTAAGAGGAAATAGCCTAGAAGTTACGCAAAACATTGTACAATGTACATGTAGGTTGTATAATGTGTATCTTTACAAAACTATTTGCTAACACCACTTGTCTATTTATTTATTTATTTTCTGAATCAATACATTATATGCAATTGATCATTTTTATTAGTAATTCTACATTTATCAGCAAGAAATGTGAAAATACAGTTTTAGTCATCAACGTAATCCCAGTAGTTCTTTTCGCACAATATATTACGATTAATTTTTATCATAAGTGAAAACTTTTAAAGTTTTTGTTCATTTTCACAAAAAATCTTATGAGATTCTTACATGTAAAATTTGTCTTTACTTTACGATAGCACATACCCTCTTGTATTTTAAAACTGCAAAAAATCATCATATTATGATGTAGAATACAAGATAAACAGCTAACTTCAATGTTTTGATCCGCATTATACCGTAATTTTACACTATTTAGCAGTTATTGTCAAAAAAATACACAAATAAGTTCTCCAAAAATTCCTACAAAAAATATTTTTCATTACCGGTAGATTATCCTACAACAGACTAAACACACATTGTGATTGTGAAGTCATATTTTGATTTCTACTACATCACATTGATTTCCCTCAATGTTAGTGGTGTATAATTTTAGTTTCGCGTCCTTGCTATGAGATCGTGGTTTTTTTAAATATGTTTCTCTAATTTTTTAAGAATTATTAAGTTAATTGAGATTGTTGTTAAGGAAATCATTATTTGTAAGTGAAATCTTACAGGTAAGTAAAATATGTTACGAATGCGTTTGTGAAAAGCACTTTAAAAACTTTTCGTAAGAGATTCCTAAGTTAAAATCTTAGGCAAAATCTTTTAAAGACTTTTTGTGAAAAGGGCTACAAGACCAATAATTTGTATACGATCCTCTCCCATCTGGAGAGAGCTATACGGACTCCATACTATGGCTCCATACCATGGCTCGAGACAATGACACTTTGTCTACATAACAATCATTGCTTAGAGGTTTTTTAAGGTGGCCGACTTTAGTTTTCATTGCGCATGTTTTTGCGCAGTCTGGTAAAATATAGTTTTTGCAATAAATAAAATACAGATAAAAATATTTAGATTTTTTAAGGAAAATTTTATTTTTTAAACTGTTTTTCCGTTGTTCAGTAGGTGAGCGTTGCCATTGTGCTTTCCTGACGTTATGATAAAATGAAGCTTTGTAGGAGTATGTTTTAAGAAATAACATTAAAGAAAAAGTAAAAAGTGTACGCCTTGGAAATTTTACACACAAAATTATGCTATCCTCATGGTTATTTTTCTAAATTTTTGAAAGAATCTACTGTACCAATCTCCATTTGTAATACTCCAAATATATAGCAAATTTTGATATTTTGAGATGATCCCAATCAAAAACCAGATGGTAGAATTTAATATTTTTTACATACAAGGTAGAAAATAATCATTCTAATCACATATTACAATTTGAGGAAAATCGCTATTGTAGTATTTTTTAATCTGCTTCTATACTCTGTCCCGAGTTTTTGGTTCCACTACTTTTTGCTTGATATTTCGATAATCATAAATACCTTTGTGCTCAAACTATGTTCATCCACTAATATGAAAAATGTCCAGATTATCTGTTTTGAAACGTCCCCTCTACCACTTCAGGTTTTAATACACATCGCACAATAAAAAGTCTATGGGGATTTTGCATTGCATCAGCCATCATTAAGCCCGGATGATAACGTTGAAAAATTGCACGAGGTGTCCCGAGTACTTCCGAATGGAGAAAAGATGTAAACATTTCCCATTATAAATCTCTGTAAGAAATTTGTTTTCGTTCCTGTGAACTTTTATGAGTGAAAAATGATAATTTGTCAATGAAGATATCTTGGATATTTTCCCTTTTATCGATTTCAACAGCATTTCTTTCACAGGTATGTGTATTTTTATTAAAAATCATCAAAAAGTGATGGAAGCAATAACTTGGGACAGACTATAAGTGTGGAAAATGACAATTTCCTATATATTCCTATAGTAAATGTACCTGTATTTTGAGGTGGCCCAGACCCTAAAAGAATCAAATGGTAGATTTTATTGAAACTTCGCAAATATACTAGAGTTGGTGTATATTAAATATGGTTAAAAAATAAAGAGTTTTGCTATTGTAGCTTTTACGCAAAAAACCCCAAACTGGCCTCCTTGTATGTTTCAATAGGTTTAAAAATTGTTTTCAGTTTTCATAAGCATCTCTCTTTCTCTCTCTCTCTCTGTTGCATTTTACATATTGCAACTAATGTCAACAGTTGTGAATCAACATCCAATTAAAGAAAAACTAAATATAAATATACCAGCAAATTGTGTTCTGTCAACATCATTTTCTTCTTCTTCCATAACCGGACATTTCTTCAATTCGCTAAAATCGGAATCGGTCCTGTAATAAAGTGCCCCTTGATCGGTTGTCCGATGGTGCAGTTCTTTAT
>WFKH01006014.1:52010828-52024266 GCA_016163765.1 Magallana hongkongensis
ATTTTCCCTATATATTTCTATGCTAAACTTTGAACCCCTTCTGGGGCTTCAGTATTAGTCTGGGGGTCACGGCTTCCATAATTTAGAATCTTCATAATTTGAGGATACTTGCATAGTAATCTCACAAACTGTAGCCTTGTAGTTCTTGAGAAGAAAATTTTTAAACATTTTCCCTATATACTTCTATGTAAAACTTCGAACCCTTTTTGGGGCCCTAGTGTTGGTCCGGGGGTCACGGCTTTTACAATTTAGAATCTGCACTATTTGAGGATCCTTGCATAGTAATCTCACAAACTGTAACATTGTAGTTCTCGAGAAGAAGATTTTTAAACATGTTTCCTAAATATTTCTATGTTAAACTTTGAACCCCTCTTGGTGCCCCAGTATTAGTCTGGGGGTCACGATTTTAAAAAATTAGAATTTACATTTTCCAAAGATGCATGCATAGTAATATCCCAAACTGTTGCATTTTAGTTCGATCTTTATAAGAAGATTTTTTAAACATTATTCCTATAAACTTCTATGTAAAATTTTAAACCCTGCCTGACCCCAGTTTTGGTCCAGGGGTCACGATTTTACAATTTAGAATCTTCACTATATATACAAGCTTTTGAGTAAATAGTTGCATTTCTGGTGCAGTGGTTCTTGAGAAGAAGAACTTTAAACATTTTTCCTATCTATTTTTGTTAAAATTTAAACCCCGCCTGGGGACCCAGTTTTGATAGGGGGTCACAATTTTTACAATTTTAAATCTTCACTATACATACAAGCTTTTGTGTAAATAGTGGCATTTCTGGTGCAGTGGTTCTTAAAAAGAAGAATTTTAAAACATTTTTCCTATATTTCTCTATGTTAAACTTTGAACCCTGCCTGGGGCCCCAGTTTTGGTCTGGGGGTCACAATTTTTTACAATTTAGAATCTTCACCATATATACAAGCTTTTTGTGTAAATATTGGCATTTCTGGTGCAGTGGTTCTTGAAAAGAAGATTTTTTAACATTTTTCCCATATTTTTCTATGTTAAACTTTGAACCCCGCCTGGGGCCCCAGTTTTGGTCCGGGGTCACGATTTTAACAATTTAGAATCTTCACTATATATACAAGCTTTTGTGTAAATATTGGCATTTCTGGTGCAGTGGTTCTTTAGAAGAAGATTTTTAAACACTTTTCCTATATATTTCTATGTTAAACTTTGAACCCCGCCTTGGGCCCTAGTTTTGGTCGGGGGGGGGGGGGGGGCTCTCTTTTTTTCTATTTTAAATCGGTGTTTATATACATGTACAAGCTTTTGTGTAAATAGTGGCATTTCTGGAGCAGTGGTTCTTGAGAAGAAGATTTTTAAAGACATACACCCTAGTCTCACTGTTTCGCAATTATCTCCCTTTTAAAAAGGGTTTAGCCCTTTTTTTTAACAATTTAGAATCCCCTTCCCATAAGGATGCTTTGTACCAAGTTTGGTTAAATTTGGCTTAGTGGTTTTAGAGAAGAAGTCAAAAATGTGAAAAGTTTACAGACAGACGGACAGACAGACGGATGACGGACAACGGGTGATCTGAAAAGCTCACTTGAACCTTCGGTTCATGTGAGGTAAAAACATGGTTACTGTCTTGAAATACATGTATTAAGCTATATTTAGTCCAGGCAAGAAAACGTGACAGAGGGCTAGGCTTGCCGAACCCTCTTCACGTTTTCAACCTGAGCCCAAGTATAGCTTATACTTCAAGACATTTATGTTTATTTTACAATATAATATCAATTTTATGCCTCGAACGAGCTATTTTTGACAAATTTCTGCAGTTGAAACCATAACGCCATGGCGTCAACCAAGCAAAAAGATGACGTCACAATGCAAATGAAACGCTGCGATCTGATTGGACACAACTCAGTCATAACATTACGTAGAAACTTTTCTGGAGTTAACGCCTATTAAACGCTTCTACGTAGTTTGCTGTAATGATCAACAACTACCTATTTGTTTCCAAACTGTCATTCTTTTATTTCTTTTTTTTAACCAGAGTTGCATAAATGATTAATTTAATACCAGTGATTGCCAATTATGACTGAGATTGTTATTGCATGGCCACTAAGCATACTGTGAAGTTTGGACTAATTGGTATGTGCCAAAACCATTTGGTATCAGCAAAATTTCATTGTTCAAGGTGCAAAACATGCACTGTATAATAAACATAAAATGTCATTTAATTAACAAAGTCCAGTAGAATCACTGAATTTAGGTATATAGCTTAAATTACCAACATAGCTTTCTTTACTTTCTAAGTAGGTTTATTTAGCTGCTTTTATGCAATTTTGCCTTTTTCTTAAACAGACAAAAAGTCACAGGTAAGTGACATCAATATTTGTACCTGTACTACGTAGTTTTAAAAAAGCAGCCCTGAGCAAAGAGGTAGTTAAAACATTGCATGCTTTAAGAAAACAAAATGCATTTCCATTGTTTGACTAAATGTCCAAGACCTTTTATGTGATGTGGCACACAGGTGCTTGAGGAAAGGATCGCCCCCCCCCCCCCCCTTCCACCCCCTAGTATATAGACCCCGGGACTTTATTATTATTTTTTATTAAATTATCCTTTTATGACATATTTCTAATCTAATTTTTACATCCATTGCACAAAATTGCCTAAAACAAACATTTTTTTAAAAATCAGACCCTCTACATAATAAAACAAGGTTGCTAACTTCGTCTGCCAGCCGAGAGGCACTGCCGATGAATATTTGTTGAAATGTACTTTCAAACTACATCTACCAGTAAAAACGGTGACCTCATGTAGCCCGATAATTCCCTTCACTGAATATCTGCATGCCATGCCCGTGTAAATACATTTATTGGGTAAATTAGGACAGTTGCAAGTTTTGAACCGATCCATCTAGAATCAACGGAAGTGAGGGTTTATCGCAAGGAAGATAACTCCGCTCATAAACAGAGAAGTTCCAATTGTACACAAGAACAATGAAAAGGTAAGAGATTTACGAAAAGAGTACAATTCATTAGAAGTATGAATTCTAATCAAGCCGCGAAGAACTGAAAACTTTTTTATCGTCTTGGGTACTGGAAAATCTAAAAGTTTTAAGGCACTCATACTGAGTATATTACAATGGAAGACAAAAAAGAGAAAATAAAAAATTAATGTTACGAGTTATCTTCCTTGCGATAAACCCTTACTTCTGTTGATTCTAGATGGACGAAGTTAGCAACCTTCTTGTATTACATATATAAAGGGTCTGATTTTTTTTTTAAATGTTTGTTTTAGGTAATTTTGGGCAATGAATGAATAAATAAAATAGAAAAATGTCATAAAAGGATAATTTAATATTAAAAACGAGTAGACTACCGGGGGGTCTTTATACTGGGGGGGGGGGGGTTAGTCCTATCCTCAAGCACCTGTGATGTGGCATGGATAAGTGTGATAACTTTAGCTTGCATTTCGACTAATTATTAACTAGGCTATGAATTATTAAGTTACCCATAAGTTTATATTAACTGATTTTCTTTTTTTATTACAATTAAGAAATAGATGTTTTGGTCACAAAGAAACAATTGTATATATCCCCAAACCTTCTCAAACTTTGATTGTATTGCCCTGAAGAAGTTACCAATGACTATATTTACTTAACACATTTTTGTATTTCTTTCTATCCAAACTAGCAAACAATACTTATCCATTTATAATCACAGTACTGCACAACATGTGCAGCTTAACATTCTGTGCGATTGCGCGTTGAATCATATATTTTAAGTTATTCCAGTTTAAAAAACAAAAAAACAACAAAGACGCGCTTGTCTGGCTTGTCTCAAATTCTGAATGATTTAAATAATGTAGTCACAACTGATCCTTTTATAGAAAAACCAGAATTTAACGCATGTCTGTGTAATTGTACATTTGAATTATTTAAAATATACAGAGATGTACTGTGCAAAGGTAAACTCAGATTGGGAAAATGGACAGCCGATTTTCTGCTCACAAACAAGCGAGCGCGCAAATTCATATAAAACGTTACTCACATTCTATGCAATATTAAAACATAAATTGACTTACCAAAGAATGAGATGATTGTGATAAAAAATATGAGCATTGTTGGAGAACTATTCATGTCTGCCTTCTCGTTAAGTTGTTGGGTCTTTGTCTCGGCTCCGCAGCGAGGCTTTATATAAAACGCTGGTACAGTCAGTGATAACGAAACTACGCCGATTCTACGAAACTGACCATGGACATGGGGGGGGGGGGGAGACAATTTTCTGAAAGTGTCAAAATTCTAGATGCCACTGATGTACACAGTATAAAAGATAAAGAAATACCATATCTCAAGCCAATATAAGGTCCAGAGTCCCTCGATCTGACTCTTACCCGTGACTCTGTACATGTACTCAATATTGAAGACAAGGAAATCCTTAATCTTGTGGGCAAATTTATAAATGATAACATGCTATAGTACTCCTTTTAAGTGAAATATTGTTGGAATTAACATTGTCTTTTGCTATAATTGTTATACTTTAATTAATAATTCTTTCTTTTGTAATTATAATAATATGTCATGTACTTGTCCTGGACTCTGAATTAGAAATAAATGATCTGTATCTGTATCTGTACACAGGAACAATTGCATTCTTTTTTTGATAAATTACAATGTACAATGTTATTTCATAAATGGAATATTAAAAACAAAGGGGCACCTATGGATATAAGATATTATATGTTTGAACACGCACAAGTACACACGAGACTGTGTACATAGTGATAAAATTAAGAATGTTTTACTATATGTAAACAACCCACAATTTCTTCAAACACCAAAATAACTATTTAAAATGAATAGGAATATCAATAGAATTTTTTAATACGGACAAGGCTTGAAGCGAGAAGGTGAATTTGGGAGGGGCCTATAAAACAACAACCGGAAAACACTTCACGTGGGAGGTGGGGTGCCTCGTTTCTTCAGAAAAATATTACCTACATGTGAACTTTCCATGTAATTTTTCACATTGTCCGTATTACTATTAGTATAAAGGCATTAGTACAGATTGTGTGATTAAATAAAGACATCCACACCCACCAGTCCACATGCCTGCGGATTATAAATAACATCCTTTTTTTCTTGTATAGTAACAAATACTGATTATCATACTTGAAAAGGCAGTTTTTATTGTAAATTAATATTTGTGCAAGAAACCCAGCTTTGGATTGTGATCAGTTGGCTTGCCTTTTTAAAGGCTTAATTGCCACAGCTTCGTACGTGCAGCATATTCTGTACACGTTATCTATTGGTTTGACCTTTGTCCAGTCCTGCTCATAAATATTAATATCTTGTTCGGGAATCCCGACCTGCACGTACAGACATGGTTGGTAAAACCAGTTTTGATGGGGTTGATTTTTTAAAGTTCCAATACTGTAGAAGTATCTTACAGATGATGATACTCTGTTAATAAAGTCCTGGCATTCCATATATGCCTGACTTAAGTCCGCCACTTTCTTTGCCTGGTTCCAACGTCTTCAGATGGTCGCCAACTTTCCTCGGATGTTGCGGCCCTGGGACATGACATCCTCTATAGTTGGTGGATCAGCAGTGGTCACTACTCGTTGGTACCAGGCGTCCATATATGGAAACAGTGACGTCAGGCTAGCTGAAGGAAAAGGCATGCCGTAAACGCCGGAATGGGGACGAAATAAACAAAAAATATTAGATATCATCATATGATCTCTAGATAAAAACATTTCTTTTTTAAGGAAGTACGTGACCGGCTTTATATCATGTCAGATATCTTCTTGGATCTGGAAAATTTTACATATCATGACTCTGTTTAAATAAAGATACATATGCACGCATTTTTTCATTATCTTAGCCTACATATAACAAATTGTTAAAGTATAGAGCTCGGCTGAATAAAGAAAATATCATTAAAAGTATTCTTATCGTTACCACAATACCCCCCCCCCCCCCTCCCCTCCTATTTACCACAAAACACACCGCCCCCCCCCCAAAAAAAAACCCCAAAGTAATCTGTCATGAAATTAAAATGTGTATAAATTATTTTTAAAAATCATTTTGTCGGTAATATATTGAAAAAGAAGGTGAAAATTGGCAAAAATGTTTTGATTTCAAGCAATTTTTACGGGATGTAAGTATGGCGTCCTGAATGCCGATTCAATACAGATTTCTAATACGTTCAGTACAGTTTATATATTTTGACATAAGATTTTATAATTAAAATAATTAAAACTCAACAGTTCATATACCATCAAGGTGACTCATCCGTTCCTTAATTTTAGAAATCTAATTTACAAAGTCATTTTGGTATTTTTATTTTTTTTATATATACATACAATTTACCGCAAAAAATTACCAAATTTCTTTACGATTCGTATAATTCTAACTTATTCAGGAACATAAAAATTACTCTCAAAATTCTTAGAATCTAGAAGCAATGGAGTTATATGGGCCTAATCGCGGTCTTCAAACCCGCTCAAAATATATGCATCCCTATCGGAAATTTCTTGATCCGTCTCTTATCTAGAAAAGAGTACGTATTCAACGTATATTTTCAGTTTCAATTACGTGTAAAATTGTTTTAGTCATAATAGATATTAGGCTTATCTTTCTGTAGTAAAAGTTAACCCTTATAGTAAACTTGGGAACTGTATTACAAATACTAGCGCATTCGTTACACCGGCACCGATTTTACATACATTTACAACTTTTTGGTCCAGTTTCAATCAAACCTCGATAACTTTTTCTAAAAATAATATTTTTGATCTAAAGAAAATAATATCATTTATAAAAAGCTGATTATAACAGTTTAAGGTAGTCCTATACTCGGCACTAAATGGGCTCAATCATTAAAAGCTTAGCTTTAAATTATAGATATACGTTCTAGCAATACATATACATAAGAAAATATCTATGTTTACGTGCTAGTTTTTTTGTTATCACCTCTCAGACAGGTGTACCCCCTTGCCAAAATTATTGGCAATGATGAAATTTGCCAGACGTCTGTTTTTCCTAAAAAATAATTACCAATTTTGAGGAAATTAAAACTGGATATACAAAATAAAGTATAAACATTTATTTAAACCATATCTCATCAATATTTTTGCTCAAATTGTTGTATTTATGGGCCTGATGTATCAAAATATGATACAAAACAAATGCCATGCATGTATCGTATTTGGTCATTTTTTACTATTTTATGGACTCAAACTTAAATTAATGGTGTTTATTCTATAGAATAACGTCTTAGAAAAAAGATTTGGTAAAATAATTCAGATGTTGACGGATTACTTTTCACGCTATAAGCTCTAAACCAACTACACCCTGAAGAAAAATTCCGTAAAAATCACATTTTGCTACAGTTTTCTGCTTAGATCTGTCAACAATGTTGAATATCATATAAACATTGATTAATTGACGATTGATTAAATTCGAAATAGCTTCTGTCTCTAAATTTAAACCGGTTTTAATATAAGAAAAAGACAAATTCAGGGGGGGGGGGCATCAAAACAAAGAAAATATAAGCATAACCGAGACCCTGGTTAATTATTTTCATTTTACTTTAACAAAATCGAGTTTCTCAACATTAACCATTCCTATCTCTCATACAATACATACATTACCGTTCTAACTGCTTTACATTTGTCGATTTGTATCATTTCATATGTGCTATTTCCGAGCATGATGATACAAATGCAGAAAATACAGATTAAAAATGTGCAAAGTTGAAGGTCATTAACTAACAAAAACAATCAAGCTGCAAAATGTGCATCATTCGAAGGATCAAGATTAAACGACTGTAGAGTCAACTCTAAGGTGTTGATTCCCGAGTTGAGTAGGTTACACGATCATAATTACACACATTCATACTCAGACTCACACACCAACACGATTACATATTCGGATTTGCAAGTATACAGGTCTGGATTTTTGAACACGATTACCCTCCGTACGTACCGGTATTGTTGCCCATGGGCCTCTTGTTATATTAATACTGATTTCATTATTTTAAAAAAATAGCTTCTATTAACGCATAGAGTTAAAACTTGAGAAGTCGCTACCAAACGCTTGGTGTCTGAGAGCTATCCGAATCTCGTTAATATAATGCTATTAAAGCATTGAAATATTCTTCCCCACCCACACAACCCCCATCTTCGCTAGCCAAGTTGAGCAGGTTACACGATCAGAATTATACAAATTCATACCCAGACTTACAAACCAACACGATTACATATTCGAATTTACAAGTTTACATGTCAGGATTTTTGAACACGATTTCCCTCCATAGTACATACCCGATCCCTTGGCAAAACAGAGAATAGCAGAACTTTGTGATATCCAATGTACCTCTACTAATAAAGGTACAAAAAGTCGACTTTTGTCATCTTCCAATACCCATGAATGAACGTTAATCAATAAGGAAAATAAGATATAGAACCATATATGACAGGTTAGGGCTAAGTATAACTTCTGCGACCCTCCTAATGTGTTCTGTTGAAATTGTCTTGTTCCAAAAACATCAAAACATATGGTTTGAGAGTGGAGATTTCAATAGTTTTCAAGATAGTTGACAAGTTTTTAAAAATTCAAGAACCTAAGGTCCCTCCTCATCTGTGAGATAAAAGTTGTTTCAACACAACGAACAAGAAAACATATATGGTTTGAGTGTGGATGTTGCAAACGTTTAAGATAACTGTCCATTTTCAAAGAAAATTGATACCTTAAGTTAAGCTTGTTTTTGTCATTGTTTACAACAGCGATGTAGAGCAAAATCAATACCGGATATCTAAAACGCTATGTAAAAGTCGAACCAATATAGTAAAATCCGTATTATGACGTAGTGCGATACTCGGACTACTTTAACTGCATGAATATAATTTTTATTTTGGTCAATTCCGGCGATTACAGCATGCCTTTTTCTGCAGTTAGCATTTTCCATATATGGTCATGTCAAAATTCGACAAACTTGTAGACTTTACATTTGTCGATTTGTATCATTTCATATGTGCTATTTCCGAGCATGATGATACAAATGCAGAAACTACAGATTAAAAATGTGCAAAGTTGAAGGTCATTAACTAACAAAAACAATCAAGCTGCAAAATGTGCATCATTCGAAGGATCAAGATTAAACGACTGTAGAGTCAACTCTAAGGTGTTGATTCCCGAGTTGAGTAGGTTACACGATCATAATTACAAACATTCATACTCAGACTCACACACCAACACGATTACATATTCGGATATACAAGTATACAGGTCTGGATTTTTGAACGATTACCCTCCGTAATTTCATGATCTGAGCATTGATGACGTTACAAATGATTTAAAATTTTACCCTCTATCTAATACCGTAATACACAAGGTACACATCGCTGCCTTCTTGGATTTATTTAAAACTGTCACAGCAGCTGGATTTTTCGCTTGTAACTCATCAGTAAAATTATTTCGCGATCATTTCCGTCTTCTGATCGGTCCTTACGGTTGTAAGCTTAGATTTTGAAGTAAGGTGTAGTTTTCTGATTTTTTGTTTGACAATTACCATGCATAATTTTTGCAATGTTTTAACACAGAGTATCTTTTAAAAAACAGTTTGATATTAATTTCTGCATCCTGCCCGAGACCAGCACATAGAGGTTCGTGGTGTGAAGCGACTGCTTATACAGATAGAAGTAAATAAAGGCAAGCATGCCATACATGGTTTTGTAGATAAATTATCGTACAAGAGAATGGTGATAAACACTTGTCCACTTCGTTTACGTTGAAAGCGAAAATGATCGCAATTCACGGAAGGGGGTACTCCACGGAATTCGGAGTTATATACATTGTGTTATTATTATTACTATTGGGTAAACTTTATCACAGAAACAAGTGCCTGTGGGCGACAGGATTTCAGGGAGAAAATATAGGGAAAATAGAAAATATTTTTAAAATTGCTGACATTTTTGTAGTTGGGATTTTCCTCTTATTCATAATTGCTATCTTTCAATCAAAATCTTGCCCGATACAAGCAATTTAAAGTGTAAGATAAAGCTCAAATTGTTTCATCAGAAAATTTATGCTTTCGTAGTTACGTATTTACCGTGGATCGATCATCGAGCAAATTCCAAACTGATAAACCATAGCAAACGGTATTAATGTAAAATTACTTTTTAAAAATGGCCTATTTCATCCTAGCTGCACAAACTAAACCATGTCACGAACTTTATCCTATTATATAAACATGAACTCTATTTGTTTGCTAAAAGCAATTGTGAATCGTAAAGGTAAGAATCTTAAGTTTAAGGAGGCTGGGTGGTCAACAAATTTTTAACAATATTGTCCAAAATTTCAGGCTCGTGTTGTAAAAAACTATAGGTACAGTTTCAGTCATACTATGCCCTGTAAAGTGGTTTTTTAAAAATATCACGAAAAATTGAAATGTAACATTTATTAACACGAGAATACCCCAAAAATTAAAAATATATAAAGAGGTAATTTTGACGTCATACGAAAATGCATTTTCCCTTATTTTTCTACAAAATGAGCCGAAGACACCAATTCAGTATTTTTTTTAATAAAAAATATGTCCGCAGCCGTTGCCGACAACGAAATTCACATCATAACTTTATCGTGTGATATCACATGAAATATATTAATTTGGTTGTGGGCGACGGCTGCGGACACATTCTCATCTTTAAAAAAAAACTATGAGAAAAGGTGCCATTTTTCATCATTTTTGACTACATCTTAACAATATGACATAATGATGAAGTCATTATTCTCTTTTAAAAACAGAATTAAAAGGCATAACTTGGTACTTTATACACATGTGTTCAAGATGGTAAATATGTATTTTCATGAGATTTAATCCACTCTTGAATTTTTAGGACATATATTGAAAGAAACTGTACCTTCTTCTTAGGAATGGTCATTATTTTACAAATTAACTATGGCATGCCAAATTCACAATTTTTTGCTGATAAATGTAGATTCTCATCTGTTAACTATAATTTACATTCATTAATTATAATTAAAGTTGTTAATATTAGTTTCACAAATCTTAAATATATATTTATCAGATCAACTATATGTTTTGCAATCGCAAATTATTCTTTTCAGTGTCTATTATAGTTCACACTTCTATAACATAGATCATTGCGTTAAATAGGGTTTACATAACTATATATATAGTTTACAGCCGATAAACCAAGTTTATCGACTGTGAAACTATGTTTAATTAATTTTTGAGAATTTGGCGCTATGGCACGCCAAATTCTCAAAAATGAGCTAAATATAGTTTCACAGTTGTAAAACTAGGTTTATCGACTGTTAACTATAGTTTACGAACCGTAAACTATACATGTTAACGATTCGTTAACTACAGTTTTCATATGTATAACTATAACGATTGTAAAATAAACTCTGTAAATTACGATATAATAATATATATAACTTATAGTACAAGAATTACACAGCGTACATGTAACTCTAATTATATGGGGTACCACATTCCATGAATTGGAATCATTTTCGCTTTCAACGGGAAAGCAGCAGACTTTTTTTTTATAACCACAACAATTTATCTACAAAAATCATACATGGCATGCATGCATGCATGCTTGCCGTTATTTTCTTCCATCTTCATTTTCGTGGTATTAAACAACTTTTCCTATCGGAGACCAATATGTGGACACTGTTTACGCAGAAAATAAAGGAAAACATGTCATATATATGATTTTGTAGGTTTTCATAATAGAGAATGATATAAAACAATTGTCCGGTGCTTTTCCGTTCCAAGTGAAAAATAACAAAACATGATAGAGATTCACGTTATATCATTTGTAACGTCGTCAATGCTCAGATCATACATATTTGAAATAGTTTGTCTCAACCACTCAAGTAAGCACACATGCTTCAAGTTTGAATTCCGGAAAATGAGATTATGAGTAAGATTAGACACTGGTCAAACAAAGTGAGACAATGCAACGTGACCCCAAGCCAAAAGCTGGAGTTCAATATTTCTTTAAAAAATGCCGCGATTCAAATAAATTATGATAATCAATTCCCACTTCTTTATATGACAAAATGTAGACATGGTAGAAACACCTTTGCGACATGACGTGGTGCTGTGGTCCGAACAAGTAAAAACGATAGTTGCCATAGAGCTGACAGTACCATGGGAGGAAAACTGAGACGATGCGCACCAGAGGAAGAGCCTAAAATACATGAACCTAATCGCAGACTGCAGGGAGAAGGGTTGGAAAGCTTCATTGTTCCCTGTCGATATTGGATGTAGAGGCTTCTCAGCTCAGTCAGTGTGTAAGCTGTTCCAGAAGTTAGGAATGGTGTCAATAGCAGGTAGGGCTGCAGTACGACAGAAAGTAGACAAGAGCGGCCTACCAGGAAAGTACAAAGCTTGGATCTACCAGCATGAAATCGTGCCGAGGCTGATGTCGATCCTGCTTATTTATGAGGTGGCAAAGACAATGTTAGAGAGTTTGGAAAGGGTAGTAAATGGCTACGTAAGAAGAAGGTTAGGAGTTCCACCAAGCTTTACTTCAATCAGACTCTACAGCAAAACAGCCCAACTTCATTTACCCCTATCATTGATTTTTTGAAGAGTTCAAGGTGGCATGGCCAAATGCAGGCTGGTGATGACGCTACGAGATTCGTTAGATCAGGACGTCCGAGACGCAGGAGTCCAGACAAGGTCAGGCCGCAAGTGCTCTGCCATGACAGCAGTAAACCAAACAGAGAGCATGCTGTAATTCAGAGACATACTCAGCAACTCGTACACATGCAGAGAAGAGATTAGAGTGTCACACTTTCAGCAGTGGGCAAAGGCTGACAAGACGTAGAAAAGGAGCATGGTGCAAGGAGAGTAAGAAAAGAGGTTGAAGAAGTCAGAAGATCAAAGGCTGCAGAACTCGGGAAGCAGGTACCCTGGATACGATGGTAGCTTTCACAACGCAAAATTTCATGGTCGGAGCTTTGGAAGTAGGACCAATACAGAATTGCGTTTTTGTTACGATCAGTGTACGATATATACCCTTTCATCACCAGCCAATCTACAACAATGGGGATTAATCGAAGATCCTGCAGGCAAGCTGTGTATAAAAGGGGGCACCATGGCTCATGTCTTATCCGGTTGCTCGGTTGCACTGACACAAGGACGGTAAAAAATGGAGACTAGACAAAGTCGTGAGAGAGTTTGCGAATGTGGTATAGAAGGAAAGGACAAGAAAAAGGAACAGCAGTAAGAGGACAGATGGCATCCATTTTATCAAGGAGGGTGTGGACCCAGAAAAAAGAAGAAGTGCAAACCACCAGTGTTTGACACAGGAGGAGACTGGGAACTGAGGGTGGACCTAGATAGGAAGATTGCCTTCTCAGACATAGTAGAAACAACTCTGCAGCCTGACATGGTGCTCTGGTCCATACAAGTAAAAACGATA
>WFKH01006014.1:52024276-52045223 GCA_016163765.1 Magallana hongkongensis
GCAGACTGCAGGGAGAAGGGTTGGAAAGCTTCATTGTTCCCTGTCGAGATTAGATGTGGAGGCTTCCCAACTCAGTCAGTGTGGAAGCTGTTCCAGAAGCTAGGAATGGTGTCAACAGCAGGTAGGGCTGAAGTACGACAGCTAGCAGAGGCAGCAGAGAAGCCATCTTGCTTGGTATGGCACAGACGAGACGAGTCTAGCTGGATGCCTGGTACCAACGAGTAGTGGCTGGCCTCCACTACTGATCCACCAACTGGAGGATGTCATGGTCCAAGGTCGAAACATCCGAGGAAAGTTGGCGACCATCTGAAGACGTTGGAACCAGGCAGAGAAAGTGGAGGACTTAAGTCAGGCATATATGGAATGCCAGGACTTTATTAGCATGGTAGCATCATCTGTAAGTTACTTCTACTGAATTGGAACTTTAAAAAATCAACCACATCAAAACTGGTTTTACCAACCACGCCTGTACGTGTAGGTCGGGATTCCGGAACAGGATATTATTTATGAGCAGGACTGGACAAAGGTCAAACCAATAGATAACGTGCGTATTGAGGGTAACACCCCCATCATACGGCTCTTCCGAACGCGAAGGACTCCGCAGAACTCGGAGCAGTGTTTAGTTCACACGGAAAAGCTAAGGTCTTTAACTTTCCTTCAAACTCGCTCATTAAATGTTTAATTCAAATTTCTTTAAGGTCTAATTCATGAAGGGATGATTAAGCTTTCAAATGTTACAAAATTCTAACAGATCGAGAAAGAAACTTTTCCGCTGTTGGTGTTTAAACATCAAAATCGTCGATAATTTTTGGAAACAAAAATTTTAATTAACAAGTGTGACCGCTGAACGCCATTTCAAAGCAATTTTTAAAAAAAACAAATCTGTCAAAATCACAAATCTACATTCTATCCAATTTTAAGTCATTATTTTAACTTTGTAATGAATTATTAACGTTTAAAGGGAACAAGGTCGATAAAAATTGGATCGTACGAACGCGGAGTTAAAATTGTATTTGCTCTGCAGAACACGGAGCATGGACCTGTAGAACGCGGAGTCTTTACATACAACAATCATATTATTAAACAGACATATACCGATGAAAATATCAAAGAAATGGAACAAAAGCAATTAATAGTTTTAGTTTGAAACCATGAAAACCAAATTTGAAAAAAAAACCATCATATCATCATAGTTTGTACATCCAACTTGGAGACAGGCTGCGTTCAAGATCGTAGCAACTATCCTAGCCGCTAGGTCGTAGATTTCTAGGTCTGTTCAACGGATGCAGGTTTAGCCGCTATATCTCTGATTTGAAATTTGAAATATTCAACTAAAGACTTATTACATCGGCATAAATTGTTAATTTCAAGCGGAAACATACATGTTAAAATTCACAATAACTTATAGGATGAACAAAATATCACACGATAAGATAAATTTTATGTTTGTTACAAAGTTGTTACTAAGGTAGCCATCTTGAATTTGATGCTTAGCTTTAAAAATTTAGGCTATACGAATATCTACGTAGTTGCTAGGTTGGCTTACCTTTCAACAGCGTAGCTGCTACGTAGCCCTACGTACATGTAGCAGCTACGATCTTGAACGCAGCCCAGTTATATCAGTACATGTACATAAATATCTACGGTTTTATTATGTCCGTGTCATGTCAATTTCGACTTTTACCGTTTTATAGTCCATTTGCAGTGTTACTCAATATCTAAAATTTATTTTAAAAAAAATTAAAAATCAAAGAATCACACATCCCTTTATTGATAAATTTTGTTTTAATTATGATTAAGCATTCAAAAGTTTTAAATGCACTTTAACACATCTAATTACAACACTTGAAGGAATAACATCTTCGCGTATTTTTGTTTGGTAAATAAATTTTCCGTTGTGTTCATTCAGCCGAAGTTCTCTATATTTCAGAAGTTCGTTTCCATGATTTTCGATGCAATGGTCTATTATGTCTTTTAAATTGGTTTTTGTTTTGTTTTGGGTTTTTTTTTGATAGGAAGTTATAGCATGCAAACCGCTGAATCTATTATATGTGCTACAAAAGAAAAAAAATTACACGTTTAGACATATTTGTTCAATGATATCTGGGCACTACAAGTGATTAAACATGCCGATTTTATACAGGTTGGTCCATCTCAATATAAAAAAAGTACAAATTGTCACTTATGAGAACTGTTTAATAGAAAGGACAGGCAAAACACTTAAATTTGGATATTATAAACAAAACTTTCCTCCGCGTTCAGTCAGTTCCATTTCAACATATTCCTCAAGTTCAGCAGAACCAACATCCGCGTTTGTACGATCTAATTTTTATCGACCCTGTTCCCTTTAAACGCCCATAATTCATTATAAAGTTAAGATAATGACTTGAAAATTAGATAGAATGTAGATTAATGATTTTGACAGATTTGTATTCTTAAAAATTGTGTTGAAATGGCGTTGAACGGTTACATTTGTTACTGAAATATTTTGTTTACAAAAATTATCGACGATTTTGATGTTTAAACACCAACAGTAGAAAAGTTTCTTTCTCGATTTGTTAGAATTTTGTACCATTTTATGAGCGAGTTTGAAGAAAAGTTAAAGACCTTAGCTTTTCCGTGTGAACTAAACACTGCTCCGCGTTCTGCAGAGTCCTCCGCGTTCGGAAGAGCCGTTTGATGGGGGTGGGTAATCGTGTTCAAAAATCCAGACCTGTAAAACTGTAAATCCGAATATGCAATTGTGTTGGTGTGTGAGCCTGAGTATGAATGTGTGCAATTCTGATCGTGTAACCTATAACACTAAATAAGATTTGACTCATTTCCTTCGAATGATGCACATTTTTTTTGATAGTTAACTTAACCTTCCACTTTGCAAATTTTCAATTCATCTGCATTTGTATCTTCATGCTCGGAAATAGATAACACATCTGACATGTTACAAATCGACAAATGTAAAGTCTACTAGTTTGTCGAATTTTGACATGACCTTATAGGCTGCAGGAAAGGGCATGTCGTAATCGCCGGAATGGACCAAAATAAACATAATACAGCCGCTAGCGCGATGGTGCGGTGAAATGATGACGATAGCGCGATAAAGACCTAACGATGACCCGATAGAGCATTGCGTCTTCGCAATCGCACCATCGCGTTATCACTATCGTATCATCTCGTCATCGCGCTATCGCTTCGTCGTGCCATCGCACCATCGTCATCGCATTGTCGCGCCATCGCATCATCGTCATCGCACCATCGCTTCATCGTCATCGCATTATCGCTTTATCGTCATCGCATTATCGCGTCATCGCACTATCGATCCAAACGTCGATGTTGCGATAATGCATGGCCCTATCCGGATTCCATAATTTTGTGTAGTAAGGCAAATTTGGATAAAAACTTACCCACTGAAGTTTGTGTAATTGTCCATACTGGTCCTCCTGTAAATAATGAAGAAAAAAAATCTCATAAAAGAAAGGATAAAAAAATAAAACAATTTGAAGATATATTAAGCATTTTTAATATCTAAATTAAGTTTTCAAAGAAAGAGGTCTTCGATCATACATTCTAATATTGGAGGATTAAAATAATCGGCTATCACTTATATTAACATCATAAATTGCAGAAGTTAATGTTCTAAAAATCATTTTGATATCAACACACTAACTGATAAAAACAATTCTGCTGGAGTTGTTCCGAAATTGAGCGGTTTTCAAATAATTGTAAAATTGTGACGTCCATGAGTGACATCATGAACCGTTTCGGTGGCCAGCGAATTAGTATTCAGTTAAACTATTATAATTACCCTTATAAACAATACTGTTTTCTTTGGATCGAAAATATTGTTTTTTGAAAACGATTTTGAGGTATGATTGAAACTGGACCAAACAAGAATAGGTGCATGTATGTAAAAATCGGTGACGATGTGACGAATGCGCTAGTTTCTGAAATATAATTTCCATGGTAATATATGATAAGGGTTAACTTTGACTACAAAAAGAAATGCCTATTATCTAATATCTCTAAAATAATTTGACATGTAATTTAAACTGGAAAATATAAGTTGAATGCGTACTCTTTTCTAGAAATGAGACGGATCAAGAAATTTTCGATGGGGGTTAACATATTTTGAGCAGTATATGGGGTTTGGAGACCGCCGTCATGTAGCTCCACTGCTTCTGAATTCTAAGAATTTTGAGTAAATTTTATATTCCTGAATTAGTAAGAATTAAACGACTTGCAAAGAAATTTGGTAATTTTTCGCGGAAAAATTGTGTGTGTGTGTGTGTGTGTGTGTGTGTGTGTGTGTGTGTGTGTGTGACTTTGTTTTGCAAGTGCATGATAAATAATAATACAATCTGAAACTGTTAAAAAAAGAAGTGTTATAATTATTAATTAAAACACAAAATTTTGTCAAAAATTGATAGGTTTTGAAGAATAAAAAGGGGATACTAGTATGTTTATGTTTTTATAATTATATTTTTCTTCGAAAATTGGATTTCTGAAATTAAGGAACGGGTGGGTAAGATAAATTTGATCGTATATGAACTGGTAGATTTTTAAGTATAAAATCATATAAAATATATACTGTATTGATAGCAATTTTAAAAAACTAAGAAGCTGCTTTATGGTAAACAGTTCATGTTCACAAGTGGCTGTAAAGCCGTATAGCTTCCGGTAAATTTTAATTTCAACCAACTTCACTGAGGTGAGTCTGTATTGAATCGACATATACATGTATATATAATTTACAATAGGTTTTGCTGATAAATATAGATTCACATCTGTACACTATAACAATTTACATTCGTTAATCATAATTAAAAGTTGTTAATCATACTTTCACAAATCGTAAACATATGGTTTACAGATGTGAAATTTTAGTTAACATCGGTTACTATAGTTTACTGTCAGTAAGCTACAGTTTACAACCGATATGCCTATATTATCGACTGTAAAACATGTTTAGCTTATTTTTGTGAATTTGGCGTACCATAATTAACACACACCTCCCACCCACCACCACCACCACCAAGATTAGGTTTGGTGAAGTGTAAATTGTTAGTGTTTCCCCTTTTTTAGCTCACCTGAGCCTAAGGCTCAAGTGAGCTTTTCTGATCAAACTTTGTCCGTTATCTGTCGATCGTCGTCGTCGTTGTCGTAAACTTTTCTTCATATTTTCATCTTTTTCTCCAGAACCACTGGGTCAATTTCAATCAAACTTGTCACAAAGCATTATTAGATAAAGGGGATTCAAGTTTGTTCAAATGAACAGCCACGCCCTCTTTACAGAGGAAATAATTTAGAATTATTTGTTGGTCACGTGGGTTTTCTCCGAGCACTCCGGCTTCCTCTCACATCAATGGCCCCCTCGCACTAACATCCGTGCCAACGAAAGATATTAATATAAGTTGTAGAACTTGTTTATCGATCGTAGTAAAATAAATAAAGTTCATTTTTAAACAATATTATTGAAAATTTGTTGGCATTTTTCAAAAATCTTCTTCTCAAAATCATTTGGCCAGAAAAGCTGTAACTTGTGTGGAAGCATCCTTAGATAGTGTAAATTCAAGTTTGTTCAAATCATGATCCCCGGGGGTAGGATGGGGCCACAATGGGGGCGAATTTTTACAGAGGAATATATAGAGAAAAATCTATAAAAATTTTCTTCTCAAAAACCAATCGGCCAGAAAAGCTGTAACTTGTGTGGAAGCATCCTCAGGTAGTGTAGATTCAAGAAGGGGGGGTTAGGGTCGGGCCATAATGGGGTAGGGGATTATTAAATAGGAATAGAGAAAAAAATCTTCTCAACAATACTGAAACAACAAAAAATTTTAAGGGCTTGATATTTAACATAAAAATAATAATATGTGGATACAAGTCGGTAGAGTTATTTTTAACTTTTTTTTTAGCAAGATCTACTGTATCAAATTGTCAAAATATTTTAATTTGATACTGTAATGCTGATTTGATCCGAGTTATGGATGTTGTTGCTCAGGTGAGCGATGTGGCCCCTGGGCCTCTTGTCATTTGCGTGTCAGCATGATGTATCTAAAAAAAAAAACCCCGATAATAACAAAAAAATAACTTCACTAAAAAAAAAGGGGGGGGGGGGGCAAAATGCGACGTGTTTGATGCATTGGATCCGCACCACCTGAGATTATTCGGATAGTTTCTAGACTTTTCTAAATAGGGTTCTTATGGCGATCCAAAACTACGTTCATCTGCTTGTTTAGGATATTTTCGTCGTGGAATCAAAGTATTTGAAACGGGAGGTAATAATTTGTTGACAATAATTTGCGCAATTTTTTTTTAGCTCTAAAACCATAAAAACTGAAAGTCTTGACATCGCTCGCATTTCCTCTATCATGTGGGATTCTCTGTGCGTTTTACAACACAGACTTCTTCCTCACTATCTTTAAATATCGATTATCATTATCTTGCTACTGACCTAATAATTCAATATAAACTATTCATACAGTTTCATACAGACAGTACGTTATTATAAAAAAATTGAAAATGGAAAACACTTTTTGCAGATCCCATTCAGTGCTAGGATATGTGAGTTCCCCAGGTGTGCTATTTTCATGGCATGGCAGTCAGAAGGGTACTGAAAAGAACTCTTATTCTTACAGGATTGGTCACCATCTTCAGAACCATGGCCTGGCGCTCCAGTGGCAAAAGTCATGTGGATCTGATAGACAACCTTGCCAGTAAGTAACAATTGCTTATTGTAAAATGGTGTACAGGGCTGCATTCAAGATCATAGCAGCTACCCTAGCTGCTAGGTTAAATATTTAGGTCCTATGAACACATTGAATGAAGTAATGCTTGTTATTACTATGCTAGCATATATAGTTTCAAGATCACACTGGCTCATATAGAGCTACACGTGTAGGTTAAGCTGCCCTTACAGAAAAGAATGCCATTGAACTTCCATTATTTCTGCAGTTTATTTCTGGCCATTGAAACCCCATTGCTTTTCCAGTTACCAAAATGTCACATAAAATGGCATTATATATTGTCTACCAAGAAAAACCATTGAATTTCCAGTTTCCAGTTAAAACACAGTGAAAACTCAGTGAAAATCCATTGAAACACCATTGAAAATGAATACTTATGCAAATTAGTTTGCACCAGTTAAATGATGTCATCTTTCAATGCTAAATTAATGGAAAAAGGACGGTTTACACAAATGCATTGAAAACCCATTGAAAACCCATTGATTTTCCATTGATTATTATTTGATTGCTTTATAGAAGATAAGTAGGTCAAGATCAAGTTGCATCATAAGATAACCCTGAACATTTTGCAGAATACTGACCCAGAGAAATCTCAATATAGATCAATTCAAATCTCCCCATAATGCTTGTTATACATGTAACTGTACATAATTCATATGAGCAATAATTAAGGACAACTTAATTGTACTTGATATAAAAAAGGTAATTATATTATCTAAATGTTCTCATGCATGCACATGCATACTTACATGCATAATTAAATTATTTACTAGTTTATTGACTTCCAAATACAATCTAAAATGGTAGACATGAAGCTATATAACATAACTCTTTTTTTTCAATACATCCATGCACTAGCTGCTTGCAACACTTAAATCACTTGATAGTGTGTAAATGTTAATTAGTCTAAATTTTACACAAATCTGTATCAAATCATACAAGTGTAGGAATTTAATATCAAAAATATTACCTCAAGTGATCAAGAATATATCCCCCCAAAAAGTTCCATAAATTCACTGTATATATATATATGCCACAAAAGAGCAGGATGCCCAACAATAACACATTTTCCTTACAATGTACATCACATTTAGGCTCCAAGATGAACATTCAAAATTTGCAACTCAACTTCCTGTTATGCAGTAATCTTAATTCTTAGTGGTCAGTTTATTTGACAGAGGCCAGTGACCCAGATTGGCAACTCAGCTTGAAATACAATGTAAATCTAGAAATGTGTATAAGAATTCCATTTAACTGCTCCTGAAAATAAATGGTATTTTACTGGGAAACAGTAACATTGAAGTTTAAGTGAATTGGAAAACTGGTGTTTCACTGAGAGTTGCAGGCCATTGAAAATGCAGTTATCTGAAAACTGCTATTTAACTGGTAGGTATAAAACTGGTCAGATGAAGACACAAGAAAAATAAATGCACAATCAATGGTGTTTCAATGAAAACTGGAAAATCAATGAAAGTTCAATGGAATTTCAATGGAAAAAAGCCAGTTCTTTTCTCTAAGGGTGTTACAATCTTTCATGAACACAACCCTGGTATGAGAGGACCGATTCTTGCTAAGTATAAGTTATTGCCCCTTACACTGAAAATGATAACTTACGGTCAGAACAGGTACTTGGCAAGAAATGACCTCAGACCAGTTCATTCAAAAAAGTGCAAAGAGTGGACCCATACCTTTTTATCTAAATGCTACATGTATCCGTTATCTCATTAAATACATGTGGAGTTTTTCGTATTAATGTTAATGGTAGTAAAACAGAAACTTGATTTGAGGAGAATTTAGTAAAAATTAACTCATATAGGGATAAAAAACTGTTGTTTGCTAATAAAATACAAAATTATTGTAAAAATTTACAGCATGATTTACAATAACTAGATATTGTAGACATTAATGTTTAAGATCCCAAAATTCAACTTAAAAATACAATGTCATACATGTATAGGGCATTTATACAATGTCATACATGTATAGGGCATTTGCCTCACCTTGCTCAATATATATTTATGAAAACAGTTATACAAGCTGGATTAAAATATACCACTGCTACATGCCTTTATACCTCCTATATTTACTTTTAGACTTGTAGAAACCTTTTCATTTTACTATATGTAAAATACATGTTCTCAAATACATGCACTAACATGGGGGGTTTTTTTGTAGAAAATGATATTTTGAAGACACAACGTGTTATAGATGCGATGAAGAAAGTTGACCGAGCAAATTTCTGCAAGTTCAATCCGTATAATGACTCGCCACAAACCATTGGTTACTCAGTGACCATTAGTGCACCACACATGGTAAGATGAAGAAATATAAATCATAGTCTAAATCTGGTACATATACTATGCTTTGTCTACAAAACCATTTCATCTAGCTCTATTATTATAAGATTGTCACTGCGTGTGTTAACAACTCTTCCTCTTCTTTGCAGTAGGAAATGTATACTTATACAACGATTTTTGCTATAATTGCTATTTTCCATGGTAAATAAAAACTATGAAGATTGCACCATGAATAATTGAATTAACACCTCTTTTTCAGCATGCCCATGCCCTGGAACTTCTATCAGATCACTTGACAGAGGGAAAAAGAGCATTAGATGTTGGATCAGGAAGTGGATATCTTACAGCTTGCATGGCCCTCTTGGTAAATACCCCGCATTGCAGATTAATGCAGTGTGTTGTGAAGAGCTAAATATAGTCCAATTACGGTACTTATTTCATGCAGTACGTAATTAACAGCTGTAGTAAAGCATAAGGGAGGAGCAATTTTCATTCATTATAAATGTTATTAAGTAAATTATACAAATTGAAAATTAGTGGAATGAAACTCCTTTCACTGTAAGCATGAATTTGTTTTAAGAGTGTTCATTGTAACTGATATATTGTATACAGCTGCTAAAATTTATACATGTATTTTTTTTTACACATTTTAGGTGGGACCTTCTGGAAAAGCTGTTGGCATAGATCATATTCCAGAGCTGGTGTCGGAGTCAATAGCAAATATTAAAAAAGATAGTAATTTAGCGTCACTGTTAGAATCGGGACAGATGAAGCTTGTGAGTGGTGATGGGAGACAAGGCTTCCCTGAGGACAGTCCCTATGATGCTATACATGTGGGGGCAGCAGCTGCCACTCTACCCCAGGCAGTAAGTTCACACTGATCATCTGTGTACTGTGAAATCATTAGTTTTCATTGTGGCTCGAGTAGCCCCTACCCACAAGTTAACATTTCCAATTATTTCAATTCTTTATTTATTGTACATAGAAAGCAAATCCACAAAATTACATGTACATCCCAACTATTGTCAAAAAACCCACCACTAGTCTTGCATACTTACTGCCCCATCAGTAAGCGTATGCAAGACTGGTCATAGGTTTCCAACGATGCATCCCAAAGAATGAAAGAACCTCTAAAATAATATATTGAGAATCCAAGAAAGTTGGCCTCCTTGTAATTTTAATGATTCCACAGTACATTTATTAGATCAATTCTGAATCCTTCACATACCGGTATATACATATTTTATTAATTTATAGAAAGGTGGTTTGGAAATAGATTTCATATGATTAATTTGAGTTGTATTCTGGCTCAATCTAATTAAGTGTTCTTTTTAGTTTTCTAAAAGACTTGTATAGTATTGTAGAGAATTTAAATATTAAAAGTTTAATTGTACCAAGGTAAAAAGTTTTATACTGACAATAATACTGAAATGGAGAATTGACCAGATCTTCACTATTTTTAGCTTCTGGATCAGCTAGCCCCAGGGGGAAGGTTGATAATTCCAGTGGGTCCCCAGGGAGAGAGTCAGATGTTACAACAGTATGATAAGGGAATGGACAACACAATCACCAGGAAAAACCTAATGGGCGTCATCTATGTGCCACTCACAAGCAAGGAGAAACAGGTTCCGAGGTGGAAATGACTTTTTTTGCATGAGGAAATAACCTTTCCTTTATAGGTGCTTATTGAATATGCACTTTATTTTCCATGCACATGAATGTCAATTATCCTTTACCTATCATTCCTTAAATGTCATAATTGTAGAATAATTTGCATTTGTGGTGAGTGGGTTTTCATGGTTTGCAAGGATAAAGACTGTTTCTTAACTTTGGAGGGTTTTTATTCTAGAGTTAGAAATACATTATCTGCAAAATATACAAATAATTAGCCCCCACAAGTTTGTGTACCTCACTATGTTAAAAGATTTCCATAATTGACTTTGACAT
The DNA here is from genome assembly GCA_016163765.1 of Magallana hongkongensis. Taxonomy (NCBI): domain Eukaryota; kingdom Metazoa; phylum Mollusca; class Bivalvia; order Ostreida; family Ostreidae; genus Magallana; species Magallana hongkongensis. The sequence continues at coordinate 52,035,261 of WFKH01006014.1, forward strand.
TTCCCTTAATATACCAGCCTAATACTCAAAGATATACATTTTGAAATCATTGAAGTTTTATGAATATCTTTGTAAGCAATGAGAAGATGCACATGCTATTGTAGCTAAAGGAGTTGATGAACCCTCAAGTATATTATTAATAAAGCATATTCGCCCTCAAGAACATCATTAAAGCATTTTCATTTATTCTTTTCAGCAAAGGAAAAGGTGATTCCCATGAAGATTTATGACCTGATCCGTTTCAGATAAAAAAACCCACTACCGGTATTACTGAGGTATGATGCAATGTTAAATGCTTCCTTCCCACAAGTGACATGTTTTAATTTCTTGTGAAAGTTGAACTATTTAATGGTCAACTTGTCAATAAAGACATGTTTTGTTTGCATTTGTTCCATTCTTTTATTTAACTACCTGTGTATCATTTGTTTAATAAAGCCATAATTTTGTATCTACATGTATATACGTAAGGTAACAAATACTGGTAAATATCTCAGTTACTTGATTGAGTTTAATAGTTTATATTGTACTTCTATCTACAAAAACTTTTAAAAAATTATCTCAAGCCAAAGCAAAACAATATTTTAAAGTCCCCCTTTATTTGTTCAACATTTGTTATCATGGAGTTTTTTCAAGCTTGTTTGAATCTTACACATACCCAGTGGCTTGTTATTTAATTCATTGTTATAAAATCTAAACCACTGTATGTTGTACAGAGCATGCTTCAGAGTGATTTAGCTTAAATCTTGTTAATTACAATAAAAGCTATGAATATGTTAATGTGTGTTTATTGTTTATGTATCAAAATATTAAATGAAATTCTAATCAAGTTGTCAAGACTTCTACTGTATGTGATGCCAGTATACAACTTCAGGCTACTAATTAGTGTAGAATGGATGGTTAAATACCGTTAAGCCTTGTAAATTTGTCGAATCTAAATAAATTTTCATAAGGGTCTTATTTCTATACCAATAAAAAACATACATGTACATATCTTCCTTTTTTTTATAAAGAAATATAAAATTTTGCTTTAAGTATTTACATAAGTAAAGGTTACAACTCAATCTGACCCAGTGCTTATTTTTGTTTTCAAAGAGCTGAACAAAAAATGTGTCACCATGATGAGATTCTCATTGTGATACATTGAAATGTGGGAGCAAGAGTCTAATTTTACTGGTAATTGATACTTTGTAAGCGGATGATATTATTAGTTTTTTAGATATCAATTTTGTCACAGTTGTTCGATTCTTACACTGTTTAAACATATCAATGGACAAGGTAATTGGGGACTGGATATATACAGGTCTACATATAACTGATAGCCAGTCTCTGCTATAGAGTTTGTTTTGCCATTTCTAATTGAATCAATCTCCATTGGGTCAGTGACCAAACTTATTTATAACTGATGAAATGCTGGAGATGCTTTGTGCGATTTCTTTGTATACAGTGTCTATATTTCATAAGAAGAGTGTTTTAGAAATCCAGATCTTTTAATAAGTACATATAACAATACATGCTAACAATAGAAAACAAAATGACAGAAACTTTACAAAATACAGATCCTTAAATTTCACAACCAAAGACCCTATTGTAAATTAGAGGTAACATTTTGAGAGAGAGCTAAATGATAATGTACATTACAAGAATGAAAATACACAATAAGAACAAGTAATTGGAATGTTCTTAGAATTACATGTACTAGTACCGTCTTATTATAATTTCATTTTACATGTTATTACAAATAAAACTCCCTCACTTCCAATGAGTGGTTTGAGAATGAAATAAAAGACATTGACTTTTATAATGATAATTGAATGCACTCAAAAGGAAAATAAACAGAATTGTCTCTCTGTAAAAAAACAAAACCTTTGCACAACCAAGAAAAAGAGCACGAAGATTACTATACCAATCAACAGTATTGCAGTTTGTATTTAACAATTTAAAATCTCAAACAGATATCTAATCTTTTTATTGCACAAAAAAATCTAACTGTGTTATCCTGTGAGACTTACGTGGGTGTATAAATTTTTGTAAAGAAATTTAAAACGCTCCTGAAATTGTCTCCCCTGTAAATGCTATAGCTATTCTCCTTGAAATAAAAATAATCCAAACCAAAAATGAGGCAGGCTGTTTTGATTCTCCACAATACAGTATACATTGTACTTATAGTATGTAACTCTAAGTAAATAGTCTCTAAAATAAAATTTTGAAACAACAAACAATTTTGAGGAATGGAATGTAAATGTAACAGAATGTGACGAAACTTCTTAGTACATAACCTACACACTAAAGAAAAAAAAAATTGGACTTTTATCCAACTGCGTAGATACAACCTTATGTTATCACATTTTTTTTGTCTGTACAAATTAAACAAAAATAAAAAGATAAAAATTAAGATACATATACATGTATATAGATACTTTTACAATAAATGTCAGCACAAGAACTTCAAAGTAAGGAAAACCAGTGCAAACTTGTGGATTTCTGTTCAAATCACAGGAAGAAAAAGTTAATCAATACAAGTAATGCACAGTAAAGTACAAACTTAATACATAATATATAAGCCAAGACTCACTGCACTGGTACAAAACAATTGCATCACAATATTGCTTAAAATTTTTAGTGGATTTCTCAGATTTAATAACATTTGTAGAAAAGTATCAAACTATTTGGCTTGTTCATTTGTCATGACAAAATATGCACATAAAAAGTAGTTGTACAACCTAGAGTATCAGAGATTCAGAATTACACTATCAAACCTATTCTTTTGGTGGGAATAGTATTGAGCATGTGAAATTTATTCCTTACATGCATGTGCATAATACAAATATCATATGCAAAATTTATTTCTATAACATGTAAGTAAAAAATGCAAATTCCACTTTATCTTTTTATTTAAAATGAAAAAACTGAAGTAATTGTCCCCTATTGTCAAGGTAACAACACCAGAGACACTTTTCAGTAAGTGAAAAATTAACTGGTTTAGTGTTTACTTGTTGATCTATTTTTCATGACATGTAATTATGATTGAACATCCATGACTAAAAGGATGGAATTTAATTAGGCCAGAATCAGTTTTATGCTTTCTAACAATATCTGATTTATCAGTAACCCACCCCAGTTTAAAATACAGTAAACACACCCTTAGCAGCACTAGACTATAGTGCTCTTTAAACTTTCTCCTACAGATACATCCCATTTATCAGGTAATCTGCTTCATTAGAATGAAGGGCCCGTCCTTTACGGATACGCCTCTTAACGTTCCGCAACCGACAACCCACAAAAAACAAGAGTATAACAGTGATACCGAGCCCAAGGCCCAGGGCCACTATGGGGCCCTGATGGCTGTCCGTGGGGCTCTCCACCACCACATGACTCTCCACCGCCTCCCCCACCAATCCGCTGCTGTCCGGAACGTTTTGGGCAGTGGAGTTCTTGCTGCTGGGAGTCAGTGTTTTGTCCATCTTTGGACTGGGCTGTTCTGGCTTATTGTCTGTGGTTTGTAGATCTGGGTCTTTCTCTGTGATGCTTGTCTTCTGGTCTGGGACTTTGTCCTTATTAGCGCTACTGTCGGGTGCCAGGGTTGTTTTTGCCTGGGGTGTTGGTCTAGGTGTTGGTGAAGATCTTTGTGTGGGTTTTGGAGTAGTAACTGTAAAACACATATATTATATATCAACAATATAAAACTAAGCTGAATTTATTAATTTGAAGGAAAAAAATCCAAAAAATAATTTTTATCATAAGAATCATACCATATGGAACATTCTTTCCTTCCTCATCCACAACAGAGTCTTTGTAATCTAGGGTAGACAAAAACAGAGACAATATAATGTTGAAAATTAATGTTTTCATATTTAAAATATAAAAAAAAAAATGTGCAATTTCAATATCTTTTTTTTTGCCTAAAAATTTAACATAGCTGAAAAAAAAATTAACATTCAAGAAGACATACATACAGCTACACTACAACAAAATTTATTTCACTACAATGTGCAACATTGATAACACACTAATAGTGAAAAATATACTGTGGAATCATTAGAATTCATGGTGGCACAATTTTTGTGGTATACGTGGGTAGCCCTCCCCCACATATTTACATCCTCGGTGAAAACAAATTTATAAAGTGTTATCTTTCTTACTGAAACTGAAAACTGACGCATCCACAAAATTACATCCCCACAAATAAGCAAAAAACCCGAAACCCACGAAAATTGGCCCCCACGAATTTTGATGATTCCACAGTAGTACTTTAAAAAAACAAAATATACTTGTAGTTCAAAAATAAAGAGTAAAGGTAGAAAACCATAGTCTATACAAAAAATGTGTACATTCATAACCTAAAAAAAAGACAACACTGCAATATAAGGAAGAAAAAAAATCCACAATAACAAAACCTGTGTCTTCACACAATTGTCTACAATGAGCTGACAACAGCTAGACAACACTGGGTACCTGTATCCTCTAGGTTGACGGGAGAAGGGTACTTCTTGCTAGGATTATCATCATAGTTATAATAGTCGTAATTCCAATATGAGTAAGGACTATCATAGAAAGGGTAGCGAGATCCGTCGTACCTATGTAACGGCCTTCTGTGGCCTGATGTCTTGCGCTGGCCACTCAGGGGATTCTTGTTGAGATAATTGTCATAGTCTGTGTTCTGTTGTACCACCTTCTGCTTCTGTTTGTGAAGCTTACCGGAGTTATCTACCATTTGATTGTGATCCTTGATACCTTGTTTCCTGTGGTAGGCACCACTTATTCTGCCCTTGGACCTTCCCCTGCTTCTTCCCGGACTTTGAATTCCACCTTCCATGCTATTCTGTTTCTTGTGATTAGTACCTGTCTGTCCATCCCCCCTATTTGTACTCTCTGTCCATCCTTGCTCTTCATTCAATTTCCCTGACTGTCCACCATCTTGATTTATGGTACTTTTCCTTCCTTGAGATTCAGCACTTTCTGAATTCCCCTGAACACGAGAATCATCATTTATTCTGCCTTTCCCAGCATCCTCTGCATTTTTCTGCATATTTGTCTCACTGCCAAGGTTGGGATTGCCCATGTTGGATTCTGTATGTTGCTTCCAGGTCCTCTGAGGAGCAGCATCATGGTTTGGCAATGGGACATCCTGATTTTCCGCTTCCGGTTGTGAGTTCTGTTCAGAATGTGGAGAATTCATGGAATCTGAAGATGTTTGTTGTTCTGATTCATCTGGTTCTAGTTTGTTATTTGTTTGATCCATTTTCTTATGTGCTGAGTTTGGAGTCTTCTCCCATTCATTTTGATTGTCTGGGGCCAGATCCTGTGTTTTATCATCACTTTTCCAGCTTGGAATGTCATTCAGGAAATGATTCTTTGAATTTTTGATAGAACTGCTCTTCCATCCAGTCTGGTCTGGTTGGTTCCAATCTGTTTGTTGATTTTGACTTTTCCACTTGTTAGAGCTACCTTTAGTGGAAACTGACTGCATGGTGGAATGAACTGTTGTTGGCTTACTAGTCGATTTCAATATATGATCTTGGTCTGAAGCTACATGTTTACTCAAAACTGGTGCTCCATCTCTTCCCTGTGGAACAGGTGCAACTTTCCTGTTAAAATATCTCTCTCCAGAATAGGGTTTGGAACCTTTTGGAATCCCTGTTCCTAAATCAGCCTGGGAACTAGAAGCATGACTTTTACTTCCAGTGGCTGACTTGCCATAATAGTCTTGCACTGGATTTATGTATCCATTGTTTGTACCTATCAGTCTACCATTGCTATCATAGGAATTGTAAAACCTTGGATCATATGGATACTGAACTCCAGACTGGAACCTTCCATAGGTTTGAGGAACATTTTGTGTTCCATACAAGCGGTTGTACCCGGATGGCCAGTAGTATGCATTCCCATTGTACATACTTGTATCTGATCCTACTGGTAACCTGTTCACATTACTAGGGAAGTATTGGGGCAGGATCGGGTCATTTGCACCTTGGTTGTTAAGGATCTGCTGAACAGCTTTCAATGTTGTAGGTTTGGTTGTAGTCGTAGTTGTTGTGGTTGTTGTCATTGCTAATTATTGTTATCAATAACATTTATTATGACAGTTGTAAAGAAATATACATCAATAAATAGATTTTGAACAAAGCTGATCAATTTCAATACAAAAATCTCAATAATTCAAACATCAATGAAACTGTTGAGTTGGTTATGCCCCAGTCACACATTCACGGATTAAATGCCGGATTAGCACGGAAGCGACCCGGCATCATTCGTGGCGATATGCATTGACCCGTGGCTTTTCCGTCTGTTATCATATCCAAACGTAGCAATACTTGTATAGCTGCGACAATTTTTGAACATGTTCAAAATTCCACTACGGATGAAACCACCGTAGTACTTCCTTAGTAAAACTTACTAAACCGTTTTAGAACGTAGAAGTCTGTTTTAACTCCGTATAAATCCGTAGTAATTCGTATGTATCAATTTGTATCCATTCCGTAGTGCATCCGTACTAACTCCGTATCAATTAACGATCATTAGATTTTCTGGTGTCAACCGTGGAAAATATTCCGTAGTAGAACCGTGGAGTTGATCCGTGAATGTGTGACTGGGGTATTAACGATAATAAGATTTTCCGGTGTCAACCGTGGAAAATATTCCGTAGTAGAACCGTGGAGTTGATCCGTGAATGTGTGACTGGGGTATTACAGTCCTCCATTATCTCAGTATTCTAAGGATTTTACAGATCAAAATGTTTAAAAAGCTAAAAAGTGATAATAAAGGATGACTGCACTTAAGAACATGCGATATTTGCGAAAAAATAAACTTTTAAAAGAAGAATTTTTTTTTCAATTGCAGAAATGGTCAACATCTAAACTGCAACTTTACCTAATTGCGTTAAATAAAAGTATGTTGTTTCCAAGTACGAATTTGTTTGCTTAGGCGGGGGTCATCACGATTTCTTGAATCTCCATACGATAATGAGGACACCCAATTTTATACTGACTTCATACATAGTCAGTGCATGTTTGTCTATTGCTCTCCGTTTAACAGTAGTTGTTTATTTGCATTAATAGACAAACATGCGCTCATGGTTTAAATGAGGAAAAACTGCTTCTTCTTACTTTCGCTTTCCCTGTTGTAACCAAGGGTTGATACATGTAGAATATTATAATTCACCACGTGATTTCTCACCTCAGGTAACTTTGTGAATACAAAACCCTATCACGTGACGTGTAAGGTAGCATGTTATGTGCTAACTAGGACAATGTTTTCGAACACGTTAAGTTGTCAAGCATTGATTTAAAGTCTTCTGTACTTACATAGGCTTGGTCTTATTGTTGAAACCATAGTAAATAGTATACTTGTACCATATAGAAAAGATAGGGCTATTGTGAAAGAGTGATCACATAAATTTTTCTACATGGCATTGTTATTAATGCTAGTCTAATTTTAGTACCATTCTGATAATGTCAGCTCCACCTCTCATGCATATTAATATCAATCTTATGTTCGATCAAGGGCAGATAAGCAAAAATTATCCTTTTTTCGAAAGTTGTAAGGAGAAAAACATAGAATGAGTTTATCATATCACAGTCTAAAATCTTAATTTATGTTGGAAATTGACTAGACTCTTTAATAAAATAAACAAAAGTGATATTAGGTTAAGAAATAAATGCAACAGAGGCGACCGAAAAAGACCCAAAACCCAGCGTTAAGTGCAGTCATCCTTTTTTAAAAAAATTTTTAATACTTTTTTTTTAATGCATTGCAGCAACCTGAAAAACTAACAAACTCTTGGGACTCTTTTTATTCTTCAACTCACCAAACAATTATGACATCAAAATATTTCTGTAGACATATCTTTGTGTTGCATTTTGATTATACATACCTGAGGGAGGAGGGGCACATGTGTCCTCATCCGAACCATCCGCACACTGGGGCTGTCCGTCACAGACATGGTCTTTAGAGATGCATTCTGGGACATTGAACCCTTGGCCTTTGTTTTCACACTCAAATGCAGAATCGGGACAGTCAACTCCTACAATGCAAAATAAATTGTTGAAATATTTAACATACATCTACAGTATCTGAACAAAATGAAATTTTCCAATTCTAGCACAAATCACAAGTTTCAGTATGATAGATATTGTAGACTTACTACATATTCCATATTTAGCATGATATCCATAGGAACACTTGCAAATGCCATCTCTGCATTCAGCATTTCTATCACTACATTCATCATTCCAATCAATGTCACATCTCCCATACAAAGCAACTGTAAAATCAGTTGAGACTAAGATGCAAAGGTGGTAATTTATTAATTATTTATCAAAGATGAAAAGTTACCTATAAAACCAGAAACTGAGTCACCGATATACAATTGTAAGTTGATGAATTTGCCATGCAAGATTAATAATTTATTGTATGGCACCTTTTTAATATTCCCTCTCAATGAATTTACCTGGTATATGAAATTTGTAAAAAAAAAAAAAATGTTTCAACTTTGACATTAGCTATTTCTATTCAGTAGTAAGACTTTTTACCACCTCCCAGAAAAAGTTAATGAAAATTTTAAACCAGTTTTTAAACTGATGCAAATTATTCATTTGTCCAAAACTATGATTAATGTTATCTGAGTTGATAAGAAAGATGTCCAAATTAATCAAAATCCACTTTTACACTTCATAAAACCCAATTTAATACCATTTTTTCTAGGAGCATTGGTAGTTGGCTTGGGAGTCTCTTTTGAGTTGAGACCCTCCAGTTCATTTTCATGTTGTTGTTGATGTCCTGTTGCAGATGAACTGGGTGCAGCGTGGTTAGGGAAAAACATTGAAGTGTAATTGGCATGTTCTGCAAACAGACATTTACTTGGTGTTCCACAGTTAAAAAGGTAACAGCTGTGCTCAGCCTACAAAATAAAATAGAAATGTACATACTGCAAAGCCTTTTCTAATACAGTTATTAGAACATTAACAACTTAAATTTCAATTGATCAAAAATATTGGTATGCATGTCTTCCTGTATAACAAGAATAGAATTCCTGGGTCCCCCGCCGTTCAAGCAGTATACTAGTATACTGTACTGTGGAATCATTAAATTTCGTGGGGGCCAATTTTCGTGGATTGCTTAAATTTAACAGGTTCGTGGGGACGTAATTTCGTGTATTCTCTAAAACCTACAAAGGAAATATGATTTTATTACCCTTATTTATTAATTCGTGTAGGATGTTAAATCGTGGATGAGAGGTACCCACGAATTCCACGAAAATTGAACCACCACGAAATCTAATGATTTCACAGTATATGAAATTGCAATATTTTCAAACATTCAGGGCTGTTACAGAATTAAATGTGTGGGGAGGTTGGGAGGAACATTTTTTTACCCCGACCACCCATTTTTTTTTCTATTTTTCCTGTCGCAAATATATCCAAATACTACAATCTAAAATCAAACAAATACCTATTAACATATATAAGTTTATTTAAAATGTACGTTTGTACTGAATTACAGACGGAAAGGAGTAAAACAATATGCTCCCTCCAGCTCGTCTTTGTGTGAGCATAAAACATTTGGTATAAATTTTATGAATATCTTAAAATTTGTAGGCATGAAAGCACTTTCAAGGTCAATTTTTGATATAATGAAGTAATTATTGTGGTCAAAGTCTCATAACTCCAACAAAAAGTATCGACCAAGGCTGATTTAAGAACTTAACCAAGGTATTAGTGGTATAAACATTTGGTATAAATTTCATGTAAATCCATCAAAATTTGTAGGCATGAGAGCGCTTACAAGGTCAATTTTTGGATAAAACGGAGTCATTATTGTGGTCAAAGTCCCATAACTCCAGCAAAAAGTATTGACCAATGCTGATTTTCGAACTTGACCAAGGTAATAGGTGTATAAACATTTGGTATAAATTTCATGTAAATCCGTCAAAATTTGTAGGCATGAGAGTGCTTACAAGGTCAATTT
>WFKH01006014.1:52050223-52085055 GCA_016163765.1 Magallana hongkongensis
TGCGCTAAAGTTTTGCGTAAAGTCGTGAAATTAACACCTCCAAACGCGAATATATGCTTCGTCTTTAACTTGACTGCGAAAGTTACCCGTTCATCGGCAAAAATTTCTCGATAAATCCAGTACATGTTACTAAAATGAGCTTAGTATTTTATTTTGTTTAACATTTAGCTTTTACAGCAATGTACACAAAATTTTGTTTCTATTATTTGGATGGTTTGGTTTAAAGTTATTTTATTGGATTTTCATATGTTTTTTTAATCACCGATTGATTTTTATTTTATTTTTACGTTTTGGGAAATTTATTCTCTAATATTGAAATTCTAAAAACGTAAACAAAGAGCACCTGCAGCTCAGAAATATAGTTCATTAAAAATATGTCGTATAATGAAATAAAAATATGGTCAAATTTTATCAATTTATTTATATATGATTTTTAATTGCTTCAAACTATGCAAATTTCAAATGTAACCAAATTTTATAAAACTAACGTCGCGGATGAATATATCTTTAGTTGATGTAAGTGTCAGATATGGCGACGTACACGGAATATAGTCAAGCAAGTTCTGTGGATTCTTACAGAAATACTCCTAATCAAAATATATCCACTGGACGACAGAACTCCGCGGAAGCACATGTTAGTTTTAATCATAAAAACAAAGAAGAAGAAAAGGACAAACGACAGAAATACTTAACGGCTAAGTATGGACAACACCAAATGATGTTGATTCGGAAGAGATTGGCAGTGGAAGACTGGCTGTACGACAAATTAAGGGAACTGTACGATTGTCAGGTAAGGAACTTTTACTGTATTATCTCTTTCACACTTTTTCTATTTGATTTTTCGAAAAAATTCAAAGCACAACGTGACACACATATTTGGATTGATTTTCAAAGTTGACCACTGGCACTGACAATAAATTATGTTTCTTTCCCGAGGAAATGATGTCTTCTCAATGTTGTCTGATAATATTTTTATTACCTTAAAAAAGTGTGGCTGTATAAGGCCCTAGCTTGTAGCAAATGGAAGAGAAAGAAATTGTTCTCTTTGTTCATTTCTCTGCACCTTTGATGCTGTCATTTTATAATTATGCAATGTTTTACATTATTAAAAATTTTCATTCAGTATTGTGTCATGATGATAGCCCTATGATCAGTGAAATGTTATATGCTCCAAATTTTTGGATCCATTTCCTTTATTTCATATTTAATGTTCATTTTAATTGCATTGGCAATGATTTGGCCATGTGAAAATTAGCATCCAAAACAGAGATCAAGTGCAGCTGATCTCTTCATCCCCTTGGAATCAAAATTATTTATTTAACACAACTCTGACCTAGTTCTCAGCTTATTTACAGATATTTATGAAAATAACTATGTTGATAATTGTTCAATTAGCAGTTGGTGAATATGTATGTTCTACTGATAATTTGTGATTACAATAAAACAAGAACACCTGTTTTTTCCTTCATCAACTGTTCATTTTTATTCTCTTCTGAGTTTTAAAAATAGTTTTTAAGAAGTGTTTGATTATCTAAATCTGGTAATTAATGCTTGTCATAAAACCCTTTCCATAGTATGTGGAAAGACTTAAAGAACAATATTTTCCATTTTTATTGGATGTTTCTAAAGCCATGTGCTAAAGTAATTGATGTACTTTATGCATGGTGTTCCTCAAGCCATTTCATTTTATGACCAGAGGGAGCTCCTGCAAATTTGAATACAATGCAGCATGCCACTGATTTTTGCTTGAGGTATAAAGACAACTGACAGATGCCCAATGTGTTATTCATGACCAAGAAGCACTTGCTGACCATCAGAGAGTTTTTGTGTATCTCCAGCTCTGCTGTGTTCATATTTCTTAAGATATTCCCCACCCCATAGAATTCAAAGTAAAGGTCCATCCAAGTGTAACCAGGTATTCATGATACAAAGAGGCAAGGGCGAAAAATATGAATGAAGATAATGGATGATAAGTAAAACAAGTATCTTCCTAGTAATGCAGTCATGTTCTGGGTACCACCCAGTAATTCTGGGCTGGCTTTAATATTCAAGAGTCAAGTGCTGCTTAGATTTCCTCCGTGAAATAGATCCCCATGTTTGTCGTTACACTCACTGTTACAGACCAGTGTTGTTCTCGGTTATCAAGTTTTCCCCTAAACTGCATGCCTGCCTAATTTCTAAGACTTCATTTAGAGGAGAAAAAATGTAGCATTTTTAAGAGTCTTTGTTCATTGCCATTTGGCATTGGTATACTGGTATTGCTGGGAATTGTTTTGTGGGGTTTTAATTATGCATGGACCCTGTGATAAATGTGATGTAATGTGGGAGTTGTAAAACAGGTCCAACGTGGTAGGTATTGATTTGGAAGGCTACGGCCTCGGATGGATTTACTTACATACATAAATATACAGATACAGTTTTGCCTTAGGAACCAAAGTAACACGCACAACACTCATTGACAATGAACTCTGCAGATTTATCCAAGTTACTAGTGACTGTGTCCTCTTAAAATAGTAGATAGGGATAATCAGTTTTTATCACTATTGTATTCATTCAATCCACTTTGTTTAGTGTTCTGTCATTATGACCATTAAATTTCTTATGCTGAGAGATAATCCATTAGTTATAGAAAGTTACTTGAAAATTATGGGCAGAATTTTAAAGGTTTGATTATTACAATAAAAGACTCCTTTCAGAAGTAGGATTTAAAAGCATGATCATAATACTACACAATTTGTCCATGTCTGAATGCTTAGTCCATTTAACAATGACTGGTTTCCTATCCTAGCTATCCAGAATGACCAAGTTAGCTTTCTCTGTGTATATTTGGGTAGTGCTTGATAAGGATGATCTCATACCCACCTTTCGTCAGGGTATTGACGGAATTAAAGCCACACACATTGTATTAGTTCCTCTGTCCCAGTTCTCAACCAATCAATACTTTTTACTGTGATTTCAATTGATCAGTGGATTGCAGTTTGAAATAGGGTAGAGCTTCTTATTTACACTGCCATTTGGGTGACAGATGGGACAGTTTTGGACTAGTAGGCATACCCCTTTGTTCCTTGTGCTTTTGCATCTAGTTATGAATACCTTTACAATTCAGTAGTCACAACAGCTTGCTGTTCAAAATGTGAATTATTTTCATCATCAGTCCATAAACCAATAATGAAACAAAGTGAGAAAAAAATATGTTGCTTGACTTGCACCAGGCGTGTTAATGTAAATAAAATGTGGCATCTCTGAATTTTTGGGTTAAAGTTTTTAGAAGACACAAAAAAGATTGAAAAAATCAGAGATCTTTGAATCTAAATTCCACAATAAAGCCTAAAGTAAAGTAAACATTATCCAGATCAGCTGGAATACACTTTTTGTGTAGTTTTCCTGAGAGTTTTTTGAGTGCTTGACTTCGATGATTAATCCAAGTTGAAGTTGAAAAATAAAAAAAAATAAAAAATAAGAGAGAGAAATGCACGTAAGGGTAAAGCTATATCAAAGACGTCATAACATCATATATATGTGTTCTCAAAGAGGGAGTTACTTCAAGTCATGTGTGACTTTTCATATTTAATGATAAAAGGATTGTTGTTTTGTTTATTGCGGTGAAATGTGTAATTAATGCAAAGCCTTAAAACATGATTATCCTCTGAGTCAGCCAAGACAACATTTGAAAGAAATGCACCAAAGAAAACGCATTTGGTTTTGCAGGATGTCACAAGGAAGTGTACGACAGAGCATGGTGTGTTCAGTAGCAATTATAAATCAAAAGCCAAAAGACTGTATGAAAATAATGTATCAGGATATATCTCTCACATATTGTTGGCTTGCTCTTTACAATCTAAAGATCTGAAGTGTTTAAGTTGAACAGAGTAAACAGTTGGGTATCCGTTGATAAGGTCAGTCAATAGTAAGAAGGAAATAATTCTGCTAATTCATGTGTCTATGTGTTGGGGGCTTGTCACCTGTACAGGAGAGAGAGAATTCCGTGGTCTGCTTGCCCTCAAGCCAACGATGATAAAATGTGTGCGTGTACCTGTCCCAGCGCAGAGCCCGCGTCCAGAGCCCGGTCCCCAGGTGGACATTAATCTGCGGTGTTATGCTGAAGTTGTCAAACGTCTCCACTTAAACCGGACAGATCCTACCTATTAACAAAACTACAGCGGAAATTGTTGTTCCCTTGTAAAGAAGAAACTTGTAAATTATTTAGCGGATTTTTTTTTTCTTTGGTTAAAACGAGATCTAGAGCATATATGCTTTAATAAAAAAAACCTTTATTCTATTCCATGCAGTTCTTATAAACTGTGAAAGTTTGACAGCTTTCATTAGCATTATAATGAACATTTTGTTATCAATCACATCTAAAAGTGCTTGATGTTTTGAAGCATTGCATGTCATCTTTCAAATCCTGTCTTGTAATAGGAAAGATCCTGGCAATCTATTTTCATAAAGAAACAGGAGATTAGTGTTGTAGGTTTATCAACATCAGTTACACAAGCTTTGACCTTGGTAGGGTGGGTATACATCTACGGGAGAAAGGTCGCTGAAGACAGAGATAATAAAAAACAAACAACTCTTTCAAAAACAGTGTCTTATCAAGCTGTAATTGAATGTACATAAAACACTACACTAATACATTTGTTTATGGAGAACCCAGGCCCCTAAACACTAGATCCCTTCAGCACAGAATGTCAATAAAAACAGAGAAAAATGGGGAGTCATGATCGAGTGTTTCTGGGCATAAAATAAGAGTAATGTTTAACAGCGTCTTTCTTTTTTTGTTTGGCAATTTTATCCAGCGATAAAGTGTGTGATAAGTGTCGCAATATGACATTCTCCAGATTGGGAGATACTCTTGTGCCATAACGTTTAATGTAAATCCACATGCTTTTGTAGGATGACAGCGATGACCATGACTGCAAACTAGATCTGGAGGATGTATTAAATCTAGACACAGATGTTGAACGAAGAGAATATGCACAGGTAAACTGCTTATGAAATGCTGATATACTCGTAAACAGAGAGCAGACACTTAACGCTGAACATACATAGCAAGTTGGTGCAAATAAACGCAGAGCCGAGAATGTAATAAAAAACCTCTTTAGCTATTTTTTAACAAAATTTTGAGCAATTAAAGAATATTACATGTTAAAAAATGTTGCACCCACTACCCAACATATTAATTCCTGAATTCCTCCAAGCTGCTGCTACCATAAATGTTTAGGATGTAAAGTTTATTGATGTTGTGATTCATTTTTTCAGAGAGAACTGGTGAATGCACAAGTATCAAGGGAGGAAGTCGAGGTAAGCCATAAAATAGCTCATATATATTTCACACTTGATTGACAAGCCTTATTTAATGGAACAATCTAACGGATTTGTCAATAGTTTTCTCATTTTCTTCTTTGCAACCCAGCGAACAAATTGTAAATTACTAGTATAAACCATCTGAACTATCTAATTTTCTGTGCAATGTTCTGCATAAAAATCTTAGAGATGTCTGGCAGATTACTCAGTCTGGCAGTTTGTGGGAAGTCTGTCTGAGCTGATGAAACTTGCCCCCTATTCATGTGCTTTAGTGGGACATTACTCTTGGCTAGCCATTGGCCACTAAATAGGCATAAGCATATGCACAATTTCTGAAAGAAAAAAAACAACTGTAAAATTTTCAAGAAAAATGAATTAAGAAGGTATGGGACACCTCCTTATTGTGACGTACATGATTGCTTAAATAAAAAATTATCTATAATCTGACAGTGTACGGTATATATTTTTTCTTCACAATCTTGATGTCTAAAACACCATATCACATTAGGATAAAGTATCAGCTACTGATCTTCAAGTAATGAGTTAAAATCTCACTGGAGTTTTTACAATTCTTACCTTTTGAATAAATTTTTAAGTGCATTTTATGGTTAAATATTGTACAATTTGAAAATTTTATAGATAGAGGTTACTTTATTTCAGATATGATGTACTTTCACCCACATTAATATCTCAAAGTGTCCCATACTCCCATACCACCTTTAATGAAAATTTGAAAAAATTATTTTGTCATGTTTTTGCACACTAACTAATTGAATGTTGGAGAAATTTGAAACTAGTATTTCCCCCTTTGATCAAGTGTGTACAAGTGTTAGCAATCTTAAATTCAGTCTCCTTGCATGGCAAGAAAATCTCAGACATGTGCAGAGAGATTTTATCTATTTTGGTAAAATTAGATTTGTCTGAAATTAATGTCTCTGTATTTTTGTTTTTCAGAGGTTCATAGACGAACTGATAAAGAAATCAAAAACATTATAAGAGATGTTTTTGGTCACAGTGTGCTTGTGAAAGAATGCAAGAGACAGTGAATATCTCATCAGGGACTAAATACACTTCAGCAAAGAACACAAAACAGGAGTTCATCCCAGGTCAAACTTTTGACACACACTGTACTCAATCTCTTCTACTCAGCTACAATTTTTTGTATAGTTTATAGAATCAAGAGTATTCATTTACATAAAAAGAACTTATTCAAGTCATGTAAGAAACTGTTAAGATCAGATGCCTTTTTTTTTAAAATTTAAAATTATACCAAGAATAAATGCTGTCATTTCTGTACCATTTTTACTGAAAGATGATTTTCATGTACAGTGCATTTCATGTTTTGGCATTTAATATACATGTATATGTATATTATATGAAATTTTTATAAGTGCTTGAATTGAAGATGCTTTTTGATCCAGATGGGTGGGTATTGTTTTTGAAGCAAATATTTATTGAATATTTTTTTTGTTTATTTTTTATCTGGTGGATGGGGGGTACTAGGTAAGCATATTTGAATAGCAAGACAGACTTGAATAATTTTAGTTATATGATTATACTTAATCTCAATGCATATAAAGATCTTCCCAATGTGCTATATATCTGTATTTTCTCCCTTCTGTTTCTACATATAAAGCATAAACTTTTGTAAAATTTAAACAGTTGTTGGAGGCAATTATTTTACCAATTTACAAATGTTACCATCTTGAGCTTCATAATTAGAGTTTGGTATTTCTCTATAAACCCAAGAACCCTACTGAGGCTGATGCCAAGAAGAAAATTGAGCAGCAGAGGACACTAAATTTATGATTTTCTAATGGCACTCAAGAATGCACTTCCTTATAAGGACAAATTTTATGTTCAATATATATACCTCAGCTTCTTACGAAATCCCTCCATTTTCCCCCCAAGCTGCTTAAGAGGTAGATTACATGTATATGCTCTTTCATTTGGTTCATTTTAAGCAACCAATACTTGAATTAATTGATAAATTATTGCCAATCATTTGTGAATACTGCCCTTGGTCTGACATTTATTTAAGATAATCTCTCTCGATTCACTTTTGCCCCTGTGACCTTAAATGTTATTCAAGCTAAACAAACAATTCAGTGATAAAACACTTGTTCAGTTGTGGTTTAATTCACAATAGTGAAAATTATTAATTTATGTCAGAAGGGAGAGTGAAGTTAAACATGTGATCATCTCATGTTTTATATATTGTAAAGTTAGATGTTGTTTTGGACATTTTAATTCAAGTATTTATACCTAATAGGTTTCAGTTAATTTTTGTGTGTGTGTGCATTTTTGCATAGGTTACCGGGTCTCTAATAATCAAAATTATAAGTTAAAAATTTTCATTGTCATATAAATTTTCTTGTTTAAAAGTAATTGTTGTGTAATAAGAAACTATGTACAAATTTAGTTTCTCTATATACTAGTAACTGGCCTTGATTTTTTAGGTTGTCATCTTTGGGTTGTGATTTTACATGCTCTAAGTAGTCCCTCCACCAAGTCCTTATTTCATTCCACATTTTATCCCCTCCCTTTCACAAACATTTTCTGTTGTTTTAAACTAAAATATTTTAAAGACATACATTTACCTGCCATTTTATATGTGACTTTTTTGTTGTTTTTTTCATATTTTTTTTCTTTTTGGTAGAATACAGTCGCATAAATGATGTTAGTTGAAAAAGTTTGCAAGTTCATTGTAAATAAATCAAATGTACTGGCCTTTTAAGATGTAATTTCAGCAATAATTATTTCATTTGTTTTATGAGCTATGTGCCAATATACTCATTGTATACAAAATTGTATCATTGTTTTGCTGTACATTGGCATTTTTATTAATTTTTTGATTTATCTTTGAGATTTAATTAATTTTCAGTAATCCACATGTATTTATTAATCTTGTTAATACATATTCCTTTTTTTTATTGTGAAATGCATTTTACATATTTTGCCAATCATTAATCTTTCATTTTCCTTTTGAAAGCATCTTACACAAAACAAATAAAAAAACATCTTTTGGGACTATTTTCATTACCCATTCTAAAAATCATTAACATGTTTTTAGGCACACAACAATGTACATTTACATATACTTATTTTGAGCCATTTGTATTTCATTTTTGTTTTTTGAATTTTGTGAAAATATTAACAGGCACAAAAAAATCTTTCTATAGGCAAGAGCAAAACCATGTAAACTTGAAATGTTTTTGATGTATAAACATTTTTTCTGGAGAAGAAAAATATGTATTTTTATGTAATAGTTTACGAAAGATGAAACAGCAAATAAAAGAGAAGCATAAAATTCTGAAGTAACATCTCACAAAGTATATACATTTATGTAAGTCATTTAAAATTTTTGTGTTGTCACAGTAACATCATCACATGACCACTATGTCTCCTTGGTGACAGGAACTATCCTGTCCTGACTAGTCACAGTTTCTTTGTATGTTTTCTATACTGCTGATACTTTTTGCATGTTAAGATTAGGTGATTTTTATTACAGCAATAATTTGTTTAAGGTTTCTGTAGAAGATTTGATTTTACAATAAAGAACAATTTTAATTTTAGCAATTGTTTGTGATTTAGCAACTAGATTTTGTGTGGTACATATTATAATACCCTTAATCATGAAAGAATTCTTTGACTTCTAAACAGTTGAAGTAACTTCCATTCATATATCTCAGTACATGTATATGAGAGGAACTGGCTTTTTCTTCTAAGTAACATACTGACTTGAGATATGATTATCCAAGTACTTTAAGAGATAATAATTTAAGAGGTGTTCAAAGAGAAATGTACCATTTAATACCTTTATAAACAATAAAATGCTTTCTCTGGTGGTGGTTCATACAGGCTGTGAAGGTAGCAATCATTGCAGAAAATATTAACATGACCCACATCATGACCATGAACCACAATTTCTTTTTGCAATACATGCTACTTCATACCTGCATGAACATTTTTGTTTAATTAAATGCAGCACATCGTAGTGATAATAAAACACTCTCTGCACAGAAAATGATGTTAGCCATCACTTTGAACAGACAGCAAAAAACAAGCTTAAAAAATGAAATCACTGTTTTATACATTTTATGCATGATGAAAGAAGTTCAGATAACTTGCATAATAAATAAACAATACACTCTGTTGTATTTATGCATGATGAAAAGAAGTCCAGATAACTTACACAATAAATAAACAATACACTGTGTCGTAAGATTTACAATTAACACAGTTAATCAACTTGTATGAACAGTACTTTTATAATGATGTGTAAAGGCTGCATAATAACAATACATTCCAATGAATATGGACCCTGACCGAACTGGACCCAGAATTATTGCTTTTGTCCCATATGCCTGGGGGAATTCTATCAGAGTCACATAACACTGAAATATCAGTAGTACTATCATTGGAATATACAGATGTCTTATTCTGTGTGAAAGACGGAGTCGGTTGGATTCGCTGAAGGACTGTGGGTAATCCAAGATGTACCCTAAGTGGAACAGCAAAGGAATGTTGTAGCTCACCATCTACAGAAAGAAGAATTGTATGGAATACAAAATGATTCATACCAATTGGTTTATATACTTTTTAAAAATTCAAATGGAGCTCAATTGTTCTGTACATGCAAGTCAAATGATGAGGGTAACAATGGAGATATTTACTGTAACCCTGTATCTACAGTCTTTTTTAGTAACACATCAACTAAGTATTTTTTTTAAATTACACATACATGTGCCAATATAAATTATTTATAAATACATAGTCATCCAATCTATTTAGTTTTCTAATTTAAATCTAACCATAAACAATTAAATGCCTATTGGAGATCTATCTTTAGCTTTTCACCTGAAATATTCCATAAATGTAGGTAAGGGATCCTGGCAGTAGTGCTCCTCTAACATAAAGTCCCCACACAAACATCAAACCTGTGTGGCCGTCTATCACCTCTGCCATAAACCAAGGGCCTTCAAAGACATTCAACAGCATCACAAAATAAATATGGAGAGTATTAGTTCTACATTTTTTTAAGCACTACTGTAAGTGTATCATATTTACTTTACGGAATTCATTTTTCAACAAGTTAGCGTAGTACTAGTTCTAATTATTTTGAAGAACTACTGTTAGTGTATATTTAGTGCGTACATTATTTTGTGGAAATTCATTTTTTAACACGTTAGCATCCATCTGATTAAGCACATTTCAAAAGAAATAATTTTATATGCATACTGTACATGCAGGACATTTAGTAATGTAATTGATTTAGCGGAAGCTGTTCAGCTAAATAAAATACACACACATTTGTAATATGTTTACAGTATTCTTGTGTCGTATGTGTTTTCAGTTACATGTAAATGTATATTAAAAGAGTGAATGAATAAATTTTATTTTGGGAGATAATGCTCATATAGTTTCCTTACCTATCATGATATATGCTGTAAAGCAGGTTAAAATTAGGAAGATTTTTGTCGCCTTAGATACAAGCCACACTCTCCTGATCCATTGGTTTATAAAGTTCTTTATGAACCTTCCAGGTAGTGCATCACCTAAGAAAAAGGTGTTCAAACTTCAAAATGAATTTTTATGGCCACCCTGGAATTTTTAAGAATAATTTAAATACATTGAGTTCTAATTTAATTGCTATCGATAATCTGCAAGATTTCCATCTCACAATATAATTTAACCATTCATAAAGCTTGAAATGCTTGAAATAATTTTCCTTTACATATAATTTATGTATGCAACAGTGCACCAGTTAATTGTGCAAGTTGAATTGCTCTGTTTTTACAAGCTTTTGCTTTTATATTTTTTACTTGTAGGGATAGGTAGTACAACTAAATTACTTTAATTTACAGCTTATGAAAAACATCCAAGCTTTTAAATGAAAGGCTTGTTTTGGATTTTTTAGTCTTCTAAACCAGTTTCATTATAAGCAAATGCACACAGTGAATCTTTACCTTGTAGCTTTAAGGATCTAATGTCAGCACATTTCCTCAAGAGGCACAGCACTAGAACATACACAACAGCAAGGAAATAGAACAAGAACTTTCCCTGTAAAATAAATACATGTGATAAACCCTATAATACATACATGTTCTGTATTGTGCGAGATACATGTACATGTACATGTACATAAAATAAAATAATGGCAACAAAATCTGAATTAGGACTACAATAAAATTAGTGCAATCTGAGTCTGACATGTTAAGTAATGATACAACGATACAAGGTGTTTTTTTAATTACTTACAATAAAAAGCAAGTCCACCATGAGCACAATACGTGCCAGCAATGGAAATGGTTCAGTGGTTCCATCAAGGGAGAATAACTGAGATTTCTCTTTGATGGTAAACCCTTTTTCCTGAAACAGATGTACTGTCATTAAACTTACATTTATCAGAATATGTAATCATGACAATCAAAAGATTTCATCTGAAATATCACCATCAAACTTTATAGCCAGTACCATGTACATTTACATAAACAAAGCTCATAGTAGGTGATGCACTACAGGGAATAGACTTTTATTGAATGAAACATGTGTTTTTAAAGTTTTGAAATTAACACCAGTATTTCAATAAAGCTCATATCAAAATGAATTACAAGTAACACAATCTTACAGCTAATAAATAAGTACCTAAAATTCTTTTCAATATAAATATCAAACAATAGTAATGAAATTTCCAAAAATCCACCATAATTATGGTATTACAACATTTAGATTTCTACAAAACATAATCTGTACCTTGACCACAGCTGTGATATGATGTAGACCACTTTTGAATTGCTCAGCTTTCCATGGTAACACATACAAAGGCCCTTTAATATTCTGAGCCTCTCCAATTTTAACTTTGTCAATGTAAAGATCAACTGTTAATGTCTGTGAGGGTGGAAATATCAACAACCTACAAATATCAATATTAGATCCAATAACTTGTGGATTCTTGGATAAGACAGATGTATAAAGCATTGCTTTACATGCAATCTGTACCTGATATGAGTAGAGGTTACTTTCTGTGGTGCTGGAAATCTTGCATGCTGAGGATTAGTAAAAATGATGACTGGTTCTTCATGGAAAGCTTGATCCGAAAAGGCCATTACATTGTTATCAACTGCTACAATTCTGTACCTGATTAAAAAAAATGTGTATGTAAACAAGAGGATCATGGGCAACATCACTCACCTGAGCAGCATCTTTTAATTGAGTTCTTGCATCCCTTTCTAATTTTTATTATCCGAAAGCTCTGAGCGAAATTCAACCAAACCGGAAGTGTTTGTGATATTTAGCAAAGGTCAAGGTCTCAGGTCGCAACCAGAGGTCAAGGTCAATGCATCGTTCTTAACTATTTGAAAGTTAAGTGGAAATCAGTCACCCCGACGACAAATAAATGTCCTTATTTCAGATAGTAAATACATTATACTGGGTGAACACTTAGAACTTTGTTTCAGTGTATGCTTAATATGGCACATCTCCTAAGCCCCATTATTTGTCAAGGAATCCTAGTTTTCAAAAAATATGAATCTACAACAGGATATTTACCGTTAGCTGTGTATTATTTGTTTCAGCTTCTGAGAATCGGTCTTGGTATCACAGTTTGAACAATTTAGAATCAACACAATACATGTACATAAAATTCTTGTTGTAAACATTGGCATTTCTGGTGCTGATGATTTTGAGAAGATTTTCTAAGACACCAGCCCTATTTATACAGTTTTGGATTATCTTTCTTCTAAAAAAAGATTAGGCCCTTTATTTCAATGATTCAGATTCTCCTGTTTGGTTGCATATGGCGTTGTAGTTCTAAAGAAAAAGTTATAAATGAAAAAAGTTTACAGACATACAAATGGACATCTGGAGAATGGACAACAGGTGATCAGAAAAGCTCACTTGAACCTTTGGTTCAGGTGAGCTAAGGTGGAATAATCCCTTAGATAATAGTAAGAGTAAGACTACTTCATAAGACCCTTGATTATTCAATAGCAGTTTATGTTTATTGCTGATGCAGCCACATCACATGGTGTATAGAATTCAAACAGAATGAACATGAATATTCAAGTTCTCATTGCTTTATGTGATCAAGTCCTCACAGTTAGGAGAGAGCTATCAGGGACCCTGGCCCATGGCTTCAGATACAATTTTTCAGATTATACCTACATCCTGTTGTCTTTCCAGTCTCCCAGCTCCAATTCATAAGTCCCTGTTTTGTGCCGGGTATGCAGCTCAGGAACAAGGCTCGATAGATGGAGATGTCCACAGAAGTACGCACTGGCATTTCTAGAAAACGATAAAGTGATAGATGAAGCAAGAATCATTTTTCTTTACCTCAATAAAAAAAATGGCATCTTCTCATTTTTTGGAGTTGTCAAAGCTTAGTTGTATCCTTGCAAACTATGCCCCATCCAAATCAATTGATTTTCACTGTAGAGAGCGAAATTTAACATGCAAAAAAAAGTAAAATGTTAAAGTAATCAGGACAAGCTACTGTAATCAAATGAGAGAAATAATACCTCATTAGTTGACGGATGTCAGATCCATCTTCGGTAATGATAAGAGATGTTGGATAATGTCCAAACCAAAAGGTCATGTTGCTTGAACTACTTTCCAGGGACATCTTATTCAGTAAATTTATTTGTTTCTAAAATGTAATACATGTTTATTTACAAAATCAAACATTCTAGTTCCATGAATCAAATTCCTGACTGCTCTAAGTTCTCTCCTTTATGTATACATCTGAAACATTTGTTTCTATATAAAGGTGGTCAATGAGAAAAAAGAGTACTTTAATAACAGTAAAACAAAGTTACAGCAAAGTGCCAAGGAAAATTAATTTAGATTTTTCATAAAAGTAATTATATATATATATACTTTTGGGCTGTAATCGATTAAATTACGATTACAAGTAATCGAAAATCTCTTCGATTACAGATTACTGTCGATTACTTGAAAAAGAGTAATCATTACAATCGATTACGATTACCCCATGCCTGATATATTCTATCTGTAAATAATAAATTCTTAGTTGGAATGAAGCTGACTTCACTGTAAGTGTGAGTTTTTTATATGGGTATTCACTGAAACTGTGTTTTACTATACATGTACATCAAATGTGACATGGAATAGAACAAGATTTTCATACATCTCTGAGATTTCCAATAAAGTTAAATGGTCGCCTTGGTCCAGGGTCTGGTGTGGCATCCATGGCGATGAAACTGTACTCCCCAAACTTCAGTTTGTGTGTGTATTTGTATGAGGAAGGATTTGTCTCCCCTTGTCCAGAGTATGTTCTATAAAAGATTCATAACCAAGATATAAAAATGGCTGTATATAAGAAAAGAACTAATTGATTTTTAAATTTTAACATACCGGTAGTTAAGGACACTCTGTGCATGCATTTTCATTAAAAATAAATATTACACAGACCAAAGAAAGAAGGCAAACCTAAAAAGATTTTTTTGGTGATCCAAATCAGGTACATTGAATGCATCTACAAAGAAAAAATGTATCAGTGTATAAAATAATTCAACTCACTTAAAAGATAAGACAAAAAACATTATTTCCTATGTAGCTTGTAACAGGAGATTTGATTGGCTAATGAGCCGGGTGTAAATTTCTGTAAACCCGACTTGAGCCGGGGGTAAATGACGTGACATCACAATGCATTTAATATGACGTCACAATGCATTAAATGCATAAATGGTATATCTTAAATGTGTAATACACCCTTGATTGGACATGGGAAACAAATTTATTTGGTTTACATAGGAAATAAATTCGTTATCCAGGTCCAATCAAGGGTATACGGGGATTTACCCCGGGTTTTATTCCATACACCCTGAGGCCTGCAGCCTCAGGGTGTATGGAATACAACCCGGGGTAAATCCCCATACACCTTTGATTGAACCTGGATAACTAATATTACACCAAATTTAAAGTAAAAATGCAATGATTGAAATGCCTACCCAACTATAAATTAACCTACTTCATTTTAACTTGCCTCAGTGATATAACATAACATATTTAAAATATGCAAATGTTTTACTTTACCCCCTGAAGGCTCTAGATATTCAAACAACCAAGCCATATGTATGTACTATTAACCACTTTCTTTAAAAAAGTTTGAATAAAAAATTTCATTGTAAAATTTTGTAAATCCGATGACCAACTAGAACCAGGGTTCTCATTAACATTTAGAGTAGGTGGAGGAAAATAAATAGTAGGCGGCACTATTGAGGGCCGCAGGCCTGAACTGAGGGCCAGAGGCCCGATGGGGGTGAGTCCGAGAGGGGGGATTCCCCCCTTTCAGCAATAGGGGAGTATGGGGGTCCTCCCCCGGAAAATTTTTAAAATTTACATTGCAGGAGGTGGCATCTTGGACCTCTCTGGGCGTATTTTGACCTGTTTTATTTGTTCACAATATAGCACTTTTTAGGAGGCCATTTTGGGAAAAAAAAAAAAAAAAAAAAAAAAAATCTCATTGGCATAGCACAGAGCCTTGATTTATATATTTAAATTCTTTTTAAACAATTTTTTTGTTGTTGTAGCAGTTGTATATCTTGTTTGATTAAATGTATTGATATTTATGTTTAGGTGTCTGGAAGACTATAGAGTCTGAGTGTCTGTAGCTCATTAAATAGATCTTTACAACTGTGTTATCACAATTTTAAAAAATGTGCAAGTTTCATTGAAATCCATTTAGAAAGTTATAAGTACCCACTGGTTATTCTTTGTTAGAAAAAAAATATGACACAAACTTACAGACTGACTTATCAGTAATGAATCAGACTTTATTTTGTACTTCAGTTCATCATTAACCCTTTACATGTATGTGCGGCATATTACATGTAGGTCTGGAATGGCCGATGTTCCCGTGCGCCATCTCAACATGTTATAATAATAAAGTCTTTTATTTAGACAGGATAGCACAATTAGTAACAATGTACAAGTTTACATTGTGGTCCTGTATAAAACAAATGTACAACAATAAGTATATGACACATAGATAAAAAGTAAAGATAAAATATACACACTCATCAATTAATATATATGCACTGATTTGATATCATAATTAATAAAATTTACTTTGCTAGATAATATTGTTGTAAATACTTTGTTTTAAAAGAAGCCAAACTGTTACATGTTTGAACACAATCTGGCAGTTGATTCCATAAAATAGCTGTTGATATTCTAAAAGAGCACTTATAATATTCAGTCCTTGATTTTGGTACATATAACAATCCACAAACACTACTTCTTGTTTCTCTAGAACTTACTTGGTTTACATATCTAAAAACATTTGTTAGGTTTGAGAAAGAAGTCAGATCGTCATTTTAATATCAAATTGAATAAAAATGATCGAGAGTTTTCACTGTCTGTGACATTATGAATAAATAAAATTAAAGACAATAAATGATCTGTGCAGAGACCTATATATGTCCCTCATTTGTGTTAAAGAAAAAAGATCAGCCTTATTTCAAAGAAAAATAATATAAAAGACAAATTTAAATTCGTCATCCAATTTTGGAAACAGGGAAATTCCGTGCCATTATTAATCTTTAAAACAATCGGTCCATCAATTCGTTTATATTTTACTTGGCTTCCCATCCCTCATACAAAACCGGAAAAGAAAAACGCTAAGTAAAACTTGAACCAGTCCGATTGTGATTCCGGAATCATCATAGCGTTTTTAAGAAGAGATCATAATCTAATAAAAAAAAGCATCAAAAGACAGTGATTTTATTTTATGTTTACGATTTTGCATTCACAACGTTTAATAAAACAAACGAAGTAACCGAAGGCCTCTACTGCATTACTGATTTTTCATTACATGATCATACTAATTTTTGAAAGTGAAGTAACGGGCGCCAATGTAAAAATAGACGGCAAAATCGCCGGTCGCCGGCACTTAATGAGAACCCTGTAGAACTGGCTTAAAGGAACAGAACGAGGATGATTTTGAAAATGTAAATTACTATCAGGACACAGAAAAAATATTCACCGTGATTTCCTCTTACATCCAGCCACTTCACACCATTGTTATACTTTTGACATAATGTGATTACTTCTTCATAACGTTTCCATTCTTCAATAAATTGTGTCGAGCCTCTCTGATTTTTATATTTAGCATCAGTCAAATCTCCTTCAAAGAAATCAAAATAAAATATAATTTGTCTGAAGCCATTTATCACATTAATTATCATAAAGTGAATTTGTTAAAATGAAATAACTTAGTTCTCATTAAAAAAATAAGCAGTTTATGTTTTTGCCCTTTCCTTCTAATTATCAAGGGGCTAAATCTTAATGGTAAATAATATCTCCTTGAAGAGAGTTGTCTTTAATATGGCAAATCTTTAATGAGGCTAAATCTTAAAGAAGTGTCTTTGGTTGAAAAATTATCAAATGAAAATAGCTAAGTATGCAGTATGGTTGTTATATTACCTGTAACAATAAAAAGTTCTGGTGCTATTTTTGGAAGATGATGTTGGCAAAATTTGGCTAAGTCTTCAGGCCTCTTTGGGTCTTGAAACTTACTAACATGGATATCTGTGAGCTATGAAAATAAAGATTGAATGAAGAAGAAAATTAATAATAATCAATTAATTATAGAAGAAAATGGTACTAAACAATTCTCCACTGCTTTTCCATTGAAACCAAAAATGATTGCAATAGACCCCTTTACAGTGACTGCAGTACTGCTCTTATGCAGGGCAAACTAGCGCAATTTTTAGTGCGCCGTAATTGCAGTTTTTTTACAATGGGCACTGTAGCTCCCAAGTCGTCCATCCGATTTTTTCAGACTGGGAGCTAAAGACCTGCAGTTAAACTGCAGTAACCATAAAAGGATCTATTTAGAGAAGGGGGTAACTTCACGGAATTCACGGATTTGATACTTTTGTGTTATTATTTCACTATGATGTAAAAAATATGGCTGAAAAAGTGCGTTTGCTTCAACACTCAATCACTTGTACACTTTACAAAATGCAAATAGTCAGATATTAGAGTTATTGATTAGCATGATGACATAGGTATGAAATTATTGCATCACATCAGTAGGTGATTTGAAATATAAGATCTGATCCATTAATGTCCCTAAAATAAAATTGAACAGTGTTGAAACTGAAAATTTTATATTATCTTAAAACATTTTTAAAGTATGTTCTAGGTTCTCGTGCCTATCACTTTTTTATCACTGTCATTACTGAAATCAAGTGGGTTTTATTACCTGTACAAACCACCATAAGTTTACATCATCTCCGTTCAAATGAATATTTCTGTCAGTGGGAGATATTCCTACATGGTCCGTGTTCACAACGTTCTGTATCAACCCAATTAATATACAAAAACATGCGACAAACATTAAACTGATCGCAAATAGTTTCATTGAAACACTTTTAATTTTTTTTACAGAACTTCAGAAGAACTTTAAGAAGTACACGAAACCGGGTGGTTTTCTGTTGCAATAATAATCAAAGGAAGTGAACGCCGTTTTGAACTTCTAAATTGAAGAGTTCTACTTTCAATCGGCCAAAGTGAAAGTCGCTTCAAAGGAAACAAATGTCAAGTGAAGAAAAATTGTGTGTTTGTAACGTAATTATACTTTTTTAAAGTTTATAGTCTGATCAAAATAATAAATTATGACAGACGCTACATTCACAGGTAAGGAAATAGGCCAAGTTAGTCAAGTAAATGCTTATAGATGATTGTTTGAAATAGGTCTGTCAGATTATATTCACTTCATATTATTTAAACTACATTGATGGTATTTTTAATTCTAGTCGAAAGATGCCCAGGGCTTTACTGTGGAAGAATTCCACTCGGTGATAATAATTACAGTGAATGCGGGGTAAGTTAATTACCTTAATTACAAGCTTTACTGGAAAATATGATGTCAGTATTAAATGAACATAGAACCGTTTTAACAAGAGCTTGGACTTTCGGTGGGATGTTACTATCTAGTTTGCTCATCAAAACAAGCTTTCAAATAATTGACCTCCTTTCTTCTAATTTGCTAAGAGAAGCTCATTAATATTCATAGACTGTCAAAACCGGAAAGCTGTTTGCCAAGATCTGCTCTGTTGTGTGAAATTGACGCTGTTTCAGCGAAATATACATCCCTGGATGAAGTCGGACGAATGTCATTGCGTTCAATGTATTCATATCTATTAGCCAATGACTGGACAGTTAACCATGAGTAGACCCCGCCTTCATCAAATCAGAGTTTGTCACGTACTACCCAAAGTCCAAGCTCTTGTTAAAACGGTTCTATATGTTAGCTGCAGGTCTTTTTAGCTCCGGGTCTGAAAAAAAATTCGGGTGGACAGCATGGGAGCTACAGTTCCTTACATGTTGAAAAGTTGCAATTTACAGCACACAAAAACTTGCGCTAGTTTTGAACTGATTAACCTTAGGGTGCAGTCACATGATGCGATTTTTCATCTGATTTTAAATCAACTTGCCCAGGTATGTTGATTGGAGTCGATTGTTGAGGTGGTTACACAATAGGATTCAACTATAAACTTTTCATGAACGAAATCAATTCAATATCATTATTGTAAGGATAAAGCTTAAAAGTCATTGTGGCATCACGATTCTCACCAGAATCGGATGCATTAAGATTTTCAATCAACTTTCAGATTTTGCTTTCAACGAAGATGGTCACACAGTATGATTTTAGTTGAAAGCAAATCGGATGAAAAATGGGAATCCATGTAAAATCATCATGTGACTGCACCTTTATTTCCACACAAATGCTGTGGAAATAATTAGTGCCATTAATTAAATTTTCAGACAATAGTACTACAGATGTCATTGCTTTACTTGCGTCAGACTTTCTTTTTAACACGCTAACTGACCTTGGAAAATGAAGGTCGTTAAATTCACATGCAGATTAAGAGCCACCATTTTTATATGTAAACAAACCACACCACTTCACTTTACAGGACCAGTGATGGTGCTTAAAAGAATATCAGAGTCTTTTTCTCATTTAATTATTACAGTTAAATCATGCTATTTTAATTGTAACCCATTCAGCATGATCAACATTTATTGTACTGTAGATTTTGCTAGACTGCTAGTATATATGTACTGGTCTGCCAATGACCATTGGTTTGGGGTTTTTTTTATCAACTTTCATGTGTAAAGTTTTCAGTTATCTTTCTTGACTTGTGGTGAATTTCCTAATACTTAGTTCTATTACTAGAAAACTAGTCATACCTTTAGTGAATACCTGTAGTGAATATACAGCTTATCAACAAGGAAATCAACCAATTGTGGACTTTTCTTTTCATGCCATTAAAATATAAGATTGTTTTCAAAGAAGGAATGAACAAAAAAAAAACCTTTCAAAGAAGGAATGAACAAAAAAAACCTTAATTCTGGCATTTAACATGTACACTATCAACAGATTAAATTCAAAGTTTATACTTTATACAAAATCTGTCCCACTGCTCAGTTGAGAATATAGCTTTAAAAGTTGAGGAGGTAAAGTTGAGCAGTCAGTTGCACAATTCTACCTGATGAGCAAACAAGTTGAAAAAGAACCCAGATATATCAGTCACCAGAAATGTGTGAGTTCTGATGAAATTAAATCAGTATACAAAAAGTTATGAATTTTGATAGTTAATATAGGTCAGTCTTTATCAAAATTGTGAATTCATGACCATTTTTGTAACATTCTGATTCAAAGAATCCAGATTTGATGAAAAATATATTTTGGATGAAACCAGAAAAGAATTCTCAATTGATATAAACCTATATGATGTTTAAAAGCTTCATCAGTATACTTTTAGCTTTTACTCATGTGAAAAAATGTCAAATGGTCAGAATATAGCATGCGTGGATCCAGAAAAATTTTCCAGGGAGATGGGGGGGAGGGGGATTCTGATAGATTTTTAAGTTTGCCCGAGGTTGGGGGGGGGGCATATTTAAGATAATTTAACTTTGTAAATTTAAGAAATTTGAATTTTCCAGGGGGGCGGGGACCCCTCTCCCTAGCTGCAATAATGTAGCCCTCTCCGATTTTTTATATCTGATGTTTACTGGAGAGGGCTACACCCGAAAATAAAAATAAATTTAAAAAATCGGGAGAGGGCTACATTATTGCAGCTACCCTCCCCCCCCTCCCCCGATCCACGCATATATAGCATCCTGCAACAAGTTCCATTTTCAACCTTTTTGTTTCTGCAACTTTTCACTGAAGACTTTATAATTAAGGTATGTTGTATGTGTACTGTAATTTATTGTGTACAGGTATTTTATTTTTAACATGCTAAAACAATTCATAATTATACAGACAAGGATCTACCCCGGTATTTGTACATGTATCTCATTTGTAGTTTAACTTAAATAGGTGTAAATCTGATGTTTTGTTGAAAATAATTATGATTTTAAAATTCTCATTAATATTTCTGGTAAGCATGGTAAGTATAGATGAAATAACACCATATATTTTGTATGGTTTTAACATGTACATGTACTACAATGTAGCATTCAATTATTTTATGTTTGGTAAGCATCAAATCACATTTGAATATCAAAGTGATTAAAAAAAGATTAAAAGATTAAATCAATGTCCTGTCCTTCACTGTATAATTTTTTGATTAAAGAACCATCCTTTTGCTTGACTTTTAGGCCTGTCCTAGGGGATACCAGCCAAACGAACAAAGCATATGTCTGGCTTGTGATTCGGAGCCCACGTTTTATGATTGGATGTACTTGGCCTTCATGGCTCTTTTATCTCTCATTCTTCACTGGTTTTTCATTGATTATACCAACAGAAATAAAACAGCAAAGTGAGTTCTCATTGTTTTTACATCCACATGTCATTAACAAAAGCTTTGAAGTAGAAAATTGTTATCATAAAGGATAAATACACATGCATCTCTAAGATATGGATGAACAGATTTGGATGATCAGATTTCAATATGCATAGCTTTATGGTCTACTATAAATGAATATACATGTACATGTATTCAAGATTTTGATGAACAGATTTAGATGATCAGATTTCTATAGTTTTTTTTGCAGTCTACTATTAAGTATACATTTTAACATTAAACTTGTTTTTCCTTTCGTTGTGGCAGATCCCTGATACCCCTTCATATATCGGCCCTTCTGGAGAGTGTGGTAGCTGCCATATTGACCCTGTTACTGGTCGAACCCTATGGTTCCCTCAGAGTTCGGTCCTGTCCAGTCACAAAGCTCTCAGACTGGTACTCCATGTTGCTCAATCCCCAGCCAAATTACGCCCAGAAACTGTACTGTACACAGGAAATTGTGTACCCACTGTAAGTACTTCAACAAATGTTTGTCAAATTGCTACAAGTATACACACACACACGGGTTCACCAAGAGATCTTATCAAAATGAAGTAAAACATTTTAAAACACAGAGAACATGTTTGCATACAAAGAAATGATGCTTTATTAAGTGCACCATTTTTAAAGTTGTTAATGAAGTGCACCATTTTTAAAGTTGTTATTCACCTTACATGAATATATATTCCAGAAGGATGCATCATATCGGAATGCTCAGTGTTCTCATGAATTACTATCAATACTCACCACTCAGTAACTTAACACCAGCTCATACAGTAAATATTTGAGTATTACTGTATGTTGAACTTAACAATCTTAAAAATTGATGCCCAGAGCCTTCCTTTAATCTGAAGTTTTTACTACTTCCTCAATTCTCCCTTAGAAACTTGTCGGCCAAATTTAACCAAACTTGATACAAAGCATTCATTGGTTTTCAAGTTGGTTTCCCTTCCATGGAGAAATAAAAGGAAAAATAGTGAAAATAGGTTGGGGTGTTTAAAAAATGTCCATATTCGAAAATTTATTGAACCACCCTTAACTGTATTAAACATGCTTTACTGCATGAGTATAGAAGTTTCAAGTCGACTTGTATCATGATTTCTGAGAGATTAGGAAGGAATCCCAATTTTACACTAAAATACATGTATTTATTCTTTGGAAGAAAGTAAGTGTAAACAGGTGAAAAGGTTTTATCATTACATTTGACTACGATGGAGTACAATGGAGTTAAAGATGATAGCATGTTTCATCTATATTCGTAACATTACAGGCAATGAAATAATAGGATTTTGCAAGAATCTACTCAAACTACAGAATCTACTAATCATATGATTATCACAAGGTGACAATGTAGTGTTATCTTTATGTGTGATCTACTCTACACAGATTTAATTAATAACACTGTGGGAAAATTTGGTATATTTATATTAGTCTTAGAGATTGCAGCAGTTATGAAAATTGGAACTGTATATTTGTCATTAATCTACATGAATTTTTGGCATTCAAATATCTTTGCGATTGTAACCTGTATTATTTCACACACACACCCCCCCCCCCCACCCCACCCCCAAAAAACCAAAAAATCAAAATGACTTGTGATATCCATGTAAACGACAGTTGATTTTAAGTATTAATGACTTACAATAGGATATGTTTACAGTTTGCCTTTATAATTATTGAACATACATTGTGGTATATAAATTCATTTGTTAGTAAATTTTATCATTAATCTGTATGTTCCCAATGAACTTTCATTTTGTTCATGGCATTTCTGAGTTATTGTTATTTACAAACACTATTGTATTATATGACGCAGATCACACTCCAGTCAGTGACGATTTGTTGAAATGGATCCTTAACACCTTTCCATCTGATAATGTCAGAAAGCAGTCATTGTGTAATTCAAGGCAGTTCATGTCTATCACAGTATTACATGACAATAGACAGATTTTCTGTAATGATGTTTTTATTTTTTTTTTTCCAGGTACACAATAGTTATGATATACTATGCCTTCTCACTTCTGCTAATGATGCTGTTCAGACCAGCAATATCCTACAAGTTTACCCAGCGTAGGGGAACAAAATCAATCTACGCAGCTCTATATTTTCACCCCATTCTGATCGTCCTGCAGGCCGTACTAAGTGGACTCCTATGTAAGTCATTTGGGGAGACATATACAAAGACTTAATTTATATCATTTCTTATTGGTTTGTTTATCTAACTAATCCTTGATTAGCAGATGTTGTAACACTGCCAATCTTGGTGAAGCGCTGTGCATTTTACCATGGAGCAGAGAAAATTTCATTGTGTCTAAGACATCTAGCTATATATGAATAAAATTCCCCCCTGAAGTCTTTATTTTAAAATTTCTTAATACAGCTTATGTCAGAAGTTAAAATTTAATCCATGTATGGGAAACCTAATTTGGTATCATTAGGGCCCCACTCTGCAGGCACACTATAGTGATCAGTCTGTCCATCAGTCCATCTCTGCATCTGTCCATCAATCCAAAATCACTTGTGTGGTGTATATATTCTCTCCCTTTGGCCAATCTGTCTCATACTTGACCCACAGAGTGCCTTTGGGTAAAGTATGTGCAGTAACCTTGAACCAAGGTTCTAAGTTTAAGGTTAAGGCCATACCTGATGTGTAAAATATCCTTATCTGGAGCATATTTTCTTTTTTCCCTTGGCCCAATCTCGCTCATACTTCACCCACATAGTGCTTTTAGTCAGAGGGTGTGCAGTGACCTTGAGCAAAGTCAAAGGTCAAGGCCATATCAGACCTAGTTAGAAAAATCCATTTAAGTGGGGTCATTTGAGATGGTCACCATATCAATGATGTTGTTTGGTTTTGTTTTACATTATGACAATACTGGGTAAGTCTTCAAACTCCGAATTCACTGATCACATTCTTTGCAGCCCAATAAAATTTAAAATAATATATAGATCCCTGATTCTACATTAATCTTAGAATAGTAAAGTTGGTGATTTACATTTTGACATAATTTTCAGAATGAATCTAATCAGATGACATCTTCTATAATTGATTTTAGAGGAAAAAAAACGTGTCTCAATTTATATTAAAACACCAGGAGTGACTTTCGGGTCACATGGCCCTCCACTCCCCCAGGCTTTTACGTAAGGTATGACATGAAAATTACCATTGATGATGAATAGGTTAGCAATTTCCAGTGGAGAATTTGACTACTAGTATCAGTTTAATTTGAATCACATGTCTAAATAAATGTGCTGGAATAGAGTATTTCTTGAACGTACTATCTCATTTTAACTGAGAAGCTGTCATTTTCTTCTACAATGTATTTAAAAAAACTAATGTTTCATTCCTGCAAGTCAAACTTATAATGTGTGAATTGATATTTATTGCCAACAAATAGGGCATTGAATAAATGGCAATGTTTACAATCGTGGATTAATGATGTTTGCTTAAACAAACAAGAAATAATAAGAGTACCCCCTGTTGCTGATGGCGTTTTGTCGTCATTACATGCCTGATGGTTCTGGATCTGTCTGTATTACATTGACTGACTTTTTTAAGTAATTGATCTATGTTCAGTCATATTCTGGTTCCAGCAGGTATAGAGAAACATCAACTCGCACCAAAATAAGCTTTCACTCCCCAGTTGTCATTACTGCGTTAATTGCAATAGCAGGTAACTGCCTTAAAATGCTTCGTTTTTGTTTGTATTACTGGATTTACGTGATAAAACAGAGTTCTTAATTTCCTGCTGCTTTTAACTTTCCCTGATTGGCATTCTCCATTTAAAATAATTTTTTTTATCCCTTTCAAATTATGGTACTTTCGTGCTTCCTGTTGAATTGATTAGAATCTCAAAACTGCCGCTTT
The DNA here is from genome assembly GCA_016163765.1 of Magallana hongkongensis. Lineage (NCBI taxonomy): Eukaryota > Metazoa > Mollusca > Bivalvia > Ostreida > Ostreidae > Magallana > Magallana hongkongensis. Next base: position 52,076,219 of record WFKH01006014.1, read on the forward strand.
GTCTTTCCTTTTGTACTTTGTCCTCATACAAAGTCAAATCATTTAATCATAATCATGTTTTTGTGTAGAGATTTTGCTTCTTTACTCGACCACAGATGGCTTATTAGGGTCAGCTAAAGGTCATATTTTAAAGGTCAACATCAAATGGACTTAAGATGAGGTTTGCAGCTACAAGAAGATAACTCAGATTTTCATTGTGACGTTACACTAGCCGTCACCAATGTTTTCATATTACTCAACTCAGTCCTCTACTTCAATCCTTAAACCAAAAGGGCATATAAATTTGAGGTCAAAACTCAGACTTGAGGCCGAGTATTGACTTGAGGAAAGGTGTGAAGGTGGGGCCAGATATCATGTCAAGATTAATGTAAAAACTGACTTCAATAATTCATTTTACACGGCTTTGTTGTTTACCATAAAAAAGTAAAACCCGACCCAAGTATTTATTCAATTTCCACAAAAACGATGTGAATGAAATATGCTTTTTAGATAGCTTTTTAGAAACACCATATTGCACAAATAATCAGATAAGATTTTAATGAAATTGTGTGAATTGAAAATTAAAAGGTTTTAGTTTTTTGTTTTTGTTTTGATGGGAGTAGTCCAAGATACATGTATTGCCTTGTGTTGCATTTTATTCTATTTTGAAATGATTCCTTAGATATAAAAAGAAACAAATTATAAGGAAAATGAAAACATTATTTTCAAACGTTTTAGGATATTACTCTCAAACATGTACATATTTTGACAAAATTGTTTTCATCTTCATCAATCAAATCATGAAGTTTTACCTTTTATAGATAAAATAGAAAAATGGGCAAAATCATTTAAAAATCCTTAATAGGCTTTATCATAGTGAACAAAATGATATGTAACATTAGTGTAATTTCTAAAACTAAAAAAAATCAATGCAAGTTCAAAACCTTTCCTTTATTGCAAAATCTATGGCTATTTTTTGAATTAGTTCTTTTTAACATAAAAGTTTGTACTTTGTTGATGACCCTGATTACTAAGTACAAATAGTAACTTTTATCTTTTATAAATGGTTTCAGAAAAAACCCTATAATTTAATGAAGACAAGACTGCTTTCGTAAATTTTGTTAATTTTGTTAATTGAATGTCTGATCACAGAAGTGTGAGGAATATTAATTTTCAGATTGATGAAATGGGTATCATGCAGTCATGATCTGTGTATTCTCAGTTGACTTTCATCAGATATCAACAATTTCCCTGTATTGATTAGTGCATCTTTATGAATTATGGATAATGTACAAGGAATTATCCTTTAGATTCAGTGATATTAAGCTCTGCTACCCAAGTAACCAAAAGTGAAATGTATATTCAAAAGGAAACAGAAGATTGTCATTTGCTAGTAAAAGATGGTAAATCAAATTGGTTTGGACAATCTAAATTAAAACCAGACTTGTAAATCTGTTCCTCTACATTATGCTATGCAAGATCTTGTATAGCATATCATAGAAAGAACAGATTCAATACAAGTCTGATTTTTTAGTTTCATTCAGATTTATCAAATTGGGGAGGGGGGGGGGGTGTCTGTGAACACATGAAAAATATTTGTTTTACTTTGATACATGGTATAAATTTAATAATGTATAATTCAATTATTAGTAAGTTTATCCATATCCAATTGTACATTAAAGTCCTCGAACTATCAGCAGCCTCTAATTTAAATGGACAATTTTTCAGACTCTCAAATGTGATTAAAAATAAATGATAAGTTGAATCTGGTATTAGAATCATCAATCAAATTTATATTGAACTCTACTTTTCAACAAATAAACATTATTTGAAAAAAAAATTGTAAAGATTATGCTGGAATCAAGTGTTAGCAGGTGGAGCTTTTGATGTATTAAAATAAATACACTTTTTTCTATGCCTGACAAAGGATCAGGTGTCTTATGCAGTTAATGACAGGCATCTCAAAACCCTGATGTTAAATGGTACATCATTAAAGGACTGAAGTGGAGTCAAGAAAGTAATGGATTTTTTTCTTTTTCAGATTACTTCTTTTCTTACATGGTAATAGTGGTCTCTTTGATAACGAGTGTCATTCATCTCTGTGGATGTGACTTGGTAAGTTCATTAGTAAAAAAAAATTGTTTGAAACTAGAGTTTGAATGACGTCAAGACGGAGAGATGTATTTGGCCTTTGATTATGGCTTAAGCTAGAAATCATATACAGTACCATGCACCTTTTTGTCTTTTTTTAAGTAGTTTATCTGACAGAATTTCATCAGATTGGTTCTGAGCTCTGAAGTACTGATTTTATAGAAAGTTTGCAGAGTCATACATGTAAATAACCTTATGTTGTTTTAATATCTCTGATGTTTGTTGCAACTTTAAGGGGAAAAAGTCTTATTAAAGCAAGCTAGCTTATCCATAAATATTATGATACTCTAAACCAACTTTTATTTGCAACGACTTTATTTTGCAATTTTCCGCAGATTAACTGTTTCACTGCAACTAATATTCGCGATCAAGATGTAGAATAATTATATTGAACATAATATACCAGAAAAGTGTGAGGACTGGTTCACAGCAAGAAATATTCACCATGACAAGGCTTTCGCAAACCTCATGAAAATTTCTCTTTAGTGGTTTACAGTAATTTGATTGGAAACATTGCAGGTAGGTTAAGCTAAAGACAACCCCATAGATTTACATTATGTTTGTTTTCCTTCAGAAATCCTACTCCTCTGTGACCAAAGACATTTTCCTGAACGGACGGAACCTGACGATACTGGTGGGCCACTGGTTCCTCCATGCCTTTGGGATTATCTCGCTGACTCAGCTGACTCATCTCGAGATCCACCTACCCATTTTGGCTCTGGTCCCATTCCCAACTCTCTTCTTTATTCTGACCATCCAGTTCTCACATCCATCTCATCTGGAGGATGTTCACTGAGTTTCGCGAGGTCAATTCTTCAGAATGAAAGGCTATTTCTCCAAGGAATAAAGCTTGGATTACCAGATTGTCAGGATGTGAAAATTGACTCTATACCATATTTTTCCTTAAATGTTTTGTACATACATTCAGTTATTTTCACTTGATATGTGTGTTCTGCTACTAATGAATGTAATTTGACCCAGGAAAAATATCAGAACGTGGGGAAAAGATGATAGGTACCCAGATTATTCTGTGTTAAGAACATGATCAGTGTGTTACACCAAAAACTACCGATTTATCACAGAGTGCAATCTTTGTCATCGGAGTATGATAACAGAGTCAAATACTAAGGGTAACGAGTTGTCAAGTGATTAGTTACATACTTGTATTGATTCAGATCTCATTTCAGCTCTGTACGTTTTATAGATGAGATGGATGTACACATATTAACCTCATAAGTATTTAACATGTCAATATAGCATATTATTTATTGATTGACAAACATGGATCTAATAATCTCAGCCCAGATTGCAGCAGCAGTATGGAAGAAATTATCTGGTTAATGTAAACCTCTTAACAGAAATAGCTGTTCATTTTATGTCTATTTATGTCGTTTTGCAAAAAGAATGCTATATTGATCAATTTGATGAGAGAAGTATTTCTGGAGGAGAATTATGTTGTACATATTTATTCATGTTTATTGCAAATAAAATTGCGAGTTCAGCAAAATAGAATCATGCACGGTTTTTATTTAAATAATGATCAGTCTGGATGCCTTATTTGATATTGATGTTTGAGGTTTAGATCAAGAGTGGTATAAATATACTTATTGAATTGTTCAATAGATGCTCTTTTCATTTTCTTAGTCTTTTCAGTAGAGAGAAGAAAACACTTTCAATTTGTTACACATTTTTAAATTTCTTCACATGTACAAAAAAATTACCAAATATTAGCACATTTTGTTTTCCTACTTCACAGCAAAAGCCATTTGTGATCTGTAACACGCTAGCAATTACTATTCAACAAATATATATTTATTTCACTGTGGAATCATTAATACTTCATGTATTATCAATTTTCTAAATGCTTGTAGGCATATTATAATGAATATGTGTTTTAATATATTGATATTTCATTTAGAACTTAAAAATACCGGTAGGTGGTGTTATGAGTGCTTTGACATTTCAATTCGATTTTTTATTAAACTAATGAAGATTTCACAATTACTAAGAAATTGTAATAAACAGATCAGTAATATTGACATTTCGTAATTACTTAAAGAATAAGGAATCATTCTTTGAATATTATGAGGTGATCAAATACGGTCGGGCGTGAGCAAATCTATCATAAAGCCCTTCGGGTTTTATTGGATTTTATCACCCCCAACCGTATCTGATCACCTCATTATACTCAAAGAATGATTCCTTATTCTTTAAGTAATTGCCAAATGTCGATATTACGAGATCCCTAGCCGTAATAACTTAAGAACTAGATATTTTTTTAGTTATGAGATCGTAAACCGTAATTATGAGTTACATACAGTTTCTTATGCATTTGGTCTTTTCATTGCTTGTGAACAGTTTTTACGATCATTCTGCTTCATTTCATTTACCTGGCACTATCCGATAAGTTTACAATAAGCATTAGGCCAATTCTTATTTTTTGTTCATTCTCGTTTTAAGATTGTCAAAATCGTTGTCTATTTTCTATAATTCATTGTATTAAAAGGGACCGTTTACATAATTTATGTTTAGGTATATCACCCTTTGTAAATTTCATCACCTCTATGGTACTGGTGGCTAGGCGGGGCTTAACAGCTTAAGATGTCGCTAAAAATTGATGCATAAATTCTTTAAATACTCTTTAAATACTCTTTTATACTCATGGTTATCAATAAATTTAACTAAGTTTATAGTAATGAAGAGCAGGATAGTCTCTACAAATATCATACATTTCATGAACCCATGATTAATGGATCCGGATCTACTAAGAAGATGGCTATGGGCAAATGTTTCGACTTGGTTTCGACTTGGTCCTACGATTCAGAATCTAGAGGAGTCTCATTATGTTCCTAATTTAAACAGAAAACGTCTAATTCTTTTTTTATTATTGTTTAAATGTTTCCGATAATTTGTTACAGGATTGATTGAATTATTTGAAATGTAAAAGTCATATACTGTTGAGCTCCAATAGGGATACGGATATTATGGGCTATACGGTGGGCTTGTACATCTAATCTCCAATGGTATGATATTCTTGGGTAACAAAGCACTCAAAGAAAATTTCTCCGAGTATAACTGAAACTGATACTGTTATTCATATTCATTTTATCAAAATCAATTAGCTTCAACTTCAAAGGCATTGTGTTTCAGGTTCAAGAACTAAAGACAATAAACTGAAAAACAAGTTATAAACTTTATTATATCGTGTTTATTGAAAGATAAACAACCAAATTCAACAATGCACTGATCAGAAGTTTTTTGTTAGTTTGTATAATTGTAATATTATAATTGTTTGTATAGTTTGTTGTTTGTATAATTCAAAATATATACTAAGTAAATGCGGAAATTCACGAAAGGCAACAATTAGCAGCATTGAAAAAAAAACCGTGAAGCTTGTATAGTTTGCTAGTGATGCAAAAGAGCTAAGGACACCTTGCTTGGGTCCCGTATATTCCAGAACTGAGGACGACCTAGAATCCCCTTATACTTGATATATACCTCTCAAATAACCATATAAACTAATAGATCAGTTCTCGACCAGTTTCCATTTTGAACCGCGGCTAAGTGGTATTTCTGTCCTATGAAAAGAACGTTTCCTGTCGTCAAGTAAAGATAAAATCGTCGTCTGACATGATCTCTGCCAAATCCACATCCTGGAATCCAATTGAGGAATCGGAAAGAAACGACTCGCTGTCCACGTCGGTTAACGAAGTGTCCGTATGGACCTCGTTTTCGCGTGGAGGCCATTTGACAAGAACCGGTTTTGTACCGGAAGACCCTTCATTCCTATCCGGAAACAGGACGTATATGGTTTCTTGGTCCAGCGACTCTTCTCGGTCCAAAACTCTTTTCGCGGGACTAACTTCCACGACACTTTCGTCTGACTCCGTTGAGGAAGAGGAGTCGAATACGGCTTCTGCAAACAGGCCTTTCTGTGCGAAATTCTGTCGTTTTGAGCTGGTGGCAGAATTTATAAAATTGTCAATTGTTGGAGGTTTGAGTGTGGTGCCAAACCCTTCTGAATCGCTGTTGGTTGGCGTGGTACCTCTTCCGGATTTTTGAGATTGAGAAATAGTTTTGATGATTACTTGAACACAATAATCAGTGTTGTTTCCAGAAAACATGATGGCCTCCTTAAAACCAGATGCTAAACATTCTGTTGTGGGTGACGACCCAGTGTTTTCGAGATTTGGGTGGTAATAGTACCCGCTCTTTGATATAGGAGGTAGAGCAGAACGTATAGATGTGGGGCTGCTGGGATGATCAAACGGGGTTTTCGGTGGTTGTTGTTGAATACCTTGTTGCAACAGAACTTTTTCGGTGAATTCGCCAGAGACATGGACGGGAAGCTTGAATCCGGGCTCTCTGACATACAAAACTGGTATTTCATGTTGTTGAGCATAGTTTATGGCTTGGAGGAACAACCCATTATTAAGGCTAGAGTTGGACATAACGAAAACAAGTCCGTTAACACTCTCCACCTCCAATTCAACGTCCGTAGTACTTTTTAGTTTCAAGCAATGCACAAAGGCTTCTGATGACAAACTGCACACAAGTTGTGACCACTTAAAAGTCTCGGTGTGTTCGAATGGTATTCCTACGATCCCAATATGCATTTTTTCGTGCCTAGTGCATAAAAAACATTGTACATCGGAGGATCCATCCGATGATATTGATATTGTTGGCATATTTGGTGATTTAGGTTTTTCAACTTGTCCGTTATAACTCGAATGTGGCTTCTCAGAGCACGATTTGGTTCCTAAAGACAAAATTTCCCAGATTTTTTCAGTAGATCGGTGATCGGCCAGCGTTGGGTATCTCTTGATTAATTCTAGTACTTTGGTGAAGGTTCCCTCGTTTTTCAACAAATATTCAAGACTGGATTTGTATGTCATATGAGAGATGAGAGAGTGCCTTTGTTTGTCGGCAATCTCTACAGACAGACTCGGCAATTGTCGGCGAGAATGTTTATGCGATGCCATCATTCGCCAAATGGGACGTCATTCTGAAACGATTGATATTGAAACAAATTAAGCCATAACAATGCGCACATCTACGTACCATCTATGTTATGATAGAATACGACGCCCCAGTCTTACATACGGTATTTTTTCGCTATAATTTTCAAAATATTTTCTATATTTCAGCAAGAATTCTTCGAGATCAAAACGATTTAAGGATTATTTTATCAATCGATGAAAATAAAACAAGTCACCTAGCTTGTTGTCACAACCAGCGCCAGACTAATAAGCTCATATTGAAATTATTTCTATCCACCTACCTTGCTTTTTGTTCCACGACTGCAACAAAAAACGAATGACTATTGTATTATGCATGAAACAGCCACTGTCCATCTCTTTTATAGTGCTGTCAAATTACTTACTTACGCGTTTTTATGTCGTAGTCGGGGTTAGATTTTCCATGACAACTGGGAAAATGAAATGGGCATCGATCTGGTAGAAGATATACACAAACATTATACAGGCTCCGTACATCGATAGCCTGCGTTTAGAGAAGACGTGATGACGCATGTCGACTCTATAATCGTTGTATTTGAATTATTAAAATCATAAGGATATAATTTTACATCTTCATCCGAGAAGTAGGCAATTCTATTGTCGTAAATCGTTATTGCGAAAATTACGCAAAAAAATTCATGTCAAAATTGAAACATTATATAATAAGCTCAAAGTGGTTCAATGGCTGATACGATGACATAAAATTAATAGCGACAAACTTGTACATAACAATAATTATTATTATCATAACCATTATTTTTATGATTATTGTTATTATTATTATTATTATTATTATTATTATTGTGGTTTCTTTGTAATTTTTACGGCATGAATGATAACAAAATATCATTTATATTACATGCGTTGATGATATTTTGTTAAACAGTATTGTGCAAATACTAATTGTTTCGTCCCTATATGATTAAAATGGACGAACACTTCACTCTCCTCGAATATGTATGTAAATTGTGTCTGATTTGGCTTTGTTGTTGTTGTGTTGCTGGGGTTTTTTTTGTATATTTATTTATTTATTTATTTATTTTTATTTATTTGTTCCTGTTGTTTTATTTAAAGAAAGAAATTAAACTTCATATGAAGATCTGGAGCCCATTTCACAAAGCATACTTAGGACTAAGTTATATCTTAGGAAAGAACTTTTTCCTAAGTTCATTACTTATCTGTTTCACTATTCCAGTCTTATCATATGAAATTCCTAAGTTATATCTTAACTTTAAGACAGGTAAATCGATGTCTTAGAAACAAACTTAACATGGCGACTGTTTATGTTATATTGTCTTTGAAATGAATTATATGCACATTAAAGTTGAACAGAAATACTAGAATACACGTATCAGTAAGACCTTTTTTACTTTACTTCTAAACTAAAAACTTTAGAACTATCAAAATATACATATATTTCTTCAATTAATTGTTTGGTGTAGACTTTTAATTTTTACATTGTTTAGAATATCTGGTCGCACGCGCAGATGAATAGCGGGTATAGTTATATCTAGTGCATTGATGATAATTAAATTATTTATGCCCGAGAATCACAGATATCTTAAGTAGTTTGATAAAAACAAGATTAAATGCTAAATAAATAATTAATTACAGAATGACTGGATGATTTGTCCTATCCCTCCATGAAAGATATTTTAGGTACTTTCTTTGGGGGGGGGGGGGGGGGGG
>WFKH01006014.1:52085155-52146803 GCA_016163765.1 Magallana hongkongensis
AAAAAAACCCCCCAAAAACACCTCATTTTTATATCAACCATAACAAGAAAACACGCGTTACATTAAACTTAGTTTAAAGTTCCACATCTCGCCATTCTAAATCCCACTTGTCACTTCATGTGTCATATATTGTATTCCATTTGGAATATACCGCATGATATGGTAAAATCATAAAATTTGGATATCTCAACGAGCATTTTTAATTTAGGATTAATTAAGCATATATGTGTATGTTAACAGGTTATTTTTAATGAACCAATTAGACAAAAAAAAAAATAATAATAAAGAATAACAGAAATTCTAGCATTGACCAATATTTTCAAGTGATTCATGTGATCATATTTAAATAGTATTTAAAATAAAGAAATATTTGTACATGGAAAGATACTACGTACGATCAATGCATTCTCTCTCAAATTCAAAAAATACCGTTTTCAAAGAATATACGGGTTTATTACGTACATGTAATTTTTATCTACTCGTGTATGTATGTGAATGTAAAATATAATACAAAATTTCAGTACATGTACATAGGCGCTACACTATTTACACTCTATTTACACATTTTACTTTTTTTCTACGATGATTCTAGGTGAAAAAGGGAATGAGATTTTACATTCACTTATAAAGTTTACATTCGTGTCATATTGAAAAGAATATAAAGTATAATATAAAGTAATCAACTGCATAGCATTATTAATTCAGAATTAACAATATGATGTAAAAATGGCTTACAATGTATCTTAAGATAAGACTTAGTCAACTGCGTTACGCTAAGAAAGTTTTGTGAAACAGCTATGACAAATCTTAGGAACTTCCTAAGTTATAACTTAGGCATATCTTAAGTTCTGTCTTAAGAAACATCTTAGGAAATCTTTGTGAAAGGGCTCCTGATGTATATTTAAAATGATTTTTTTTTAATCTTTGGTAAAATAGTACTGCGTAATAATTATTTTAAGGTTTGCTTGAACTAGCACCAAAATTTAGCAGAAAAGAAATGACATATAATTTGATTGACGTTTGAAGCAACGAACTTGCGTTGACGTCATTGAATTTTCACCTGATAGCTGACCAGGTGCCGTCATGCGGTGACTAATTAATTTACCTGAATCATTTCCTCATCATCACCTTCTAGCGTCACAGTGTGTGCGGTAATTCGCCGTAACTAGCCCAGGAGTGGCCAAACCATACCGATGTGAAGCCGATGGAGTCCGCACGATACTGGTCAGTGGTCTTATATATTGACCGGGTGAATCAAAAGGAAATGGGAATCATTCATCCAATAAAAAGAGAAGACTTTGGAAAACATTCTTAAATAATACAGTTATCAAATCATCTTCAAGGATTATCATAACAATAGTTCTGACATTCTAATAGACGGGTTAAATTAGAGGTATATCACATTGACTGCATAGCATTATATGCGCGGAGTGCACCGGTGTCGCGTCGTGCACTAAAACCGTACTGCATTACGCGAAAAATACACCCCGTAAAAAACCCCGCACAAATCCTCTTGTAAAATCTTATTATCCAATGCTTTCAAAATTTACAAAACAGGCGTGTATACAAGTATTTTTTATTTTTTCCCGGAAGGGAATTGGAAAAACCTTTTTTTTTTTTGGTTTGACTATTTACAGTAATTATATTGTATTTAGTTTGATTTTGCATATCGATGAATAAAACTCTAATGCAAAAAGATAAAGTTTTAAATGTACAGGTACAGACTCCGAATAAAGGCGCTAAAGCAGGTAGAATAAAAACAACGGTGCAACCTTATTCTAACTACTAGAGATGATTTGAAAAGGTGAAATATTAAATTGTTAATCAAAATTGTTACACCCCCCCCCCCCCCCCCCCGCGAAAAAAAAAAAAAATAAAATGAAATGAGTCTAAAATAAAAATAATCGGATCAAGGAAGAAAAAAATAATTGGGATGATATTAATAAAACATTTTTTTTTCACGAATACAAAGCACGAGTTAAATTTAACTTGTCGGTAATTTATACAGAGTGAAATGCATTCGCTATAGATACCAATATGACGTTTATAACTTTCTGCTGTTAAATTTATTACCGTGACATTAAAAGATTTTGAGTAAATTTCTTAAAAAAAAAAAGTTGCAATTTTAATTAAAATATTATTAAGATTGATCTGTAAACCAAAAGTTCGAAACCGGACTTTTTTTGTTTATAGTCATTATTTGTTAATAAAAAGAATAAATATTGAAGGACATTTACATTCTTATAATAATAAAAAAATTGATAAAACTGTGTTTACGTAAAAGAAAAAAGGGAAAAGGAGAGGATAATAATTATAGGTGGTGCAATCATGCAACACTTTATAGTATTTTTGTGTATGTTGAGATTTGTTACAATCTGCCGGAATGACTAAATTACAAATTTATTAAAGAAACGTGATTTATACGAGTACATCATCTTCCCAAGTCAAGGGTTTCTGATCCGCTCCGCTACGAAGTTTGTGAGAACAGCTGGAGAAGCGGAGCGGATCAGAAACCCCTGGCTTGAGAAGCGGTGCGTATCAGCGGAAAAAACCCCGATTTTTTCCAATATGTATACTAGCTATATTTCCAAGATTTTTTTTCCAGCATGATTTCAATGAGCTAAAAGGGGGTATCTATACGGAACGCGTGTTTCCGGTTTAGAAAATAGAATCAAGCACACACATTTTGATGACGTAAATAACGCTGATAATTTTTTTAGAGGTAATGGCCAACTTTTCAGTAACTACAGGGAGGGATGGCAGCCGCTACTTTGGGGGTAATAACTCGTGTATTTTTTCTGTTACACAATATACATGTTCTCTGGACACTTTCGTTCGAATAATATCAGTGGGGTATTCATTCAGCTCCACAGTTTTCCACTGTGTTCCATATGCACGTGCCAATGTATCTTTTTATATCCTTTACCTAAGCAAATTTTTTTGTTGGAAAGATGTTAAACAAACGAGGCATATATAATGTTTATGATAAACTATTACGCAAGAATGATGTATTATTATGATGTACAATTATATGCCTGAAACGAGTAGATCAGATGAAACCAACACTTTCAATTCACACTTGATCCTCAATTATTTTCAAACACCTTCCAAATTTCTGTTCTTATTTGATTGAATCATAGCCAAGCAATGTGTTGTGTTGTAAGAGGCAGTTTTATATAAAGTGAACTGTTATTTCAGATCATGATGACAGGTGGTCCGACTCGGGCAGTAGCCACGGCGGTGGGAAACAGAGGAACCGCGGCCGAGGAAACAGACCGTACGGGGGTTACAGTGGAGGGAGGGGTGGTAGATACAGCCACGGAGGATATCAGAACAGAGGTACACAGTGACCACAAAAACTTGTTTAAAACTTGGTTTTATTCTATTTTAAATTTTGTTATGAGTCAATCTTGTTTAATCAGACTTTATTTGTCTGATACATTCTGATACAATAAATAGTTGCCTACAGAAATTAAATTTGGTTGTTATGAATTAAAAAGTTTGTATAATTGTGATATATATGGTATAAAAAATATTATACAGTTATAAAAAATAGATATTTTGATGCTGATGAGAAATACTATAAAATTTGTGTGACAAGGAAAATTATAAAAAAACAAAAACCCATCAGCTTAATGTAGTGTTTTTGTTATCAATGTTGAATTCATGATTAAAATAGTTATTATGAGTATATCTGAAATTAGATTTTTTTCTTGTTTGCAGGTTCTGGGGGTGGTAGATACAGTAGATCAAGAGGGAGAGGGCGAGGGGGCCCTAACCCACGGAGCAGAGTAGACCCAGATGGAGACTTCAGTATGGGCGATGAACCAGGGCCCTCAACAAAACAAAGATTGTAAGAAAGTATCCATTAATTTTAATTTTTCAGTGGAAAAAACTGTTTTTGTTAAGAATGCATCTCCCCATCGGTAACTGATTAGCTTTTTGGAGGAAAAAAAGCAGCTATCTATTTGCCTTATTATTGATGCTTCATAGAAATATGAAGTAGATCTTTTACTGGAAAATATATGGACTGATACTGTAAACGTATTATATTTGGCTTGTACAATATTAGGCGGAAAATGATTTTTCAACAGGTTAGTGTGGATTTGAATTAGCGCATTCCTGAATGTACCTATTTATCAATATATGTGTTTGATATTTGGCGATGTACTTGATTTAGCAGAATCTGCATTCCGCCAAAATTGCTAGTTAGAATACAAAGCCAAGTGTGATATGTTTACAGTATTTTCGGAGAAGAGGTACTTCAACCTTGTGTGTTGAATCAAAAATACATTCTTGAGTTGGTCAGCTACTCTTTTAAATTTCAGTTCTCCCTATGGCACATCTAGTAGAGGCTCTGCAGGAAGAGGAAGGAACAGGAATGGTAAGGAATGCTTTAATTAATTAGACAAATCACGTGTAAATAAGTGCATTATGGGGCTATCGTCTATGTGTTTTTATAGTTGTAATCATAAATTAGTGTGTACTTTAAAAGTAGACAAGAGTCAGTTTGAAAGGTGCTGAACATATGTGTAATTACAGCTAGATTTTACAGTGTTCAAGATTTTTAAGAAAATTGTAAGTTTGAGTCTGAGCTTTGATTCCTGTATCATAGAAAAATGATATCAATTTTAGATGCAGGTAATGACTATTCCAAGATGCAGAGAATGGGACTTCCATTTACAGACTCTGATAGTCCTCAGTGGTATAAAGTAATTGTAAGTAGCCTTTGGTGTAATGTAAGAGGCGGGCCATTTTTGTACATTTGAAATATGGAATAGGAATGTAACAATAAAACATGTACATGTTTTCCTTTTTACAGATACCTTATGGCAAAAAAGGAGGGAAAGATTTCATTTTAAAATCCCTCACAGAGAGAGTGAACATTCCTTTCAAACCAGTGGATGTAAGCTTTTGATATCACATTTATCTTGCCTTTAGAATTATATATTCATTTTTACTCATCCATTCAATATTATGCAAAATGACTTATTTTCTGTTTCTTAGTTCCACTTCGAACAAGAAAAGGCTGTATTTTTTGTGCAAGAAAAACAAGAAGCCAATGCAATAAGAAGTCAAGACAAGAAAATACAACTTCCCAATGGTTTTAAGGTATCTGTTTATATCAGTAGCTCATGCTTTAGCTTTTTGCTGGCGCTGTAAGCTATCAAGAATGTGAAAGAAAAAAGTATGAAATTAGAGATTATTTAATGTTTATATTGAATATGCCACAATATGGAAGTGTCTCATACCCCATTAATATCAATAAAACTGACTTATTATAACAAGTCATACATGTACATGTAATTGTCTTAACACCAGTTATCAGGAACTAACCATTAGAATGCAGAGATGTTGTTTGTTTTGATGTTCTCCAGAAAATGATTCAATGTTTCTAATATTGTAGATGATTGTGCTGGTTAAACCTAGCCAACCACCTGTGACAGAATTAAATAGTGAGGCATTAGAGAAACTGAAAGTAAACATATTTCTTGTACAAGCATTTAAAACAAGTCACTAAATGAAAGTAACATCTAATCAGTTATTTCACTGAAAAGAACAGCAAAGCATCCAAGAGATTGGCAGTAAATTTTCAGACTTCTAGTTTTTCTCACATAAAATTTATTCTCATGCTTAATAAAGCGTAAACAAACTTAATTTTTTAGTTCAAATTCCAGATACATGGTTTCTAATTAATATTATAATGTACATAACAGTTATTACAATGTTTAGTATGAACATTGAAAATAAAGATCAGCAATTGTTTTTATTTTGCAGCTGTGCATGAGTGCGAGATATGACCCTTCAACCAAAGCACTCAACCTCAGTTGCCTGGCCAAGGACCAGTGTACGTTTTAGAAAAGCTTCTGAACTGAAAATACATGTATTTTTGGAGCTTAGGGTTCTGAAATTGTAATATATTAACATATGTTTGTCTAACTTCATAGCCGGTGGATATACATTTACATGTATCAAACTACTGACACACAGATCCCAAGTTTGAATATGGCAGGGACTTTTGTATACTTGTATGCTACAAATATTTTGACAATTATGTTTTCCCCCCAAAATTGTTATATTTTTAGTCATTTTAAATCATTCACATACTAGAATATCATACCTTTTAAAATATAACAACGTTGTGCTTAATTGAGTAACTTTACCAAAAGGTGTGGAAGACCCTTAAAAAGAAACCAATTTCACGATTTGCCAGTGAATCAAATTTTGTGTTGATTGCAGCATTAGCAGCAGAAAATCTCTTTATGGCACTAAGCCGCAGAAGTGTAATGACTAATGTGGTCAAGGTCATAGAGGAGAATATTCCTGAGGTGAGAATCAGTTCTTTGATTTTTCTGGGATTTCAATGATAGTTTTGATCATTAATCAGAATTTATAAAGGAAAGAAATAGTCACTGTAAATGTTTTTTTTTTCAACAGCTAGAAGAACTGGATATGAGTGACAATAGGTTGATATCACTGGAAGCCATGAGAGACTTGCCCCAAAAAGCCCCAAATGTCAAAAAACTAAACTTAGGCAAGAACAAAGTAAGTAATATACATGTAGGTATGAAAGTCTTCTGTGAACAGTTATATGAAAACATTGTTTTCACCATTAAAAAGTTTACTGGATATCAGAGGAGCTTTAATTTCTAATCTGGTGAAAAAGAATGAAACGTTTGATCGACTTCTTCGTGGCATGTAATCTACATGTAATGGTTTATGGCATGTAATGTACATGTAATGGTTTATTGAATGTAATGTACATGTAATAATTCATCGGTTGTAATGTTCATGTGTATTACATGTATTTACACCAGTAATCCTGACTTGTTTGTAGCTGTCACACATCGATGAACTGCGAAAGCTCCAGGACTGGAAGCTGGATCACCTTATTCTGGATGGAAACGACCTATGTGATAAGTTCAAAGACAATAACTCCTACGTTAGGTAATACAATCCGGTCTGTGTACCCAAGAGTGTGTGGAGAGAGATGTTTGTGTCCTCCAAACCATCAGCAGGCAATATCTTCTCAAAGAACTCCATCATACTGTGCTGCTTTCAAAAAGTGACTGTGGCATTATGTGGGAGAAGAGAATTCAGATTGAAAGGATTTATATGATTATGTCTAGAATTTAACATAGCAATGATATTCCATTAAACAAGATTTGTCATACAATGATTCAATAGAGATTTAGCAAACAACAGTTTGTAAAAGTTTAATATTATTTTCATGTCTCTGCCATTTGATGAAAGAAAATATGAGTGAACTACAGAAATAAGTTGAAAAAGTCTTTCTAAACTGAACTCATTTTCTTGCTTTAAAGCTAATTCAATCTAGACTAGTAGACATTTGGCTTTAATGGAGTATGGATAAATATTGAATACAAAATTTTAGATTGGATCTACAATTGAAGCAAGTATCAAACAAATAGATTTGTTGTGTGGTGAGAATGTCTCTTCTTACATGTAAGAAACAAGCAGCAGAGATTAATTGACATGCGGCAGTGTCATGCTGTTGACATCTGACATGGAGTGACGCAGATTGTTCCCAATGACGGGTACGATCTCTCCGTCCTAGGAGGGACTACCTAAAACAGGGGCAACTGGCACTTCCGAAAGTGATGAGGCAGAGCATGATATGTAGTCAGACTGGCACTTCTGAAATGTTGTCATTGTCAATTTGGTAATTATTGTGGGAAAGTAACCATGGAAATGAAAATTGTTTCTTTCTTCCCTTTGAAAAAAAAAGTTCTTATTAAAACCATACAAAAAAGAACAGGAAATAATCACCAAAAAATTTTTTGGTGTAATGTTCAGTTCATTCAAATTTGGTAAGCTATTTCAAAACTTCTCCATCACTTTAATTGTGTAAAGATCAGATGTCAGAATAAAGTGGTCAGATAATGACCAGGCAGTAGCCTAAATGAGAGACATGAATGATCAGATCATCACACTTCAGGAATATCCATTCTGTGACGGACGCTTTATAATTCTGAACAGTACAAGATTTTAGAATCTGTATTTAAGCATCAAAATTTGAGGAAAGGGAGGGGTGGGTGGGGTAAAGATTAAAGGTATTAAAATACATGTAGCTTGGATGGAATGAAACAAGTGTACAGTGTATATCATTTCTTTTATATTGTTTTCTGTTTGTCACATATCAATAGTACATGTTGTAAAATATTATGTTTGCTTCATATTTTTTTTTTCACATGGCAGACAAAAGCATATGGTACCTGAAGTATTGTTCGGAATTAAATTTGGTTTACATGTATGTTTTGAAGGAAAGTGATATGTTGTTGTATGGCAAATCTTGCCTAAATTTAACCACCATGCTGGTTGATTTCAGCTTAACACAATTCTTTGGCTTGTAAAATATTGGAATATTTACAGATCAAAGTACTTGGACATGTGTTTTATGTTGTGAATATGTAAGGCTTAAAATGCTAGGTTTTCTATAAATTTGATTCATTTTAGTGCCATAAGAAAGAAGTTTCCCAAAGTTTTGACATTGGTAAGTAGTTGGTTGATCATCCATATGAGATGAGAATTTCATTGACTCTAGTTTAAATGTACTAATATTATATTTTGATTTTAACTTGCTAGAAACTGTTTAAAACAATTTTTGATATGAAAAGATGGAAAAAATATCTTTAATATTCATTTCATTTGTGCTACTGGCAAGGAGTATGAAGAAGATTTATTCATACATCAAAATTTCATTTTGTGATAGGATGGTCACACCCTTCCACCTCCAATTACCTTTGACCTTGAAACCAGCTCAGAGCTCCCTGCAGTAAAGGTCAGTATGTCAAATCCTTGCTTTACTTGCATATTCAAGGCCAAATACCATAAACTGATTAATAGACTTGGATCAGAAATTTTATTTCTGGTTTTTTGATTTTCATGAAATATACATGTAAATGATGAAAGTTTACCTTTTGTATCTTATCCATGCACATCAACAACCCAAATTTCATTTAATAGTTACTCATATTAAAGGTATTTTTAAAGTTAAATCAAATCAAAATTTAGACTTAGGTCACATCTTTAATAGAGCCAGGTACATGTACATGTACTGTAAATGTATGTTTACTTTTAGGGAAGTTTCTTCATCAATGATTCCATACAGACGTCCACTGTCAACTTCCTGAAGGCGTTCTTCACACTGTACGATTCTGACAACAGACAGCCCTTGATGGAAGCTTATAATGAGGAGGTGTGGCAAACCTTTTCTGTCTTTGTTTTGATTATATCAATGTATACAGTGTATGTATAAGTTTATAAAACTATTTCTACATTATCTTTCAGGCATTGTTTTCATTGTCAGTGGCCAAAAATCCCAATATAGAGTACTCGTAAGTCATTTAATTTGTTTAATAAAATTTTCTTAAAGATAAACCAGCTAATTTGCTTTGTCTAATACAAGTACAATTCTTGATTCTTTGATTTAGTTCTGTTTATGGTTAGCTCATTGATAGAGATTTTAAAATCGATAAAGTACCCGGTATATGATAAATCATAAATATTATAAAAAAATGGCAGACGTAAATGAATTTGATGATTTTATTTTTCAGTCAACCTAAAGTTAATGATTATCTCTCAGAGAGCCGAAACTTTATCAAAATGGGCAAAAGTACTTCAGGTAAATGTTTGATCGAATACATGTAAATACAGAGAATGGTACTTTGTGTCTAAGTGTAACTTAAAAACCCTCTTTTTCTTCAGCCCAAAACTGCATACACAGTATAGGAATTTCTGTCTCTTTATTTCTAGAAACAATGAGAAAAAACAAGTTGCTGAAGCGAGGGAAGATAAACATTGTGGCTCAGCTGTGTGATCTGCCCTCCACAACCCACGACTACAACTCCTTTATTGTGGACGTTGACCACTCCTCAGTAAGTGGCTTGGACATGTAGTTACAGACTCTGAGCTTTACATACAGTAGTTCTTCATTCATATACATGTACATATGTAGAAATCACATGTTTTGACTTTCTTTATTGCAGGAAATTCTGAGAAGTTTTGTAGTTGAAGGAGTATTCAAAGAAAGTAAGCAAGCATGATGAAAAAAGTTGATTTAATATGCCTTCAATTACTATTTGTTCATATTTTGATAATTGCAATTTCCAATTACAATGAAATTTAGACAAAATATACAGTGTATAATAAAAATCTTCACTTTAACATGTTTTGATAAAAGAAAAATTGCCACATTATTCACTATTCTTAACATAAAAATAAAATTGAGTAAAATATACTTATCTTCATTTGTTAAGTTTTTATTTTTTTTAGCTGAAAGCAAGTCGGATAGACCTCCTATCAGGGCGTTCAGCCGTAGGTTTGTTACAGTTCCACATGGGGCAGGGTACGTTACATTACTGAACATGTGAATAGTGAAGTGAAAATTGACAAGAGAAAGATTTTACAAACATGTAAATTTTTAAAGAATAAAATAGCTTTAAGGAAACTAATGACGTTTCTTTTGCTTTCAGGATGAACATCATTAATGACATGTTGACGATAACAAATGCCTCCAGGGAGCAAATACAGGTACAAATGTATATATCATGAGATTTACTGAAATTGCTAATGATATTTTATTTGAATGAAATTGACTTGTATATTCTGTTAATTTTTTGTAAATGGTAATATTCGAACAAGCATTCAGTTGACATTGCAACAGCTGCAACACTGTGTGGAATACACATGAACATTATCAGTGGGCTTTCAATTGTGCTTTGAAGACCAGCTTTCATCTTCGCTAGCCTAGTGTTTTCGCTCCACTTCGCTCCCCATAAACCCTTGGCATTACGAAAACTCGGTGATGCGGTGGCGCTATCTAGCGAGCAACTTGAGTTGCGCCCCTTGTATATTTACATTTTAATCGAATGAAACAACGAGTAATATACATGTACACGCTAGGGCATAAATACAACTTGAAAACATGTTGACTAGGGAGAATAGGAACATAATTAACGATGCTATTCAATGGGAATGAAGATATAAGCTAGAGAAAGCAAGGAATGTTTTATTTATAGGCCTAGTGTTTGTAGAGACCTGTACTGCCTGTACTGGGAGTAAAAAAATCGATTTATAAATGCGTTCAAGCCATAAAACCAAGTATTGTTGTCGTAATTATTGTGGACAAAAGAAATTTAATAAAATACAGCTCATTGAACATTTGAACCTCTAACCATAAGCAGGGACGCGGACGTATATACTAACGGGATAGGCAACTTCTTCATTCGCCATGTTTACTTCCCACACTACGATCACACGAGCCTTGACAAGTTTGTAAATCTTTGTTAAATCCAGTACAATATATCGTTTTTTACAGTGATCTGGTTAGACCATCCTTGTGGAGGTACTGTACTCGAGCACTTGTGCCTCAACTTGTTAAAAGCACCGAATGTTTTACCAGAGATCACACGTGTGTTTCTTTTAAAAGTTTATTTATAAGCGCTTGTTGACTACACTGCGATTAGATCAGCTACTCGCAGCTGCAGCCAATCATTAAACGGAGCTTGTCACCGAGTTTTCGTAATGAAATCTGCCAAGGGTTTATGGGGAGCAGAGTGGACCGAAAACCCTTGGCTAGCGAAGATGACCAGCTTTAAGCCATGTATTTTTAACTATATTCTATGTTGATCAAAAATAAGTTGCAAGTGTTCCTTAGCATTGGACTCATCAACAGCAATGAGAATTGCATATCATTATGGACAGATGAAGATGTAAAAACTTATTCACAGAAATGTGCTGTCACAATAGTTCAGTGACCAGTCTTTTATTTACACTGTTTATGATATTTCTTTGTAGAATGCCTTCAAGCACCCTGCCCCCACCCCATCCTCAAGTCCTGTCCCCGAATCTTCTCCCCCAGCCCCCTTCACCCAGACTCCCTCCACATATACCCCGGAACAACAACAGATGATTCAGCAGTTTGCTGCCCAGTCAGGCATGAACCACCAATGGTCCATCAAGTATGTTTGTATATACATGTATATGTACTGGGTTTTCATCATTTTTCATTGAGCACCAATTTTTGGGGATCGTATTAGAGCAGATTAACAAAATTAATTGTTCAACCAAGTATAAAGAAATTAAACAATAATTTTTTGGTAGGAATAATGTCCATAAATTTATGTATCTCTTAAAATCTGTGTTTTAGCAAATATGTGAGAATTGATGCTCATGAATATTAATGAAATCAAAGAATTTTTACAAATAGCATAACCAGAAAAAGTTGTTGGAGGATCCAAAATTACATTTATGGGGAAATCTGTTTGCCACTGCATTAAATGTAATTTCAACACTCTGGAATCAGCACTTACTATATTCACAAAATGTTTGTAATATGAATTGCAGGTGCTTGGAACAAAATGGATGGAATTACGAGAAATCAGGGGAAATATTTTTGGAGCTACAGGTAAAAATCTTTAACAATAAACTCCTGTTGAAATAAACAATCTCTGTGCAACTTTTAAGGAAAACTACACTGTTCATTCGATAATGAAGATTTTTGTGTTTTAACTTGCATGTACATTTACAAATACATGAAAAACAAGTTTATTTTTTCTGGTAAGTTTTGTATCAAATCAGTATTTGACATTCTCGTACAGTGGAGATAACTGTAGTGCGATATTGTCACGACTGTAGACCTGTGTTCTCTCGCTTTGTAGAAACAAAACAAGATTCCTCCAGAGGCTTTTACCAAATGAGAATCACCTCAACTCACCAAGGGATCACAGTTCATTATTCCAAAAACTCAGTGAAGCATGTGAATGGCCAGTTAAAGTAAACCGACAGTTGTTAATGAATGTTTCGCTCCAAAACATTATTTCTCTAATGCCAAGTGAAAATGGAACACCAATCCAGGACATTTTACCGATTTTAAACTTCATACTGAGCATCACATGATGCAAGTGTTATTGTAAACATGGTGGTCAGCTATCTCAGCTGTGTACTGTTTTATGTCCATTGAGCTCTTTGTTTTATTGGGTGCTTAGTCTTGGACGAGTTCCAGTTTTAATGTTTTTACAATTGAAAGATGTTTATTTTGTAATTGTAAATCAAGGAATGAGTGTTGTGAAAAAGTTGAAAATAAAAGTGCTCATCTGTTTTACATGTATTATCACTTTTTATTTTAATTTTAAAGCAACGTATTATTTTTTACGATCTTAGAGATTTCATCCCTGTTTAATAAAACAAATATTTAAAAGGAAAATTGCTGTTATTTTTTTTGGATGTCTCATTCTAACATGTACAGTGTACATGTTAGGTAAACATGTATTGTTTTGTGTCCTTCAAATAATTTTGGGTATCGATCAAGATTTTTTCTTTATAGACTTGAAATGAAAATTTTGTCAACATCAACTCATCAATTTTTTCCATTAAGAAACAGTACGGTAATCAAATTTTCAGCCTCTCATAGTAACTGTATTTCAATTACTGGTAATGAGCTGAGAGCATTTTAAATACCTAGTATGCTGTAATAATTTTTAAAAACCTTATGAATATCCATCCAATATTGTGGAAAAAAGGCCATGCAAAGTTAGTAATCACAAATTGTACATGTACATGTACTTGTTCATGTTTTTATGTTATTTAATGATAAAATTGACAATCAAATGTTATGTAACACAATACACATTGCACATGAACTGTGGTCTACAAAGTAAATTTAACAAGAGATGCAATTTTCCTCGGGTTGTGACTTGATCATGGAATACTGTATGTCTTTCATATGAACTAAAAATATTCCTGAATGGAATGTCCACTTAGCTTTTACTTGAAAATCAACTTTGGTTTGGTTTGATGATGGAATTTCTGAAAATAAATAAGGGAGATATTTAAATGGTCAATAAAAGGAGAATCAATTTAAGTTCTGCACCCCTTTAGGCCACATAGTTATTATTTAGATTCTCGTCCTGATTTGCAAAAAATATGGGGTGGGTGGGCGGATTTTATTTATTAATTTTTATTTTTTTAAAAACACCTTTTTCACCGTTTATGTTCTAGAAATAACAACTGCTCTATTCTTTTAAATTGTTAATGCTAATATGAGTACACAAACCCACTTGTAATCTTTTAATTCCATTTTATTTTGACTTTACTGTTAAAGCATGAAGACATTTGTATCCTTATGATAACAAACTTGACTGGAATCAAACAGTAATCCACATGTTTAGGCAGCCATTAAAATGTTTTGAAATTTTTGTATACCGAGCCCAATTTTTTCTCCCGAAATTTTTTTCCACAACTTTTTTTTTTTCAAAATAAAATAAAATGCATCGGGGCGGGCCATTTTCAGAGGGGCGGGCGGGGATGAGAATCTAAAAATTAATTTTATGTGGCCTTATAGAATATTTTTAGTTTTCAAGAATTCATAGTCATCCAAAAGTGCTAAACAATATACTGCAGTGGATTGACTTGATGCTGTAAACTTTGATTGTAATGAAGTCCAATTGACCTGTGGATTTTGTTATTATTCTTTACTTCTACAAGACTCGTTTCAACACTACTTACGATGAAAATCCTTTGGAGCCAGACAACACAATGTACGGAGATTTTTCTGTTTTTTGTTTTTCCTGCAGCATGTTCAGGGTACCGAGGGGTGTATCTGTAGAGCTCATCTGCTTCATCAGCTAAAATACAACAAGAATATTGAAAGTAACTCAGTTTAAATGTACATTCTAACTGGTACATGTATATCTTCTGATGCATCTTATTCCTTTTTCTTCCCAGCAAGTTACATGTAAAATCTGAATATGCATAATTCTACCAAGTACTCTGATTGTTTTGTTCTTCTACATGTATATTTTTAGGCAACTTTAAAGCAAGGAGTACACAAAGACATTGAACAAATCTTTTAACAATTTAGACAGGGTGTAAAAATGTATGTTTATATACCTGCTCCTCCTGTTGTTTTTTACTTCGTTTCTCTGTTTTCTTTTTGCCTGAACCCTTTCCGTGGAATCTGTGAGACAACTGCCTGAAAGCCTCTTTTTGATTCAGCATTCGACCACTGTCATCGACATATTCCAATTTAACGTCGGGTTTGTATCCATCTTTTTCCTTGAAGTCCTGTATCATCCCCCCTCCCCCACTGTAACGATCCCTCTTTCTGCTGTATTTTTCATCCAGGTCACTGAAAATTAAATCTATTTCTTTAATATCAAACTTCAGTGTACATGTTAACAAACGTTAATAACTTCGAGTGAGATGAATATCTGCCATAATCATAACATCTTAGTGAATATGTGTTATAGCAAAGCACCAGAGGTGAGTAGTTTTAATTCATTTAAACTGTAATTTATGTCTGATAAGTTTATAATGCAATTTTAAAATTACAAGGATGAAACTGCTTCGCTGTTGGCATGAATTTGTTAAACGTGTTTTTATTGAACACGAAGTACAATGTATATGGTCATGAGCAATATCTTCATCACAGTACATTGAGTTACTGTTTTGCCAGTTGTTGCTCAGGGACTTACTCGTAACGCTTGTCCTCTATGGAGTAGTTCTGGACCTCTAGCTCAGCCTTGGCCTTACTTCTCCTGGCCCCAGCCAGCTTCTTCTCTTCATCTTCAATGTAGCCTGTAGACAGAAAGAATTCAGATCATATGAACTGACAAAAGATTTGCCGACTACCAGTGTTTCTAAAAATGTCCAGTGTCTAATAGTATAGCTACAGAGTAATCCCCTACAAACCTTTCTTTTTGGCCAACTCTAGGGCAGCTCCCACACCAGAGCTTACAACAGGTTCATCATCTAACACAGCCTGTTCTTCTCCCTGTCAAATACAAGTATTTAATGTAAACAATAAGCAATTATTATGTTTTTGGTGAATATTAAGTTCTCGAAAATGCAACTGCTCTGCATTGCATTTATGGAGTTGTGAATTCCAGTTTATCAATAAATGTCCAGAAACCAATGCCTCATGTATTACTTACGGTGATATTAACAGGTGTCTCGTCAATTTCCACGGCGTTCCATCCAGTACCCTGTTCGTCTTCCTCTTGTTTCCTTCTATCTTCAAGCTCCTTCTCAAAATCCTGGTAACACAATTTATGAAACATCAAAATCCATGTAAATTGCAGGAAAATACACTGTACATGAATCAAAATCAGAGAAATACAAAATGATGGAGCTGCTTTAAATATACATGTACTGGTACATTTAATATACTGGTAACTGGCTTTTTTTCTGCGAGTGAAAAAATTACCAGTGTCTGTTATGATTTAAAAAGAGTTCCATTTATTTTTTTTACAATTTTATCATTTGCAATTTCTGAATTGATAACTACTGAGATATTTAACAAATCATTTTGTGACTGAATTTTTTGCATCTGAGATGATACTACAAAACAGACTCTTGACCAACAGAAATATTCAGTAACTGTAAACCAAATTTTATTTGCGATTTATAAGAAACAACCTGTTTTACTGTAAATAATTTTACCCAACCCAAATATCAAATACAAGAAATATAAAAGTACATGTACTAATATTTGTGACAATAATGCTTTGCAAACTCTTCTAAAATTACCTTGCACACAAATAAAAACTGGTTTAGAGTATACAGAATAGTAAAAGTATCAACACTTTCCCCTTCATTCTTTGCACCAGTACGGTAGAACATAATACATGTTCATAATGTATGTGAATATAAATAGACTCACAACGAGTTCCTCCTGGTCCTCCTCTCGGTTCCCTGACTGTCCGTAGGTCGGGATATCCCCGAGTGTTCTACAGAACTCGGACGTCGCATTCAGGACAATGTTCCCATCCTGCAGGGCTTCCTCAGGCTCAGCCTTCACCTTGGAGAGCACTTGCTCTGCTACCTTAAAAGTAAGTTTTCCCATATTTTACAGTTTACATAACAGTTGTTATACATGTACATCACTTCAAACAGTTGAGAGCCTTATCTCAAAATTTCTCAATTACAAAAGTTTGTCCTGTCATATCTGCCTATAAAATACCATACATGAACATTTACATATATTTTGCAGTTGTTATACATGTACATCACTCCAAACAAATGAGAACCCCAACTGCCTTTAAGATACATGTACATGTACATGTGATATAAAAAAAGAATCTGCTTTGTACCAGTCTTACCTTACTCACACTTGAGCCCTCTTTCTTCTGCTTAAGTTTCCTGGCTTTAGACAGAGCCGAGTGCAGTTCTTTCTCTGCCTCATCCTCCTCTATCACAACTTTGCTTAAATCCTCATCTGGACCAATTAAATCTGAAAATATAAAATAAAAAAATTAACCATCCAAGTCACTACATGCATTGGTTAAAATAAAGTTTTTCCTTCCTAAAATCTTACATGTACATCTACACAAAGTCATAAAGGCATTAAGTGGCGATATGGCTAGTCCATTTCTATTGCCTCCAAAAGTCATAAAATTTAACTCCACCCTAACGTCCATACTCCATCCCCATGTAATTAGATAAATGAATAAATATCTGTCCTTTCCAGACTATATTTTATCTCCCGCTTTTTCTTTGAATGACATTTTACCCAAGTACTGAGTACCTTCCTCCTCCTCGGGCTGGTCTACATCCATTGGCTGTTCTTTGACGGTGACTGCGGTGTGACCGTGAGCGTAGTCTATAACAATGGGAGCGGTCTGTCCGTAGCCATTCTCATGGCCGGCTTGATCCTGATATTCATCATCCTCCTCCTCTTTCTTTACATATCCTCTTCCTCTTTTTCTGAAAGAATAATTTTTCTTGAATAAAATAACACCAGAACTAGAATACGTCCTGTCATTTAACTCAGTTAACAAGTATTTGCAAAAGAAATTTCTAAAAGTATACATTCTGCTTTTCTATGACATTACTCTGTGTATGTGTACTTTTAAAGAGTTATCATTTTACCTTGATCCATAATCTGTGTCCTCAAGATCTTGATTTGGTAGGGGAAGGAGGTCATCTGCCTTTAATGCTTCTTTCTTTCTGATTTTTCTCACTTTTTTCTTCACTTTCTTAAACTTGGCAGCTTCCTTTTTTTTTAAATATACGTAAAATAAAAATTCATTTTGCTTAATAAATTCTAATCAAAGCCTACTGAAAACAATTCAGGGTTTTCTAAATGAAAATCAGGATTTCTTTAATGACTTAAAGACTCCATTTCATATGTATTCAAGTACTGGTACAATATAGACAACTTAAATCTACAAGCTTGATACAGTAACCACATTCAAAATATAATAAACTGCATGTAACAATGATGATCTACTCACTGCTGCTTCCTGTGGAGTAAGGTACTCATTGATGGGGTTCAGAGACACGCCTCCCAGGGTCTCACTTTGTTCTCGCAGCTGTCGACGAATCTCGTCCATCTGTTTCTCTGGGTCGGTGTTGTATTTCCCACCAGATCCCAGCTGAAACTTCTCTTTCTTTGCACCCACTATTTCTTCATCATATTTCTCAAGAACGTTCTTCTCTTTGAACTGAAAATACATGTATTTCAGTATTTTAACAAAATAATAACTTTCATTCTTACTGTTTTGCAACAAACAAACCAATATTTTCAATGTACATGTATATGTACATGTATAAAAAAAATTTCCAAAAAGTTTTCATCCTTTTGGCTTTGCTAAAAATACAAAAATGTGACATCTTTGCAGATTTGCACCAAATACAAAAAAAATATTGTATAATAAATCAATTTCTTTTACATAGTAAATGTTTAACCATGTACAAGAATACATGTATTACCATTCCATATTCATCCACATCGCCAGCATCATAAGGATTGTAGTCTGGCTTCTTTTTCTTAAGCTCCACATTTTTCTCTGCTTTTTCATCATCCACAATGTTCACGTTAATCAGAGTGTCTCCATCTTCCTCATCCAGCACCCCTACAAATTACAACAAAGATATGCTGTACATGTGTATATTGTAAAATATTTGTACATGTATGGTGGTATCAACATTTGATGGAAATTCATTGTACACAGCACTACAAAGTGACGTTTCTTTTCTGCATTTTAAAATGTGTTTTATGAGAGGTTGTATATCTGCTGGAGTCAGATTATTGCATCAATAGATAAAAGTATTTTATAAAGATATCAAATATTAATAAAAGCCCCTTTCATAATATGTCCAATCCAGATTTAATTCAACAGTTTATTTCATCAGTGAAAATATTTAAATTGTACTTGGTCATAAAGTAATTATACATGTAAATGATTGCAGAAGTACATATAGTTACATGTTCTCGTACATGTACCGTATATATGTAAAGGAAAATCTAACATTGACTGTCAATGCACTGAATCACCTTTGTCCTGAAGTGTCAAGATGATGGACTGCCCATCTTTAAATCTGTCAACAGAGTGTTCAACCTTTAAACCCTTGAGATCTTTTGATGTGTATTCCTGTAAGAATGAAAAAGAAATCATGCATTGCCTAAAACAAAATGGAAAAATACAAACATCTACATGTATCTACATATACCAGTGCATGTTAGAAAAGATCAGCAATCATTTCTATCTTCTGCATGAGACTTATTAGTTAGAGCAGAAATTTCTTAGAAAAATAATTCAAACTATCTAAAGAGGAAAATTCCAAATAGGCATTTGTTTACTCACCTTCTGACTGTCTTTGAATTCTTCCTTAACAATGTCCTCAAGTCCAAAAGCCTCATCAAGTTCCATCAATTGCTTGGCCTGAAATGTTCAAATTCACATACATGTATGAGTGAAGGATGTGCATACTATTTACATATACATGTAGTTAACATGTTTAAACATCTGATAAACTAATTTTTCATTCAACTTTATTTTACCCTTTTCTCAGCCAGCTCCTTTTCTTTTTGTTTCTGTCGACTTTTTTTCACCCATGCTAATGCATCATCCTCCTCATCACTCTCTCCCAGGGTTTTTATTGTACTAGAAAACAAATCACTCTTATAAAACTAGCATAACCAAATTACCAAGCTTGAAACATAAAATCTTTGGCAAAGTAATGGTGCTTAGCTATTTCCTACTGGTGCGAAGTAATTTTTAACCTACCCAAGTTTATCTTTGATTTTCCTTTTATCCTTCATTTTTTGTATTCTCTCTGTGAGTTTTTCAGTCTCTTTCTTCTTTGTTAAACTTTCTGCAGGCTTATGAACATCCCCTTCCTGTGTTATTAAGTAACCATCATCTAAAATTCCATAGGAGAAATAAATGTTAATATTGAGTTAATTGCTTCAATATTGTAGGTTCCTCATTTCATGAAATCACAACTTGGTGTCCAACCAAGAGAATTAAATCCATGAATGCCATACAGATCTAGCATCAATATATAATCAAAACTAAAATAAGAATAAATGACTGAGATTTTTAGTTTTGAACAAGAGGTTTCTTTTGCAAATTTATGGTAATAGAGTCCTAAATACTGGTAACAAGCAATTTACAGTAGGCCCTACTGTAAGAAATTTAAAACCCTGGTATAAATTCTTCTTAACTGGAAACAATTTACTATCAATTGAACAAACTTATCCCTATTTTTCATCGAATTAACATCATTTAGATAAAAATAACTTTACCCAAAGCATGAGGTCAACATACCAGTGTGCTGCTTCTTCTCATTACCAACTTCAAGGGGCTTTAATCCTAACTTGGCTCGGATGCGACTGTGAATAGAAATATTAAGAGTTACTTGAAGATATCTAGTGACTATCATGCAAGGACATTTCTTTAAATAAAAATTTACATTCCCCACCCCCTTTTGTTATTCTTACTTGCATATATTTTTCCTTCTATCACTAAAAATTGAGCCGAGATTAACAGTGATTAAACTTAGGCTATCAATTAATAATCCTTTCCAAATCTGATCTCACAGTAGAGAGAGAAATGTGCTTTAATGATTTTAATTTGCAACACCCCTACAAGGAATGTTACAGAGATATTCTCACTTTGTTTCTTCAATGCTGAGAGAGACATCCCCACTGGATCCTCCCATTGTCTCTGGAGCATCTGTGTAGGACTCTGTAAAATAAACAATTAATAATTGGACAATATGTTGACATATGCATTTTTAAGTTCTCTGTTTGTCTCTGATATCATTATAAAATCAGAAATTAATAATTAGGCAACTGTAGCAATATACAATTTCAAGTCATTTGTGTATGACTGCAATAAAGAAATTCTAACCATTTCAGGTCATATAAAAAAAGCTTACATCCTATCAGTTGTTAAAATTGTTATTGATCAAAAACTTTCATCGATTCCCCTAAACCATTTTTAAATAATTTTGCCAATTTGTGCTAAAACTTTGATCATCTTGTTTCTTGATGTACCTCTAAAGGAACTCTTGCTATCAACATCATCCAGTTCTCTGGGATAGTAATCTTCATTCTCGTGGTAGTCATCGTCTCGGCGATATCTTTCACGATCCGAATATTCTCTGTCACGGTCGTGCCGATGCCTTTTTCTCTCTTTAGATCGAGAACGAGATCGATGTTTCCTTTTCTTTTTATGTTCCTTGTCTTTATCTTTCTCTTTATGTTTCTTGGAAGATCCCATTGTGTCGAATACGGTTTTTAAAGCTTGTTATTGATGAACCGTAGTCGTTTTCTTTGCGAAACATAAGCGTAAAGTAAAGGGTGTTGGTAAACTAGGTGAAAATGTCGATTCCAGTCGTTAAAAAATCAAAGTACTGAAAGTACTGAAAAGCGGTTAGCAAATTGAGATACATGTTAAAGTTCAAGATCAGCAAAACCTAATATTTTATTGTAGCCAATTTCTTCCTGAAAAAACCCCCACTGTGTTTTCTCTAAAACGATTTTAAAAAAAGATAGCACGCAAATATATATGGTTGCTTTGCGTTGGTCTGTAGCGTTGTATAACTTAAAAACTCAATAACGTTAACTTATGTTTCAAATGACGTACACACTTGTCAAAAAATGATTTCTTATTCCTTAATTAAAAGCGTCTTTGTTCAGTGTTCCTGTATATGAAGTACAAATTTTTGACGCTTAGAAATTCTTTTAATTTTCACATGCAGTGGCGTCGAAATAATTAATATGCGATGATCCAGTAATTTTTTTTTAATTACTGAAAGGAGGATTTTGTTTGCAGGGGTGATCGGGGGTCAAGGCCTTGTTATCATTTCGGTACTTTACTATATGAAATTAATTGGCGGCAATGTTAAGGCCCCGGAAGCTTAAATATCATCGTTGTCATCAAGTTACTTTTTGAATAATCAAAATATGAAGTATGAAGGTAGCAACATAGCAGAAAAAATCAGAGACATAAATAACAGAGATTGGCAACTCCGCCATTAGCGTGTTTTGTTTTTTTTGTTTTTTGTTGAAAAATGTTACGGGACCGACCTTACTTTGAGAACTACTTTTTAGTTAACTGAGATAATGATCTTAAACCAAAAGTATATTGTTTTTATGAAAAATAGGCATAGGTTTTAGACATTTTTGAAACAAAAAATTGAAAAATAAGATTAATATATAGAAAATATATTGGCCAGCTATAAAACATCGGCGAAATCTCGGACGACGGATAGCCAACTGCCTCCTAAAACTCCTCTTTTAATATTGTATATAAGACATTAACTCATGAATATATAATATTTTGAATGTTTTGGTAATAGGTTTTAGCTGTTTATATTTCGATATAGTTGTTTATTTGAAAGATATACTGATTTAAACTGGGAATACTTTACAATAGGGACCGCGAGATTTCGCGAGATTTCGATCAGTTGCCAATCTCTGTTAATGTCTCTGAAAATATACATAACCCGCGTTAGCGCTAACGATCATTGCAGAAAAAATTACATAACCAACTAACGCGGGTATGTATTTCTTCTGCAAAATCGCTACCTTCATATCCGAATCATGCGCGGATCTAGAGGGGGGGTCGGGGGGGGTCCCGACCCCCCCTGGAAAATGAAAATTTATTAAATTTACATAGTAAAATTATCGCAAATATGCCTCGGACCCCCCCTGGAAAACACAATTACCCTTCGGACCCCCCCTGGAAAAATTTTCTGGATCCGCGCATGCGAATGAATCACCAAAGAAAGCATTTTATTGTTTTAATATTTACATCTCTCTTGTGATAAATGATAAATTATTGAATTAATCATAAAAAGTAGGTTAAATTACTTAAATCATTGTTAATGTGCATCAGTACGTAAGATAAAAGAAATAGCCAAGTCTTCATATATGAGAATTTGAGTCTGACATCATCATGATTATTTCGTGCAGTCCGTGAGTTTTTTATTTTTTTTAATTTTTTAAAAATATTTTTGGGTTGCTGAAGTTTTAGACCAATCAATAAACTAGTTAGAACTGAATCATGTAGATTTCAGCCCTGTCAGTATCAGGGACGTATATACTGTTATATATGTCTCTGTCAGTATCTATAGCGCTGTGAATTACAATCAATTTGCTAGAAATAGAGGAGAAAATACTTAATGAAGGTAATTACTTATTAAAATGATCATCCATCTCGGTTATGGCCGATGTCTTGTTTTACCCATAGCCAATGAATAGAATCAGTATTTCAGTCATATATGTTTCGTTGCAATTCAAACGTATTTAAAAATGTATATTTTAGAAAAGTTTATTAAGACTAAATATCATCTGTTAGTTTTTTGAAGATTTTTAAACAAAAATTTGTAATGAAATGGGAATGCATGAACAATATCGTATTTTAAAATAAAAACGAATTGTTGTATGAACAACTTATCTTAAAAATGGCGAACCAAATGAAAATGGTACTATAAATCAGTAAATTACTGTATGTTTTGACACTGTCTCATCATATGAAGAATTGCTTCGTGAAATTGCTGAATAGAATGTTTTTTTTTAAAGCATAAAGCAAGTAAAAGCAAATGTTACAGTATGCTCTGGAAGTCACTTTGCTTTATGATATCATTGTTTACCGTTATGTCTAAGTGACTTGAGTCTTAGTTGAAACATGTCAAACATTGTTAAATAACCAATGTGAATGTATTACAATTTGATTAGTATGCAAATCACAAAATTTATTTAAAGACTTTTTTATGTAAAGAGCAACATCTACAACAAAAATATTCAGCTACTGAAATCCGCTGATAAAGAAGACCATGATGTGAAAATGGTCCAGTTTTTCTGTTTTGAGTTTCACATCTTTTACTTAAACATGAAACATTTTAAAAGGTTACTTGTATTGAGATATCAATAAAACTTAATCATGCAAGTTCTTGTAATGATTGTGTTATTGAATAGCAGTTGCATCAATGTGTATTGGTGACCTCTTTTGACAACAATTGTAAATCAGGTCAAAAGAAACGATTTAGTATTTTAAAATTTGTGTATTATAATTGTGGGATAGGAAGTTGGAAAGCAAATCAATGCTATCAGAATGTTTTAATTCAGTATTGAGATTTCATTTTAATTTATGAAATGTCTGAATGCCTAAGTTTTCCAAGTAACTTTTCCTAATGTAAACAAATGAATTCTATTTAAAATACTAGAGAATTCTATATATTTTCAGGGAATCAAAAACCTCTGTAGAGGTTAGCTTTGTGCATCTTTGTAAAATATGTGACCTGGCAAATGGATTTTACTGAAGCGTATACAGACTCTTGTTCCTCTGTTGGTTTAGCAGCAAGAATAGGAGACTTGGTGTCCTTGCAGAATCTGATATGGCAAGGTAAACTCATGTCGGAGTTAATAAAACCATCTCTTCTTAAGAATGTCATTTCAAAGCTAAATGAAGTGTCATGATATTCAATATATAATCATGGCTCTGACACTGGTATTTGGTACTGGTAAAAATTATATACTTTTATTTTTAGGGAACATAATTATACAAGTACAGAAACCTTTATCATTTATTGGGCTTCCTGTGTTTTGTTATCAACTTTATATCTTGCCATCAACAAGATTATGTTTAGGAAGATTAGCTATTAATTGATATATTTATCCAAACATTGGGAAGCTATTGACTGTTGGAGAAATTAACACTTTCAGTTCAGAAAAGTACATATACTTTCTTTAATTTAGAAAGTGTTTTCTCAGCATTATTTATATTCAATTGAAAATCCTGACCATTTTTTTAAACTGTCAGAACAGGAAACAAGTTTTTAAAAAAATCATTTGAAGTTTGTCATATACATTAACTTGTATATGGTACATTTTTACAAAAGTTAGTGATGCTCATAGGAAGAACTTTTTTCATCAATAAGAATCTGTGCTAATTTGAAGTTCATTGATGATTGTGATCTGAGTACCTGTAGGTTTTTATTATATAATTTCAGGGAAACATTATGATGTCCGTGACAACAGAGGGTGGACAGCTGTACATGAAGCTGCTTATGCAGGGAACACTGGTTGTCTAGAATTTCTCCTCAGACAAGGTCAGAGTAGAGGATGTTGGTTACAATTGAAATGCACATCATAGATAATATTTAAGTATGAAATTTTAAAAAATTAATTAATATTTACATCAAATGAAATGATGCATTTATTTGTTTCATTACCTCATGATTTTGGTTAAAAAATGAAATGTTTCAAGATTGTCCTCATTAAACTGTGGAAAGTATTTTCTAAGACTTCGTTATAACAGTTATTGATAGTGCTGTATACTTTAAAGAAGGCATCATGTTTCTTTTCCTTCTGCTTTTATACTGACTAGGGCGGGCAAATTATGTTAAAATTTTACTATGAAATGAAATTAACTGGAACCTTTAATTTTGACAGAAGATTCTGATGTGAATTGGAAGACATTTGAGGGTGAGACAGCCTTGCTACTCGCAGCGAGGGCGGGGCATCTTCAGTGTACCAGGATGCTGCTAAAAAATGGAGCTGAGGTTAATAGTCCAACCAATGAAATGTACACACCACTGTTTGAAGGTTGGTAACTCAGAGGTATTCATCGCCAACAGTATATTACAGTGAATGAAATCAAATAATAATAATTTGAATTATTGAAAATATAATATTTTTCTTATATTACAGCTGTAAATGCAAACAGTTTAAGCTGTGCTAAATGTTTACTGCGGCACGGAGCTGATGTGAACAGACAGGTGTTCACTGGGTACTCTCCCCTACATTTAGCTGCGGAGAAAGGGTACAGTAGCTTGGTGGAATTACTGCTGGATCAGGGGGGTTATCTAGACTTGGAGGCTGACCATAAACTAACACCCACATTTTTGGCCTCTCAGTTTGGACACTTACACTGCCTTGAAACTCTGCTGAAATGTGCCAAAGATAGAGGTACAATTGATTTATCGTTTTGGGGAATATTTCAGATTGAAATTTTAAATAAGGTGATATAAAGTAATCAATAAATCATTCATTCTGTAAATAAATAAAATTGTGTAGTAAATAGGTACTTTTCTTTTACTATACTGTAAAACTTTTTTTAAATATTGCAACTGCTTTATCTCAAAAATGCCTTAGTAAAGTGGTTTAAGACTTCATAGCAATATTATGACATGTTCATGTTTACAAGCAATGGTTTACCATGATATATATTTGCAATATAGCTGGAAATTGTGAATGATGAATGATTATCTTAC
The DNA here is from genome assembly GCA_016163765.1 of Magallana hongkongensis. Taxonomy (NCBI): domain Eukaryota; kingdom Metazoa; phylum Mollusca; class Bivalvia; order Ostreida; family Ostreidae; genus Magallana; species Magallana hongkongensis. Next base: position 52,111,688 of record WFKH01006014.1, read on the forward strand.
CTGAAAAAATGAGTAGCTTCTGTATGTTTTAATTTTTCAAAATGTCTATAATAATTTTAATGAAAAGAGTTTTCATGAGAAGTCTGTAAGATGATTAAGGGCACTGACAATGTTTAGGAACTTTATTGTAAAGGTCAGCTTGAGGCTGTCAACAAGACCACCACTGACAATGCCACACCCATTCTTATTGCGGCCCAGGAGGGCCATGAGGACTGTATCAAGCTCCTGCTGACACACAATGCCAACCCCAACATCCCAGTCACAGAGTACATGGGCGTGGCAGCACATTTTGCCATCTACAAAGAGCATGCAAAGTTAGTGGAAAGCTCAGTTCATTTTCTGTCATATTTTAAGTTTTAGTATTTTAATCTGCACATAGTATACATTGTATGTATTGTGCATGCAGGTTTTAGGATTAAAATAAGATTTATCCACTCTACCAAATGATGAAACTAATATTTCTGTATCTCCTGTTATAGATGCCTGAAAGTCCTGCTGCCTGTGACAGATAGAGACTGCTTATACAGAAATGTCAGTAAAAACATGCACCCGTTAGTGATGGCTATCCAAGCATCGAGCACTGAATGCCTAGAAATGTTGATGGACGATGGAATGGACATCTGTACTAAGCTCCCACTTGGAGTATTCGCTCATTTTAACCCTCTCTTCACAACCCTGCAGTACAGTACAAATGTGTCCATTCTTTGTCACGTGGCATTGAATTGGACACTGGTTGGTGTTAAGTACTTGCTTGATAAAGGACTTCCATGCAATGCACAGACACCAGAGGAATTACCCCCTTTACTGATGAGCCTTGCTTCTGACAATAGTGATCTGTTCACCTTGCTTCTAAAATACGGAGCTAACCCCAATATCTATCATTCTCTAGCCAATGGTAATGTGACAACATTAATGGCCATTGAAAGAGACGTAAAAACATTGCTAACAGTGACTTCAAATACAGGTGTGAAGCAAGAAATCTTTGGGAAGTATCTTTGCAAACTGATATTATGTAAAGCTGATTTGGTGTCCTGCATTAGAGACATTGACAAGGACCAAGAGGTGTTCAAGTACAACTTGTACCAGGTGCTGAACAAGTGCAGCATGACTGTCAATCTGTGGCCTGTTCTAACTCTGCTGTTCACATTCTGTACCAACTTGTCTATCAGTCAGGAGTTCAAGAAACATGTTTATAATGAGGAGGTCATCTCTTACTTCAATACCATTGAAGGTAGGTCAAACGGGAGAGAAAAACATTTTCACAAAATTACAGTAAATGAACTCTCTAAGTTTCAAAATTGATGAAAGAATGCTCCTTGATAATTGTTTGTAGAACCTGAAACAGTCTGTACATGTATTAACACTTTAAATTATTGGGAAATGCAGTTTTACTAGTATTAATACAATGCTGAATAAAATATATGAATGATTCACCATATATGAATATGATGATATATGTATAATAAGAATATGATATAAATATAAAGAGTCTTTACATTAGAATTTGTCCACAGCTGCCCATATTGAATTAAATCTGGTTAAAATGTGAATGTGCATGTATTTTCGGTGATATTTTAATTTGTTTGTTATAGATTCTACACAGAGTCTGGCCCACGCCTGTAGATGTTCTATTGTGATAGAGCTTGCCAGGAAGAGGCGATACCAGGAATGTCACATCCGATCCCTTCCTATCCCTAGTCTCCTCCAAGAATATCTGCTTTTTCTGGACTATGGACCCAAAGCAAGTTCTCTCATTGTCGATTCACTCGGTTATGCATCGAAAAACATCAATATTTGTTCTCCCTCTAAAATGGGGACCGATTACTATGAAGAAGCCTTTGAGAAATGGAATATATGAGCTACATTTTCTATGACAAGCCAGTGGAATAAAGAGTGTTCCTGAAATTACATTATGAATACATAGTCCTCAAACCAAATCTGTTTTGGGGTCTTTTTCAGTTGTCCATTCCGACCAACCTCTTTTCTAGAGGAATTAAGCATTCCTAGTTTACCAATTAAGTTCTACACATTGAAAGGTTTATAAGATATTATAGTACATCCACAAAACATTGGCATTCCTTTAATAAAGAGGAGACAGTTATGATTTGAAAATGAATGTTATTCACTCTATAGTACTGAGATTTTGATGTTTATCTTTGCTGCAATCTGTCAATTTACATTCGTTGTTTGACATGTCTCTTGGTACATGTACATGTAGATTGTTGGTACAAGAGATGCTTGTATATACACATGTATTTGTTTAACATACATGTATCTCTGATAGTGCATGCTTAAGTCTGTATCTAATGACATGTAAAGTGTCCTTGTTATGACATGGTGCTAGTGCATGTAACAGTACTTTGATTTTTTGTGTAACTTTCATGATGGTAGTGCAAAGACATATCAAACACTATTGGTATGACTGCTTGTAGTACTAGTAATGATATTATTTTCACATATGCATTTATTTGTAGAGTGTGTTATTTCTTTGGTACACATTCCAACCAAATGTTATGTTATTGAACTTACTTATGCACATTTGATATACTTGTCTCTTGGAATAATATGGTATATGATAACTCTCATATGTAGCATTGTTGATGTTGTAAAAGTGCCCATCTGTAATGGGTAGAATCTCCATTAAAGTTTCTAATTTATGTTGAATGGAGAAATACAAGTACAATAATTAATTTGTCTTATAAGAACCACCAAAATCAGTTAGAGCTGTAAAAATATTTGCACCATTTTCTAAATTGGATACTAAAAATAAAAACTAATAGGAATTGAAAGTTTATTTTTTGTTTGTGTTTTGTAGATTTTAAATTACCGTAATCCGGTGAATATAATACGCAGTAGTGTACAATACGCACCCCCCACTTTGGGCCTGAAAGTGGTGAAAAAAAGCTAGTTCGGATGTATAATACGCATCCAAAAAATTTACCAAATGGTTATGCTAAGTATCAACAAAGCAGTTATACTTTGTATACACGCTTAATTTCATCGTGGAAATACACTACCGGAAATAAGAAAGTGACAATAAATTTTTAGATACGGATTTATTGTAACTAACACATCGCGGTAATATCTTTATTTCATAATCAATGTTTTAAATAGACCTAGTATTAAATATTCTACCGTAAATAAAATCAACTACTTTTGACAAGTGTTATATAATTGTTTAGTCACTACAACCCCTGTGTAGTGAAAAACGGCCGGTGTACAGGTATAGGAGGTAACGGAGCTAATTAAATTCTTAAATGATGCCGATCAAAGTGATCAATTAGAGGCCTGGAATATATTAAAAATATGTGCACACAAATAGGTGTGTTGTGATAGTACACAGTTTATAGCCTAGGGGGAGTGTCTGAGATAACCAAGGTGTCAAGCGTAGCGGTGGGGGAGCACAACAATGGCTTCAATTAACGGAATAGGTTATAGAATTATTTATATTCATAATTATTTGCAATAAATCAATTATCATTACATGTAAATGATTAAAAGTGAGCCAAGTGATGTGCAAGCTGTTTTCAAAGATCGGTTACAAATAGCACGTGGCCATCCAAGCCCGCATTCTATTAATAACAGCTGTAATGGCGGCATACACAGAGATAAAGTATAGGCAGTTCAAATTAATTTTTAAAGGCCATTTTAAAATCGTTTGTTTGATTAACAGACCTTAAGTATACATTTTCTTTGATAACATGCTATAACAATGTTTTCCTAAGGGTTAAATATTATTATATGTGATAATGAAGTAAAGTTACGATGTTTAGCGGGGTATTGGTTCTTGTCTGTGGTCAGCATAGATAATACGCTAGTATGATACCCCGTGCTTCACATAGGGAAAAATATGTCAAAATCCTATAGGGATGTATAATACGCACCCCTTTCTCACGGTAAAAAATGATGGAAAAAAAGTGCGTATTATATTCACCGGATTACGGTATGTTTAATTTGAATATTTAATGAAAGATGACAATAATGATGATGATGATGATGATGATGATGATGAATAATCCCATACTTATCAAAAATGCAGCACCATGACCATTGTTTTCCTGAACCAAGAGTTAAAAAAGCCTCCTCTCTATTTCATCAGCAATTCAATCAATATAAGACAAGGGCATATATAAACAAAAAAAGTATTTTAAACAAATGAAAGTCATAAAAAAGGATTAGCATGAAGCTCATTACAAATAAGACTCCGTTTGAACATTGTGGTGAAAATACATGTAGTAGACTTTCCCTTTCCGGATATTATTTTCGTTTTCGGGTCGAATTTTACGTGACGTAAATCATAAACATTATAATTGCACTGACAAAAAACTTAATTTATGATCAAACGTCGAATTTGTGGTAAGAACTTAATATATATCTTTTATATAATTTATTTATTTATGATTTGGAAAGGATTGTATTGGCATACTATCATTTTGCAGGTAAAAAAATATTTAATCCTTCTCCGAATTTCCTCAACATATTAAAGATATGTCATACTTAAAAATCTTTGTTGTCTGTGAACTTTTTTCATTACAATATCAATTAAAGTCTATTCTTTCGTTAAAAACAAATATTATTGACGTTCATTACTACTATGTCAGTTGACATTACCTAAGAATGACTTGAAAATGTACTCGTTTGATTTATAGACAACAATATTGTATGGTAATATAAACACCTATTTGTTTTGTACCAGACAATGCAGCGATGGACAGTTCACCTGGAGGGTGGACCCCGCCGTGTCAATCATGCTGCTGTTGCTATTGGTGACAAGATTTACAGTTTTGGAGGGTACTGTACGGGTGAAGATTATGAAACAACAAGACCCATGGACATCCATGTCCTCGATACAAGTAACTATTTTGTCCCTTTTCCAAGCATCATGTGGAACATATAGATTACCTTGAAACCACTGATGCTAAGTTATTATAGATGAATTTATTGAAAAGGTTTCAACATAGTTTGGGTATATGAATATGCCAATATAATGCAAATAAATTTTGCACCCCTAATTTTGGTAAGGGGCCCTTTTTCTATGAAATAAAAAATTAAAATAAAAAATCCTGTAGTTGAACATTGGACCCCTAACATTGTGGGAATGGTTTAATGAAAAACCTCAATCACAGAACTAGTGGGTCTTACTTACCACACCCATGGTTACTTTTTTGCCCAAATTGTGTAAAGCTTTAAGGATATGGGTTTAAAAAAAAAAAAGAAGACATACTAGGTGTGAATCTTGCTCATAATAAAAGACACTAAGAGACAATGACAACCAATACCCCTTGTAATACTGATTAAAGTATAATTGTATGCTGAAATGGTACCGTATACATTATAACGGAATTATAATTCGATCATTATTACAGCAAAATAAGTAGGAGGCGAATGAACCCATTTTCTTTATACCTGCCAACTTACTGACATTTTGTGGGTCACACTTCCAAGATGACACTATTACCCACCAGGACATAAACTTGCCATGGGTATTATATGGAATTTTATGATTATTTATAACTTCTTTACTGCAGTATCACTGAGATGGACGTTGATTCCCCCTACTAAAGAGGAGGAATGTGTCCCCTACCAGCGCTATGGCCACACTTGTGTAGGGTACCACAACAGTGCATATATTTGGGGAGGCAGAAATGACAAAGATGGGGCTTGTAATATTCTGTATGGTTTTGACAGTGGTGAGAAAAACCTTATTTCATTGAAACCAAATGTTTGGTAAACGAAAGTATATTATGAACTATTCTTACCCATTTAATTCAAGATATTCATTGCTTGTAATTGCATTCTTAATGTTTTGTTGGATTTGTTTTAGTTCGTTGTTCAAATACCTTTTATGCAATATTGATTTGTGGAGAAAATCTGTAGTCTTAGAGATGTTGGTCAAATGAAGAAGAATTTTTTCAATGATTTATTTGCAATGTCTTATCACTATAGACAAGCATTGTTCTCTTCAATATTTAGCCTCCCTAAAGTGGTCAACACCGAAGGTCAATGGAAAGGTTCCTAATGCCAGGGATGGGCACTCCGCCTGTGTTATAGATGGAAAAATGTACATATTTGGTGGCTATGAAGAGCAGGTAAGAGACACAGTTCAATTCAATAAATCATCTTAATGATGTTTTATTAATTTTGATTTGCTGCATTAGAATCAATGACCAATGCAAGTCAAATAGTGTATGGTTCGTATAAGTAATCGTGTATAAATAAAATGTTATTTTTCAGATTGATCGCTTTTCCAATGAAGTCCATTGTTTGCATATGAGTACATTTATGTGGGAACCAATCATTGTGAAGGTAAAAGTAACTACTTGGTATCAAGTGTTTAATTTTATGGAAATCAATGTGTTTATACAGTTGAAATGTACATGTATACAGATGAACATGTACATGTTAAAATTAGGAAAGGAAAACCACAGGTAAATATAAATAGACATTGAAAATTGTTTGATTAGGATTTTTACAGTATATGAGGAATGTAGCTGCAGATCTGTTTCTCTATAGGAAAATTTTGGTTGGCAGACAATAGAGCTACAGTCCATACATGCAAAACACTTGTAATATATTGCACACAACATGTATTAGTTTTGGACTTACTGTACTGGTATTTCCCTCTTTTCTTAACAATGTGTGGAAATGTTTAATTCAATTTTTTTTTTGACATATGACTATTGAGTTTGTCTCTCTACTTGCCTTAGAATTTCTGTAAACATGTTGGCTCACCGACCTTAAAAAGTGAGTTGTGTTAAATTCATGTGCTGATCAACTGTTCCCAGTTTCACCTGTAAACAAAACAATTTTCCTTTACTTTGAGTTTGTTAAGTGTTTAAGGATATTTCTGAATTTGTGTAGAGTTGGAACAGGAATGGGGTAGTAAAATGTACAAGAAATTCCACATGCTGTTGTAGGAATTACATTTAGGTAAATAAGTCCTAAATTAAGCACAATGAATTGCAATTATTTTGCATGCTCTGTGATCTGTTAGCCCAAATTTTTCTGTAGAGCTACAGTTCTGCAGCTTTTAAGGAAAGTAATTCCAGTGTTCCAGCATAGTTTATAGTTACTTTTATATTATTTCTATTACCGGTAGTTTTTAGCTCACCGAGACGAAGTTGGGGGGAGCTTATGCTATACCCCCGGCGTCGGCGTCCGGACCTGGTTAAAGTTTTTGTTGCAGGTCCTGTATCTAAGTTATTACTTGTCTTATCTTCACCAAACTTGCATGGATGATGCATCTGGACCTACTCATGGACTTGAAAGACTTGGATGCTGAATCTGGGCCATGAATTTCAGATGCTAGAGGAGGTTAAGGTTTTTGGAGCAGGTTAAAGTTTTTGGTGCAGGTGCCCTTTAATAGCAATTTCTAAGTTACTACTGGTCCTAACTTCACCAAACTTGCATGGATGGTGCATCTTATGATACTGATGCACCTGAAAGGCTTGAATGCTGAATCTGAGCCATAGGTTTCGGATGCTGGAGGAGGTTAAGGTGTTTAAAGCTGGTTAAAGTTTTTGGAGCAGGTGCCCTCTGATGATTATATCTTAGTTATTACTGGTCCTAACTTCACCAAACTTGCATGGATGATGCGTCTTACATGTATGATGCTGATGCACCTGACAGGCTTGAATGCTGAATCTGAGCCATAGGTTTTGGATGCTGGATGAGGTTTAGTTTTTTGGAACAGGTCACATGTTTTATAGATAATAGTACTATTTCAAACTTGCATAGTTGATTTAACTATAATATAAATGAATTGCAGAGGTAGCTTCAGATGCAGAGCCTGATCTCCATTATCAAGATTGCTAAAAAAATCTCCTACCTAACTCAAACCTGCTTGATAGATGTGTTTTTTGTTAAATGATTCCTAGTATTGTATGATATGATACACTATTGTTTTATATGATACAATATATTGTAAAAGGTTCTATGATATGATATGATATTGTATCAATTTTTTGGTACATTATGATATGATATTGTACAATATTTTATACTATGATATTGGTTTATATAATATATTATTATATCACATGAAGTTGTATTATATGATATTGTAATATATAATATATAATATTGAAACGCAACCGAAACCCCCAGAATATTTATCAAACTCTTTTTTAAATAGATATAGGGTTTCAATTGTTTCAAAAATGTGTGAGCCCTTCTGTACCTGGCTGAAATCAAGCAATGACAAAGATAAATAAATATTTCTATAAATTTATTAAGAATTAAAACAAAGTAAAAACGCGCTCTTTATCCTGGCTCCATCAATGGTGCTGCCACTCCAAGGGGTCGAATCAAGGAAGGTACACAAACGGAGAAGGTGCAGACCTCTAATATTCTCTAAGTATTACAAATGGGGGAAGGTGCAGACCTCAGATATACTCAAGGTGCTATACATAGGGGAAGGTGCAGACCTCAGATATACTATATAGGTATGAGATATTATAGAAGGTACAAATCAAATTCAAAGGGGCTGGGCACCTTCTATATTTAGAACAATCAACAAGGTGAGGTCAAATCAATAACTAATTATCTCCGGGGAAGGTGCTGGCAAATCCCTGGGGGAAGGTGCAGTAAACTATAGGGGGAAGGTGGTGATGGTGCAGAAGGTGATGCTGGTCTAATAAACACTTTTTATGAATGGAACCCTATCTTAATTAGGTTGATCTTATCTATAAGGTGTTAAATATGCACCTTCTGACTGGGGATGTCTGGCTGGAAAAGCAGCTGCTGCTGGCTCATCTTGGTGATGCGACCGAAGTGCCGAATTCGGATCGGGCTCGGCCTTATATAATGTTATGTCACGTGACTTCCTCTTATTAATATTCATGAACGGAAATAGTCTGCAAGTTGAATGCATGTGATGTGCCCCATAAAAGAAAGACAAGACGCCATCTTTACTTCGACAGAGACTACTCGAGTAGCATCAGAAGAAAAGGACGAACAATTAACAACTTCATGTGAAAATTCAAAGGTGATGTTCTACAGCAAGCGCTATTTTGATCAGCTCGCGCAACAGCAGGCATGCAGGCAGCGATATCGTCGACTGGCTGATACTTGATGGGAATACAGGGAGTAAATGATATTTAATGAACTCTGATGTAATTATTAGATAATTAACTGGACTTTCACCATTATTCCGTATCTATGGTGATGTGTCATATCGTTAAATTCGTTATTTCACGGTATTTCACCGCATGGTGATGTACAGTCTCGCACAAAAGTAGAACACCACAACAATGTGTAAATTGTCAACACGTAATATATTTCAAGTTAATATTATCAACAAATAAAATTAAAACATGTAACAAATAGATAAATAAATAATTTGATTCATAACAGTGTTCTTATTTTATCACTCTTGATAAGAGTAATACAACACAATGGGGTTGTAACAATATTATATCATATGATACAATATTGTATCATGATATTGTATTATATAATATAATAATATATCACATGATATTGTATCATATGATACAATGTCATATTATGTATCAAATATGAAATATGATACAAAATCATACAATACAATATCATACTATATTGTACAATATAATATCATATGTTACAATATTGTAATGTATTATGTGATATGATATTTTAGCATTGAATCATTATTTTTGAAAGATATGAGGGTTTTTAGAAAAGTTCGCGGACAAAGTGTTTCACGGCAAAATTACTGTGTACTTTGTAGGATGGCGTATGTTTTATTAAATGACTACCAATTGAAAATAAGTATGCCAAAAATCCTATGAATTTTAAAAGTTTTTTCAAAAGATACAGCGATTTTTACTTTGCATGTATTAGATTTACGGAGCACCATTTCATATTTCCACGACGTCAGGTGACATCAAAAAACTGAAAGTCAAACATGTTACTTTTCAAAGTAAACACCTTTCAGTTCCACAGACTTTTCAAGTCATTTAACCGATTTATAAAATGTACGTTCATACCATTATTTGTCAAGTTTTTGTATAATGTCTTTTGTGACATATCGTAGATCATTTAGGCCCAAAAATCTCTGTCCACGCAGTTTCGACTTTAGATAAGGAAAAAAAGCGAAATCTATAGGTGCAAGATCCGGGCTGTATGGGGGGTTGGGGTGCTGTAAGAGCTAAAAAGATCAGTTCTTCCATCTTTAAACCTAGTGATTCTAATTGTTAACCTTTGTCCTATAAAAATAGCAGCATCTAAGAACCTTTTGGTCTCCATCAGAGATTTTTCTACGTGCACACAAAATTAAATGAAGGCCCGGTGCTCCAAGATATTCATTGACATCAACGTTTTGACTCATTTTTCAAGCGTTGTTCGTCCAAATTCGGTGTTAAACTGTCAGGAATTCTTTAATTTGATTGAAACTTTCACAAAATGGCCTTCATAAGTTATTGTGATGTCATATGAAATATCATTTATTTTTATGAGTTTAAACGGTACATTTTCTTAATAAGGAAAAATGCGTACAAAATATAAAAGATTAAAAAACGGACATGCTCCGTGAAGCAAATCTTATCAAAATAATTAAGCTGTATATTTTTAATGGTGCATATAAAACAAACAAATCTATACATATTTCTTAGAAAATACGTCAAGATTAAATCTGAAAAGTTTCGCTGGTATCATGTGAATAGTCCGCTCACAATCGAACTTGTCCACGAACTTTTTTAACAACCCTCGTACAGTCTCATAACTGCAGCGGTGTGTGCATACAAATTGAGTAGCGCACGTTAGCACGTTATGAAAATTTGTATGCACACATCGCTGCAGTTATGAGACTGTATCTTTCAAAAAATAATGATTTAATGCTTATATTAACATTTTTTTTTAACTTTTTGCCTTGTATGCAAATGTGATTTATACCTTAAAAATCCTATTTTATCTTAAGGGTAAGTTCATATAAATGGAAGAGCCACTGTAACAGCCACAAGCGTGAACTTTGATTTTTGCTTGTGACGTTGCATTTTACAGCGTTCAACGTTTGTGACGTCATAATAAAACTTGTTGTTTTAACCTTTCAGTACCCTGTGTGTGTTACAGCGCTATAACTGCAGTAGCTTTCCACACACTTTACATGCAAAAAATATGTGGAATGTAAATATTGTATCATATAATACTATATTGTATCATATATTATGTAATGATATTGTATTATGTGATCAAATACAATAATGTATAACATGATTCAATGTCATATCATATGTTACAATATCATATTCCATCATTATTTATTACAGTATTATATTGTATTATATGATATTTATTGTAAGTATCATAGGATGCAATATCGTATTTTATATTATTGTATTAATAAACATTGTATCTTATAATACCATATGAAATGAACATATGATTATCATACATTTTTTTAACATATGATATACGATATTGTGTCAAAACAGTATCCATGAATATCCAAGATCATTAACTATGATTTTCATATAATATGATAAAGGTGGTCTCATAAAGGTGATGCCTCATAAAGGTGATGCCTCGGCTCGGTGAGCTTTGTAATCTGTGATTACCTATGTTTTTTATTGTCATTTAAGGTGGTATGGGACACCTGTCTACCGGTATATTAATGTGGATAAAAGTACATTATAATCAAAATACTTTCGTTTTAGAATGTTCAAATTTTACAATATTTAACCAAAAAATGTTTAAAAATTTTTGGAAAGGTAAAAATTATAAAAGCCCCAGTAGGACTCAAACTTCTGACTGACAGCTTCATAGTTAATGCTCTAACCCATTATGCTATGCTGTTAGATAACAATTCTGGGAAAGAAAATATTTATAGAATTATACCGGTACTTGATTTTATTGTTTATTTCGATAGGAAGTACGCCACAATATCGTGGTGTCCCATACCACCTTAAAAGCGACAGTCATTTGAATTTTACATGAATGATATTCCAGTGTCATATTTATTGTACATCTATGACAGGGTACGCCAGCTCGGTGGAGAGACTTTCACTCAGCCACAGGGTTAGGTAATCTGATGTACGTGTTTGGAGGTCGTAGTGATTATGGTGGAGAAATTTTTACCAATCACGAGATATACTGCAATAAAATACAGGTGTTTGACACATCAACATCCACTTGGATGGAGCCTGTGACGTATGGAATCCAGCCCATTGGTAGAAGGAGCCATTCAGCATGTAAGTCTTGTAGGACTTCTATGATTGGACCTATTCATTACTGAAGCTTTTGTAAATTAAATTTCACAATAGACTCATTGATATTTTTGATATCGTTCAGTTTTAAAAGCACATTATGTATTGGCAACTGGAATTTTTTTTTTTAAAACACTTACCAGTTAAACTGAAAATAGAATTTCTTCAGTTTTTGCATGCACTAATTGTATTTTATGTAAAAATGGGTTATGATCTTAAAATCCAGCTTAAAAGGTTATGCCCCTTGTTATTAAGATTCTTATATTGACAAGAACAAGTACTATTTCCTGCAAATATAGTTTTATGTTATAGGTCTTCCTATGTGTAAATTTCTTTTTTCATTGTTTTTCAGTTGTTTATAAAGGAAATGTGTATATTTTTGGAGGTTATAATGGCCTTCATGATCTTCATTTTCGAGATATCTTCAGATTTGATCCAGGTAAGTGATTGAAAATCTGCTGTATTAATTCACCTTGACTTTCAAAATCAATTACATATACCTACTTTCCATCTTCTAAAAAAATATTGAGATCTTGAAAATTAAATCTTAAACAGTGTCACAAGGAATGAATTTTATTTGTGCATGTTTTGTACCTGATATTGATATTTGCAGTGAGGATGCAGTGGTCAATGATCAAGGTTAAAGGTCAAGGACCCACAGCAAGAAGGAGACAGTGCTGTTGTGTGATAGGGGACAAAGTTTATTTATTTGGAGGAACAAGGTAAACCTGCATTCATTAAAGTGTTTATCAAAGATCAAAAACATGTATTCTTGTCAATGAATGTTTATCAGTATCATTGTAAGACTTGTCTAAGGACCTGAGAGTGCAGAGCCATACCCAGATTTTGAAATATTAAAGGGTCATCAGTTTTCTTATTTGACAGAAAAATTAATGAAGCATGAAGAGTTTATGAAAATTGCTCCAGCTTTTATAGTGATTGGATAAGCATGTGTCCTAATCTCTAGTTGCATTAATTGAAGAAAATGGGGATAAATATTGAATATGAGGTGCATGCATGTGAAGTAATTAAGGCTATATGGACGGTGGATATCACTTGGGTAGCTCAGTGGTAGAGCTCCTGACTAGAGTTGTAAGGGTCCCAGGTTCGTTTCCAGGTCCAGCCATATATTTATATTGTATATACACTGTACATTTACATTAAAACTTCAAGCTTTTCCCTCTGTGACTTGTCCACGTTATGTGTACCACTGTAATTTTTTGTTTAAATAAGGGTTGTCAAGGAGTAATTCGTTTCTTTTGTACTCGCTGGAAGGCCCAGATATCAAATACAAAAATCAGTACCAGTACTTAAATACTCAGGAGAATAATTAAACCATCCAATGTTTCATTTTTGTTGTCTTTATTTGATTTGTTTAGCACATCATTATTATTTCATTTATCGGCTTTGTTTCTTTAAGATATGTATTTCTTTTTTGTAAAGTGTTTATTTTTTTGGTTTCTCTTGTTTTGGTTCAAACTAGATGGTAATACATGTACGTGTATATATTCCTGTGCAATTTAGAGATAACGAAAAATACTGTTTGACATCATCACCTTAAAAGCTCAAGTCCCTTAATATAATAGTTTTGATGAACTAACATCTGCCCTAGACTTGCAACTTAAGACCCACTTACAAAATGTTGGGTTTTTTTTTTAGTTTAAATGGGTAATAGCTTTAGGAACAATTTTTAACTTGCAATCTAATTGTTTAAACAATGAAATTGTGCATTCTAGTGTGTAAAATCATGATATTATGCTCTACTGTTTTTATTTAAGAAATTCCTAAGCTGAGGCGAATGTTATATTATTATTTTTATTAAACATAATAACCATTAAAAATGTAAATAGAATTGAAAACATTTCATTGCTAACAGCCACAATACTATAATTGCAAAAACCTTTCCTACAGCGTGAATGTCCTTCATCACAATACAGTTTACAAGAATGATGTTTTCCCTATAGGACACTGATATTGTTAAGTGGTTTTGTCTTTGCAGTCCTAACAGTTCAGAAAGCTCGGAACCCACTGAGAGTGATCTTATAGACCATTCTGATCTCCACATCCTGGACTTCTGTAAGTCAATAGCTATTGTTCAAATATAGCCCTCTCACGAGGTCCATCCATAGGTTATTGACTTTTCAAAAAAACCCTAAATGTTGAGAGGTGGATATGCTTTTTTGGGGAAGTCCATATATTTATGGAATATGAGAGGGCTAAATTTGTTATATAATTAGCTCACCTGAGCTGAAACCTCGATTAAGCTTTTCTGATCATATTTTATCCATTGTCTGTTTGTATTTTATGCAATTTTGACTTCATGTATAGAACCATCAAGACAATTTCAGCCTATTTGTCCTAAAGCATACGTGGGTGAAGTTTAGAATGAATTAAATGTAATTTGTCACATGCATGTATTTTGTTTACTCTAACTTTCTATATAAACATTTACAAAACTTCATTAAATGAAAATTTGACAATATCACCAGTAACTAAATTCAATTTCAATTTTTCCCATTGGTAGAATGTTCTGAATCCAATTTGAATCTGATTCTGTTTATATGTTAATAGATTTTTTTCCTCTTTATCCAATCAACACATACATTATTGTTCAAGACTTTAAGTGAATAATTACCTGTATTTTTCAATATATGTTAGATTGGTGTTAATGTCTACTTCAGCGAACAATGAGATAGCTAGAGCACCTGCTGTTATTGATGTGTACATGCATGCTAAAGGGTTCACCTAAATTTATTAAAATAATAACTTTGAAATGTGTTGCTGTCCAGATGTTTTCAAATCCAGATGCATTGGAATCATTAAGAACTTGTGGGGCCAATTTTCATGGATGGTTGATTTTCCAAAGGTTGATGGAGATAATAAATTTGTAGATTAATTTCTACATATTATACAAGAGGACTTATTTCACAATTTGTTGTGGGTGTTAATTAATTTGTTGATAAAGGGTATACCCACAAAATCCATGAAAATTGAACCATGATTTCATGATTTCATTCCATGAATTCTAATGTTCCACAGAAGTTTGTAAATGTTTTTGGTTCCAATAATGTCACATTGCAATGTTGACAGAATTTCATTGTAAAAGTTATGGCACTTTGATTCTGTGGCTCTCTTGTCATCAATACATTTATAAACAGATTTCAGATCTGCATCACTAACTATATAAACTAATGTTTACATTTTCCAGTGTCTTTGTGATAACACTACAAATCAATTTTGTAACATATAGTCTATAAATACATTTCATCAAATGACGTAGTGTGGGTCGCAAGAGGGATTTGCATAATTATACGAAATGAATATAATGTATTAATGTCAATAGTTTGATATCTAATTTTACAATTGCTGAAAATTATATATTGAAAGACATAAAACAAATGAAACAAGATTGTATGAACATTCATAAAAGTAAAAAAAGGTGGGCAAACCATAATGATCTAGTATACTTTAACCCTAGTTCAAAAATGAAATGATAAAATAAATAGGTAATTATTTCATACTTTGCTAGAGAAAAGTAGGAAATGTAATTCATTCTTCTAGAGGCAACCTGACCAATTTTACTTTAAAATATATATTTGAAGCTTCTTTTAGTCAGAACGTCTGTATTTTGTTAAAGGAGATTGGAACATATGGACAGATGGCAACAAAAATAAGAGATGGCTGTGTACAGTACTTAGTATTTTGATTTTGAACTGATAGTGTTAAGTATGGCTAATGTCTGCTTACTTGTATAATATTTCATTAGAAATAGAAAGTGAACACATGTTACAGTGTATCACATTCAAACTTATTTTTGAGTAATAGAGCAATACATAAATCCCCATAGATGTGCTCATTGTATACTGGGGTATATAGTATTCTCTTACAAATTTTCATTTCTTTTTCTTAGTATCTACCATGTACCGGTAATGACCATTTTTACCAACTGTAAACTGGTACACATGTAATGTGCATCAATATTTAATTTTTTTTGAATTATATCTCTTTGATGCAACACTTTAAAAAAAAATACATGTTTACAAGATTGCAAACACAAACCAAAAATTGCAATCTTTATTGAGAGAAGATCTTTGAAATAATAAAAACCAAACAGATCAGTGACAACAATGAATCTAAAATCTGAAGAAGGAAGGATGAAAGTTTATAGTTATACCATTTAGTTGTACATGTATAATTTTTCAAAATAGATCTTACTTACAACAAACCCTGGAAGATTAAGTTGCAAGGGATTGCAATGCAATACTGTAGATTCCTTATTTTATGTGAATACTTAATTAATCCGTTTTGTATTAAATTGTGAAAATATAAAGTTGTGATTACTTTTAATATAATTGCATATTATTGCATACAGTCATTTGGGGTTTTTCCAATCACCTTACGTTTCATGTTTTTGGAAGTTTGCAGTGTCGCTATGCAATGTACAAAACATCAACAAATGAAACTACCATACCATCATCATCTTCTATATATAAGTTATCTATATTCAAAATTTAAAGGAAAATATTGTACATTAATAAAGTAATTTAAGATTTAATTAATGTGCTCACTGACCTCAATAGAGAAAATTTTCATGGTGAAAACGATGTTCAATATTTCTCATTCGTGCTGTAGCTTTAATAATCAAAGAAAATTGGCAAACTGTTTGTTGATAAATCAGCAATTTTATAAGCTTTCAAGAACCAAGAGATTTGTATGAATTTCAAGTTACTTTTAAAATATCTTAATAAAACATGCGTTGCCCATAGACTACCATGTAGAATTCAAGGTGTAATTAATTGGACAATAATCAAACTTTTGAAAATTCCTTTGGTGGAGTATTTTATTTGATAACAATTTCAAAATGATATCATGGTAAAGAATATCTGACCATTCAATTTATTCGGTACAAAAAGTTGTCGTTATACATTGAATAATTAAACAGTTTTGGGTATATTGAATCAAGTGTGTACACAATAACCGCACCCGAATAAATCAGGGCTTACCACACATGTGTAGTGAATATTTTTCATTTAATTGTTTTTCTTTATGCAAAGCAATGATAGTTACAATGTTAGGGCTATAAAAGACAACTTTTTATATGGTGATGGATTAATTCTGGTCTCTTCACGTTTCCTCTTGTTCAGATAGCGTGTAAAAGCAATGCATAGGGGTGTTATTAAATTTAAAGTAGTCAAAAGCATGGACTCAAATAATGATTTTTTTACTATTTTTAGACTGTAGGGATATAAGATGAACTAATTAATTTAATTAAGGAACAAGGAATCATTCTTTGAGCATTTTTTTTTTGTCTGACTGTTTTGTGCCAGTTTAGCTACTGATTCAAAATACTCGGAAGTGACCTGCAATATACTAAAGTGGTGATGTCATAAGAACTCCTGTCAAAGTTGCTACTTAAAAGATAGAAATATTTTGGGACAAAGATCTGTTTTCTGACATACCGGTAATCTCCTTTCTGTTGATACCAAACCTACAATTATAAGCGCACGTTTTATATATTTTGTAACCAAGTTGTAAAACGTGATTTGGAATACCCCAAATGACTGTATATATTTTATAATCTCACAATTTTCTGCAGATTTTATTTCCCCATGTTTAATAAGGAATCTATACAGTAGTGAACTCAGATTTTCAGATGAGAAAATAGTTTTTCTTTATTTTAACTAAAATCAAATTAATTGCTGGTATTAGAAAAAATGATACACACTAGCTTACTTCCAAAATAAGAGTTACCGGTAATTTATGAATATTTTTTTTAATACAAATGAAAATCTCATGTTTTGAATTTTACTTCATGCCTGCAAAAAAAGTTTGGGTATTTTTTGCACTTGAATTGTTCAAAATAATCACAGTATCCTGTGCTAGTTAGAGAGCTACTGTCAGTGGCTTGGTTGTTTTTTTTTTAAAAGAAAGTTCAGGTTTATTTTCCGAAGCAAAGTACATCTGATATTAAAAAAAAATCAATGTTTGGAGTCATATGTGATGAAGTTTTGTTCTTTATTTAATTGACTTAAACAAACAAACATGGTTGTACTTGATTTTTCAGGAACCATGTGTCATTTTTATGTCATTTGAGTCATGTTTGTTTTTAGTAAACTTTTAATTCAATTAATTCATATTTGACTTCTCTGAAATTACTAAAATCAATGACCTCATCCCAACTCAGAGAGCTTAGAATTTGAGTAAAAACTGTAAAATTAATGCAATCTTTAAAAATCTTCCCCTCTTCTTCAGGGCATCTATTAAAAAAACACCAAAGTATGCATTTCTAGTGAAGAAGATTGCATCTACTAAAGCTATAATTCATGACCCAAGGGTTAGTGTTTTGCTGTTAGGGTAGAGCTTTATTGATACATAGATTATTTAGAAATCTTCTCTCCCATATAACATGTATATCTATTTGGTTTTGACTAAGTATAGTTCTACCCACCAGTTATTGGAAGCTAATACTTTACACAAAGATTGCCTTTGATCTGAAATAAGTAATATTACTTTGACCCAAAGTCATTTAGAAAGTTTAAGGCATATTGATTTTATATTTGTAAGTTCACTCACAGTACCTCTAGTGGTTAATTGATAGGATTTGGTTTTTGGTTATTGGATATTGATAAATAAAAGGTTTTTTTTTTTACCAACTTTAACTGTATGATGACAAACCACATTCTTATTAATAAAGGGATATTTGAATTTGTTTGTGTATCAGTTATTGATAGGTTTGATGTTTTTGTTTTTCAGCCCCTTCACTGACAACACTATGTAAACTTTGTATATTAGAAAACAAAATAGATGTCAGCAGTCTGCCTAAAACAATCAGGTGAGTTCAGTCCTTACTGGATAGTGTCAGTGAAACAGTGGTCTCTATGAACCATTTAACTGTACAAGCACCACAGCAATTTTTTTCCCAGGCATTTTAGGTAATTCAGGTAAAATTTTTGTGAGCCACAGTCATATGCTAATCTAGGATGGGAGTGAGGGGGGTGGGGGCTAGGAGGGGTTCTGGACCCACCCCTTGGAAAATTCAAATTTCTTAAATTCACATACTAAAGTTACTGAAAATAGGCCTCAGACCCTAATGGCAAACAAAATTATCCCCCCCCCCCCCCGGGAAAATTTTCTGGATCTGCACATGACAGTAATACACAACATGTGTCATTATGGATAAAGCAAGGTGCAAGGTACTGTATATCTGGTCAAGGGGCATGGTACATCCCAACATTTGATTTTGTCTGTCATTAGGACTAACTGTTATTGTACTCCAATTAGTAATCTTACACTTTTAGCCTTAGCAGAATTTTAGATGATGGAGAACCAAGAGTTTAGTGCATGTTATTGAGAAACTGGTATAAACTGTTTGAAGATAACGTGTAGTCATTGCATTTTGAAATGCATGTATTGGAAGGTCTGTGAAAATGAAATAAAGTATAAAATGATGTAATAACATCCACACAGTCAAATATTTCTCATGTTATTCCACATCATTGTCTCATATCCCTGGCATTTCCCATCATTTTTTACCTTCACATATACAACTACACTTAACAGGAGAAGCATTAAGAGAATTTGGTTTATTTTAATGTCATTCTTAAATTATGAATGTTGAACATTAAGACCGCCTGTTTTTATTTTTTGACCGATTTTTTCCATATCATGCACAGGTGGATGGCATTAAAGTTTTTGGTCTTTCATAGAACTGACTGCATAATAATTACTAGTTTTTTCTGTGGTGTGGTATTTTTTGGACTAGATTTTATGGTGTTATTTCAAACTCAGCATAAAAAATTAAGTCAATGACAAAAATTGTGTTTTATTATAATTATTTAAGGCATCAGTTCAATGAATCAAAAATAAAACCACAAAAAATAAATGAATGATTTTATCTATTGAACAAATATGTTGCTTGGTTTACAGGTGGGAATTGGCGGTGATGTCAACTAACAACTCTATTACCAGACCCCTCAACAGCAATGGCTGATCTGTCGCAGAGTGTGCATTTATATGTGATTTTATTTCCTACTGATTCTCATTGACATGGAATTTACACTCAACATTGCTAGCCACTCCAGCTACATGGGAGCCCCCATATTGCCCAGGGGAGAAACGTCTTCCTGCATGCTCAGGATTTCTAGCTTTGTAATATTGAATAATCTTTTGTCAATCTAAATTACTGGCAGCGGTGTATGATTCTGTGTTTGCTAATGGTGATGAACAGAATTATGATTCTCCAATGACTTGCAAGGTATTGGTATTTAAATCTACATGGAAGAGACTGAAGAATTCTTCACTTGCTGATAATGGAAGGAATTGATTTAAAAAAATACTCTTTTTTCTTTAGTCGATTTCTTACAAAATGGATATTGAGCCTTTAGAGGCTCAATAATTGTGAATTTTATATTACACTGTAATCAAGTCTTTGATTATAACATGTGTCTATTTATATATTGACTGCCAGTGATGTTGTGCATCACTTTAATTTCATAGCGCTGAGTAATAAAGCATTCAATATAACACCAGGGTTTTTATTAAATCCTTTTAAGGAAAGATACTAAAACCGAAAGACACGCGACTTTAAAGCAACACGACACGACTGACCGATATTTTCTTCGAAAACGGGAAATAAATGACACGTGAATTATGAGCTTTAAGGGGTCAATATAGAATTTTGTGTAAAGTATTTGAATATAATTCTTGTCTGCATGCTGGTCGGTATCCGTCCTGTTCTTGTCATACCGTGAGAACATTCCACCTCTCCTGGTTTGCCCTTGTATACATTGTTTTACATTGGTCATTTGGCTGAGAAGCTGCAGCGTAAGTGAAAACTTGCGAGCTCGAATCCCGGTCAAATACATTTTAAATAATGAAAACGTATAATGTCTTTGGGTCAACAATTTGCTCACAGGCAAACAAACTTAGACAAACTCACTTTTAATCTATTCTTACTCTGTATTGTAAGAAAATTGGCTTGTCTTAGCTTTGACCTCGGAGCTTAGAAACATTACCTATTTTAAACTAAAAAAAAAAGGGAGAAAAAAACTGCATTGTAAAAAAGCCTTATTAGACCACAGTCGCGTTCAGTCACCAGGTAGTTTCTATAAACGTGCATGACTTCTATGTTATCATATTGCAAACTATATCTAGCGCAATCATATACTATATATAAGTACATGTTTCGAAAAATCGAGCTTTTTTTCTAATTTTTTTTCTTTCGAATCCTTTTATTTTTTTTTTTTTTAAATTTATTTGAAGTTATGAAAATGATGTAAAATTGATATAATCTCAAAGATTTGTCACGATGAGTTTTTAGCTGTTTTCCTCCCAAAGGAGCCTGTAAAAGTTAACACCCAGTCCATTAAGAGAGCTGAATATTGTCTCCATATACATTTTACCGTAGTTTTTCAATTATCCACTTATTATTATTTTTTCATAATGCAATATTTATGTTCGGGATTCAATTAAGTTGACTTTGTGCTTATCTGTGTTTGTGGCTTTTAAAATCTATGTCACGACCATAATTTTTATTAATTAAAGTACTTAACACTCTATAAATATTTATTTGCCTGTAGGAAGATGCTCTTTAGAATGTGTTAGAAAGATAATATGAAGAAACGAAACTTAACGACAAATATTTGCTAATGAACCTTTGAAAAAGTCGGCCCATCTCGCTGCTTTTGTAAGACACACGACTGTTGCAACTGTCCAAACTTAATACAACTAATTAACCAATCAGAAACCTTATATAGAAGTTCTACATAAATCTAAAATTACAGAGCTGGCTGAAATTTTCACAGGGTATTTTTTACATTACAATTTTTTCAAATGTAACTGTATTTTAAAAATTCCTATCTGCATGCATTGGCAATTTTTTTTAAATGAGAACGCAGATTACTCCATGTCATGTTACAAAAACCGTAACCTTATGCACATGTTTGAGGTGATGCCTTAGAACAACATTTACATATTAAATTTCCTGGAAAGTTCATTCACCGTAGAGTCAGCTATTGTACATTGATCTTTCGAAGCTCTGTGTTTTTTTTAAAAGTGGTATATGGTTAATATTTATAATTACCGGTATTTATGACTTTTCAAAAATAGTTTGAGTTGTCTGTGTGTGTGTGTGTGTGTGGTCGAGTCTAGGTCCATGTCATGCAAAAATATCGATGTTAAATTGCTTGGTCATATGCTACAGTTATATTTCATTGTTTAAGTTATTCCACTCACAATGTACTCGTTCAGTGGCTGTTGTTAGTATGGCTTTCAATGCATGACACGGCTTATGATACTTAATCATATAATATGAACATTTCCAAAATAGTAATAAACTTTAATCAAATGATATTAACAGAAAAGACAATTATAGAAGATCTACATGAAGATCTTATATAAATCAAGAGATAATATTGCTTTCTGATTTTTTGCTTTTGTTATTCATAAGCAGGTTGGGCGATAGACCATATCACAAATTCATTTATTTCAATCCCAAATATCAATTTCGTTCTAAGCATTTGAATCTACATGAACATGCATTCGATATCAAGTTATTACAATTAGCAACTATGAGTATTTATTTTCGTCGAACACGTTATCGGTAAGCTGTAAGCAAAAACTTGTGTGACTGAAATACTTTACCCCGCAAATCAAAACAGGGCCAACAAAAAGTAAATATCTATTAAAATGCATTAAAGCACTGGTCTATAAAACAGGATTAAAGAACGTTGGTAATATACCACCCATGATGGCGATGAAAAGAATGTGGAAAAATATATAAACATGCGCGGATCGGGGGGGGGGGGTCCGGACCCCCCGCCTGGAAAATTCAAATTTCTTAAATTCACATAATTAAATAACAGAAAATATGCCTCGGTCCCCCCTCCCCCCTCTTGCAAACTCAAATACCCCTCGGACCCCTGGAAAAAATTTCTGGATCCGCGCATGATAAAGTACAACATTTCAAACATTCGCTCTATATGATGTATCTTTTTCAAAATATTGATTTTAAGCGCAATCTGCATTAATAAGTCCATTACATGAAACACATTTATACAAACAGGTGCAGGTGTATGCATACCAAAATCTCCCAATAGAACAGTTGTGAGATCTGCCTCGTTTAAACGAGCTTAAAAACATATTCCTTAATTTAAACCCATTCATTGGAATACATTATATGGTAACGTCTTCCGGCTTATCATATCTGCTTTGATAATAAAAAAGTAAAATTTAAAAAAATAAAATTTTTGATGCAATACATAGGTAAAATGCTTCATTAGCTGAGTCGATGTAAGTGTAAACATGTTAAATAGATTTCTGACCTGGTTTGGGAAGGTCAAATGAAAGCGATATGCTAAAAGGTTGTTAAGAGGGCTGAATGGTTGTTGCCATTTTAAGGCTATATTTACCTCCTTTAGACGAAGAGTTCTCTATAAAGATGTAGAAAAAAGTTCAAAGTTTGAAGCTTGGATTTTTGTTTACTCAATAATTCATGTAGTTCGTAGCCCAGAATATCATAGCAGGTCTGATGGTTAACTTGTAGACCATCCAGCCTCCTTAAGGTTGCTGAGCAGGAAACAGTATAATAAACTGCTTATAGGGAGTTACATACAGCCTATTTTTATCAGTCAGTGTCGACTCTCAATATCATTTACAGGCAAGGAAAAAGTTTTGGTTTGAATTCTTTCTTTTTCCACACTTCCTGTTTCTTTTTCTTGCAAACTACCATAACTGCATGCAATTATCGACATACATATATGTCATATATATCTATATCCCACCACGAGATATTAAGATATTTTTTTGTTGTTGATTTAACTGACTTTTTATACAATCGGGTGAGCCAGAGGTAGAGTAATGTATCTAGTACACATACCTTGACATCATTTTGGTAAAGTGCTTTTGAAAGGCTGTAAAAAATCAGATAAAAGCATGCTATTCAAATATTATACCGAAAACTTATTAAAGAAACAGTTTTTTTTCAAAGAAATTGAGAATAGAATATAAACGATATCTTTTTTTTTATAATACTTTATAATATAATATTATGGTTAAATGCATTTCAGTAGTATGTAAACAACTGAACTTTAACTGGAGAACAGTGCAGGATTTTGTATTCAATAAGGATATATGTAGGGCTAACATGAACGTTTATGATTATTACTAATGTTTCATGTTCTATTGGTACAAAACTAATGACCAGTGCAGTAATGTACGTTAAATTGTTTCAAACGTACTTTTATAGTTCAGTATTTACGTTCAAATGAATCCGGGATGACGTCATCAAGCAATATCCAATCCTGCAAACGACTATCCCTTTTGAATCATTTTTTGAAAAACCAAAGATTTTCCTGTTATAAATGATGAATTGTTGTTGTCCTATTGTCCCACAGCGAGGTATCGAACCCATGGAATACTCCAGGCTGATGGAGCTGCTTCCACTTGCCCGAGGCTCGTAACCATGATACATTGAACACGTGTTGTTCTTTTGAACATCATTAGTACTACGTTATATAGTGTCTTGATTCTGTGATAATGAAAGATCAGTCACGTGTATCCAGCATTTTTAGAAAGTCAACATTCGGTGAAAGTAAATAAAGGCATTTCAATTAAGGAGGCTGGGTGGTCAACAAATTAACCATCAGATCTGCCTTAAACTTTAAAATCTGATATTTTTCGCCATAAAATATTATTTAGTAAAGAAAAAATCCAAACACTTTAGCTTTAAAATTTGAACATTTTTCTAATTCTTTGTACAGAGCTCTTTGTCTAAAGGAGGTACACATAGTCTAAAAATGGCCACGACCATCCAGCCCTCTTAAAAGATTTATTCAGTCATCTTATACTGAATACATTATATTTTCGTTAAGAACCATAATATTTATTGTTCTTTAATATAATTTCTCTGAAAAAATTTTTCTTCTTAAGTTTAAATATTCTGACCCTTTTTTCGGCACGGACGACCTAAGAATAGCAAGGGAGTAAATTTTGACTAAAATGAGACAGTGAAAACTCATTTGCTGCACATTTGGCAAAACCAGACGCTGCTTTATCAATTGGAGTTAGTTGCAAGCATGATTCGAACCCGACCCTTTTGCTATGTTTATGCAGATTTACTATGACAACCGTAATTCAGATAATGTTACTAAAAGTAGCTCCTGTTAAACTCGATCAGTAGGGTTAGAAAAAAGGACCAATCATTCCACTAATGGAAGTTACTTTTACTTATTTGGTAAATCCAAAAAGTATGAAATAAGGTGTGATTTAAAAAGGTAGAAACTTTCGTTCAAGGCACTTGAATAAACTTTGTAAATAAATGCACGGGAAAGTCCAGGACAGTGCTAATAAAAACGTTTATATGCAGTGTAAAAGATCAAGGAATGCGTATATATACATACGCTGACAAATCAATTTTAAAAACGGTTACACCGTGATTCGATTTTGTCTGTAGTAGTATGCATCGCTCGTATTTCTGAAGATACGGAGATGGAACATAGTACCTATATATAGTGGATGTAAATACTGTTAATACATGTATATAAATAATCAAAGAGGATATGAAAGTAAGTTGCAAAATGTGATCAAGTTGTTTTCCCGTTTGGTTGGAATCTTTGCTGTATCATCATTTCGATCACGCCTTATAAAGGTTAAGGCTCCTGGTGAATTAGTATCGACACGATTCGTCATTTAATATTTCAAAGAAAAATGAATAAGTCAAAATCTTAATTACAAAGTCTATATACTTTGCTCTTTAACTTTTTTAGAAGACGAAAAGTGGTACCGAGTATATGGATCCGTTCGTCATCACGTGATCTGCTGTGTCACTTGTACAGTGGAAGCGACTTCTCGTCACACGTCTTGTTATTAATATAAACTAGGTCAGTCTCGTAACCAAGGTGACAAGAAACGTCAGGAGAGCTCGTATTGTATTATTGTACATGGTTATCTTACAATCATACTATCTGTTATATAAACACACGTCTTGGCAAAAAACGGAAATGTTTCTCCTTCGCCGGAAGTTTCACGTTATCTTTATATATATAAACCATAATCTTTGGTTGATCAAATATGTAAGCAAGTCACACCTCCATAATCCTAGAAAAACTGAATGGTGAAATTGGTTGGGGGATCACGTCTTACAAATACTTTATGCGCACGGTAGATTACATCTTATAAAACCGTGTATTTTATTACTATATGTACTAAAACATGATAGAATAAGGAGATCAAACTGTTACATGCCGGTATTTGTGACATTATCAGACATAATCTATTTTCGCATATGCATACGAAGGTTTCCATAACGAAAAAAAAGTTGAAAGCACAATTTATTGTTTAATGGTGTTGGCAACAAATAAGTCAAGACTACGAGGATCATTGCTAACCACCATAGCTTTATTGCAACCGCACATCTTTAAAATCATCTCTGAAACAACAGCTTATATATACATGTATAATCATGATATTGCATTTTTATCTATAGCTGTCCGTCAGCAAAATACCTTTATTTTAAGGTAAATATTTTTTGTTAAAACTATCAGGTCTTGTGAGGTTTTTTCCTTCAATTTCTTACGATGTGAATCACAAGGCTTATCTAATGGTGGTTAATTAATTGGTTACATTAAGATTACAAAAATGGGAAACACTGGTCTACGTGTTATATACCAGAAGAATAATGCAATGGTGTCAGTGTGTTGTAATTAGCAAATTATAGCCTCAATATCTGAAACTTGTCATTTAGTGTAGGAGTAATTTTCCCTTACACCACCCGGAACGCTCATTCTACGAAAACAAATTCTTAAGTAGGATACTTCCCCGCCAAAAACCGGCTCTATGATATACATGTAATTCCCCCCCCCCCCCCCAAAAAAAAAATCAAACTCTAGAATCAGCATTCCGAGGAGGGAGAGAGAGTAGAACTTTTCCCCAAGAGCAGTTGTCACCTTCCCTATCAGTAATGCCCTGCATATCATATAAACACTTCATTTCTGAATTGAGATAATGGTTGTACCCTTTTGCCCAATCAGTGCCCACTTCTTTTTCTCTCAAAAGAAATAAATAGTATAGAGGCGTGTTGTATCCTATGGATTCTAGAATGCATTAAATTCTTCAAAATGTTATACAACATGTATCCACATCCTTTATTAAATATATGTTAACTCGATTGCTCCACTAACATTAAATTATATTACAACGTTAAGGATTGGTGGAAGAAATTCCACTCTGGTTGAAAATAAAGAGGAAATTGACCGTACAGAAGGATTTCCTTAATGAAAAGTCTGCTTTAGAGCAGCATTTTATTTCACCTGGGAGAAAACCCTACAATGAGGGAAATCGAACAACGGGGGAATGAGGGAAATCGTACAATTGGAGAAATCTTACAGCGGGGGAAATCCTAAACGGGGGAAATCCTACAATAAGGGAAATCGTACAACGAGGGAAATCCTACCCTGTATAACAACTGTACGCACAGGCTTCTGAAGATGCTCCCCAAGGAACTGTCCTTCCTGGTATTCTTTAGAATGTCGTATATTTTATTTGCTAATTAAAATCAATTTCTGGGATATTGGCAAACGTTAACCATATCAGTTGTTTAAAAATATGAAAACAAATCCGACATTCGTTTATAAAAAGAAGTAAAAAAAGGACAAACTATTGCTACTGTTTATCTGTTTATTTTCAGCTTTAAAGCAAAAAAAAAAAAATAATAATAAAATAAAATAAAATAAAAAAAAAAAAAATAAAAAAATTTTAAGTTGCTCAATTTGATCATTCGACTGTATTTCCAGGGCAAGCCATTAATGTTAAAGTTTTTAAAATTTGACGTCATCCCTTGCTATTTGCTATCAACACTTCATCAGTGTTTTTCACGCTACCTTACGTCCCGGATCTTTTTGACAAGACAATGGGGAAGAAGTGCTAAAAGCCAACTGCTGTATATTCACACTCCAAACAACATTATAATTGTTCAAGAGAATTACTAATTTTCACTTAGCAATTAGCATAAGCAGAAAAATTGGCTTCACACTTTATGTAAAAAAAATCTAATACACCATTTATGTTGGTGGTTATTTTTTTCACTCACAGTATCTTAATGAGTCTAAAAACTGGTACACAACTCCTGAAGGAACTTAGAGAAAAATTATAAAACGCGCACTTGCTACCATGTAGGCGTTTTTATAAAAAAAAAAATTGTAACTCTGAAATGAAAATCGCCCCCTGATCGATCTAATTATAACTGTATGACGTGACATTCCGTCAGGGATAGATTAGCGTACTTTCAGTTTACCCACTGATAGCTTGAAACCTACACGTGTCTTTCACTTTTACTGGAGATTGAACTGTGAACGTAAGTATAGAACGTTCATATTCAATATATTACTTAAATACTTGATTTTATATGAGAAGGTTAAAATAATATACTCATTTAATTTTTTTTTCAATTTTATACTGTTAGTATTACATAGTGTATATTTATTTGAATAGCGTGTTTCAAATGTTTACGTTTGATAATGATTCCATATGTATGAAATGTACCTTTGCGTAGTACCGACAAACTCGTGTATTCGGAGCTACAACGTCGAAGTCTGTTTGTAAAAATAACACCAGAAAGTATCTTATTTCAAAAATGACAAAGTGTGCCACTATAGCTCCATCGCTGCTTGCAATGTAGCTTTTTATTCTCCTAATGAATAGAATTTCAAAAATTCTTCAGGAGTGTATGATTCCAATTGATTTTTTCAAGCCCGTATCTTCATTCATTGTTTTACATCTACCGCTGATTATATGTGAATTTCGTTTTTGTTTTGTAGGTAGTAATACATAGTTATCTTGTTACCTTCGATAAACAAGTTTTCTCTGTGTGTAGTATAAATTTTTCAATCAGTTAGGAAAGTAATGACTGCTTCCCACTCAATCCCTGTTTTCAATTTGTCGTCTGTTCTTCACTAATAATAAACATCTGATGCCAGCCTCGACTTTTGACATAAATAATTTACTCCGATATGGTTTCTATGTCACAAGCTTGCGTCACTGACGAGCCGATAGAACGCTCGCTTTAATGCTTTAATGAAAATTTGATGAGTTTGGAAACAGAATGTCGTCACTTATAGTAGAGGCCTCTGTGTAAGGATTTTTATTATTTAATGCGCTTGTAACTGTTGCTATTACATTCCTCTGATCGTTCTGTTTATTCTCACTAGTCTCTTACTAATTGCCAATTCCAGTTGTAAAGAATTATACAATGTCAAGGCATAAATGTAAATGTGTCTTAATCAATCTTTGATTACGTGGAGGGCCAATCAATTGGAGCTACGTCATCGCACGTCTAGTTTAAATACGCTCGAACCTACTGACAGATAATAGTCTTACTGAGGTGGCTCACGGGTACGTTTACCTGAAGTTTCAGTTTACATTGCGTCAAACGTGACGCACACTGCATTTGTCAAGGGTCAGATGCGCTTCCTATATAGGTAAAGCAATATGTACAATTAGTACACGTTACACTGATATACCGTATCCTTTGATCAAATTTTGTAGTAAGAGAGAAAATAAATGCTAATTTGATTCTTTTTTCCTCCCAGTCTTTGGTGAAGTGAAAGAGACGGGAGAACCACTGCCGTGAACGACGCAGGATTTTAACGTCTTTGCTATGGATAACCCTGGGCCATCTAGACAACGCCTACCCCTAGATTTCTCGCAGAGTGGATACGGCTCCAATACACCTCATGGAGCGGCCTCAAGTTCCCCTACTCTATATCGGAGAGCTTCCTGTGAATTCGAACACGACACCCCGATAAATATATCGAACTTCTATCAGCGAGGGTCGGGTACCGTCTCTTACACCTCTACCCGCGCAGCACCTCCTTGGACAGAGGTGGGCGAGGGTACCACCCCCGGGGACACTTACAACCCACTGGCGGACTTTTCCCAGCGGTCGTGTTCTCAGAGGATGCCCAATCGTCCACGGCTGGAGAAGGGCGTATCAAAGAGTCTGGACCTTGGGTTAGACCCTGGCCCATCCTCCACCCTCAGCCGTCGCCAGAGCTTGGACGACACGCTCG
Source organism: Magallana hongkongensis (assembly GCA_016163765.1). Lineage (NCBI taxonomy): Eukaryota > Metazoa > Mollusca > Bivalvia > Ostreida > Ostreidae > Magallana > Magallana hongkongensis. Next base: position 52,141,935 of record WFKH01006014.1, read on the forward strand.
ACCTAACAACAAGGTCACATCTGTATGACCCTTTTAAGACTGACACCGATGAGAAGATGCCCATCCAGTACAGTCAGATGGGACAAAGTTATGTCAACATTGAGAATACAAGGTCAGCACTCTATTGTAATTTAATTTCGTTGATAGTTTGAATTAAAATTGTAATAATTAATAGCTTAAAGCTGCTGGACACGCAGGTTTTTTTTAAGTAAAAAAAAAAAAGCACCACTAGAGGTTAATTGTATAATATTTTGGGGAAAACCTGCTGTGATTAATACGTACACCCACCCAGGGCTAGAAGGAAACATGATTTATTGTGAAAACAGGACATTGTAATTTAAGGGTTTTTTAAAGATATAAATGAAGTTTCAGTAGATTAAATAATTAAGTTTCAGTAGTTTAAATATAATTCTTGATTTTATCACAGTGTGGAATTTCATTTTTATAAAAATATATCAAAGATTATAAATTGTTTCAAATTTTATTACATAATATTTTCTTATCGTGATTGTAACAGAGAGAGTGGGTGCCGAATCAAATTAAAGTTATGACATATTAACTTGATAAATTGATCGTATTAAATATTGAGGTTATGTTTTTAATTACTATAATGTCTAAGGCCAAGATAAAAATGCTTGTTTCCAGTTGCTAATTTTTTTATTATCTTTATCTGCCGATCATATCTTTTTTATTGGTGTTCAAATTTCAGAATTCGTGATGTAATTTTAAATTTGTTGCAAATTAAACTTCGTGTTGAAGTTGACATTTGAGCAAAAAACAATTATTAATATATTAAATTAAAAAAAGATAAAAAAAAACAATTAAAAAATGCAAAATAATAATTAGCTACATTTATAAATAAAGAAAAGCCAACACATCGACATCTTTTTATAATCTTAAGCGATCTAAAACTTTCGCACAAACACTGTACTAGATTGAGACAAACTGGGTGGAAGGGGGGGGGGGGTGTTAAGAATAACACATGATTAAAAAACCATGAGGATTTTATCTGTTATGTTTATCTTATGGCCTGCATGATTTATTGCTTAATTAATTTTCTGACACTTTACCTTGAAATGTCTTGGAAAAGGTTTTACAAATTTAAAATAAATTAACTCGTTAAAATATGAAATAGATAAATATACTACAATTTGCTTTGCTCTGTACATATGAACTAAAGATTCGGTTTAAGCTGCAAGTGTTATTGTAATAAAAAAGGCATAAACAACCGACTGATATTCTATAAAAGAAAAGTAATGAAGTGATAATAACGATGTATATAGTGGCACTCCCGATAGTATATTAGAAACCAATACACATTTTACTCGCGGCACATGTACGTTTTTATAATGGGTGTGTATGGGGGGGGGGGGGGGGGGGGGGGGGGGGGGGGGTTGGGGGTTGGAACAAATATACATGTAATAATATTTAGATTAAACATCTTTTGAACAAAAGATCATTTCAAATGCTTGTTAAATGGAAATTGAAATACAATGTAACAAGAAAATTATCTTTCAATTCAGTAGGATTGGCTGTCGCGCTACCGCTCTTGAATGCAGTACACAGGAAAGGTATTCCACAAGTCTGTCTGCTTGTATGTATCCCCAAACACACCATTCCTCTACCGCTGGGCCCATTCCATTCAAATTCAGACGCAATGACCAACAACAACAATCTAATGTAGCACAAGTCTTGGGATATGGAGATAATTGTCAATATACGTACACTAAAATGAAAACGGAGCCACAGGACCCGTCCTATCCCCACATACACGTACCCGATTATCATGCCACCAGAGGTCACCAAGAGTTATCCATTAATACTGCTGATATTCCCGGGGGGTCGGGTTTAAGTACTGAGAGCACATACGATGCTTTGTACAGGCAGGCTAGTCGTTCAGAGTTTGGCCAGGGTCATAGTTTTGACACGCGACGCAAAGCAAGGACATATCATCGACTAATGGCCAGCAGGGATGACCCCGAAGATCCGGCGTCAACAATGGGGTAGGTTGCTTTATTTTTTTTAATTTTGTTTTGTGCATGAGTATTAGTCTACAGCGAACAGTTCAAGATAGAATTACCGGAACAGGAGATTTATTTTTAAAAATTTCTAACAACAAAATCAGCAATTAAAAATAATTTATTAACAATATGTTGAAATGCGTAATATTGTCAACATGTTGTGTTTGGAACAGGTTTGTGTTTCGGTCCCAAGGTTATTTATAAAAGGTAAGCATAGAATTATTGATGTTCCATTGACGTCATCAAAGGTCAGTAGAGAAAGTGTGTTAAACAATTTGCACACACAGATATCAATGACTCCTCTCGAATCATCTGTACTATAAAACTAAAACAATGGCTTGCTACATCAAAAATTAAACACAGAACTCGCTGGAAATTGTTTTAAATAAATTATTCAATGATGACATTACGTTTACCACAAACAATGTGTGTCGTTTGTCAAGGTCGAATACTTGATGCTTATAACTGTTGGAGAAAAAAGATGAGCTTTAAAATTAGTAATTATATAATTACTATCTATAGTTACTATATATATACTTATAATTACTATCTATAGTTTAAAAAGTTCGTGCATCGAACGGCAAATCTCCCGAAGGATTTTTTTTATATTTTGCCATGACCTAAAACTGAATGCTGTTTTAAAAAACCCAGTAAAATTGTTAACTTAATAAAATCTATAAAAATATCCTCTTTAAACAAAATCTGTAAGTTGTGTTTATTCCTTTAAGTTTTAACATTTTGCGTTACAAATCATTATAAACACGGCAATAATGTACAGTGTAATCAGAGAAAGCAACGTAACTGCAGCTTCTAGGGGAATGGGTGGTCAACAAATTACCCAACAGACCTAACTAATATTTTAAGTTATGAATATTTTTTGCTATAAAATATTATTTAGTAAAGAATAAATCGAATTATTTTTTTAATTTGAATATTTTCTTATAGCTTTAAACAAAGCTCTTCTTCTTAAGGAGATTAATAAAGTCTAAATATGACAATGACTATTCAGCCCTCTTAAAGTCTTTGTAAAGGCTAGACAAGAACCCGATCCAACTGAAGTAACATTATGATATCCAATATATAATAAAAAGGATTTTAATGCGTGTCATAATGTTCATTAATGGAGATATCCCTGTGCAGTTCTGTTTTAGTTTTGGAACATACAATTCTATTGTATATATAATAACATATATTTTTTGCGAAAGGTAACAATAATATTCCACAAATATTATGCCCCCCCCCCCCCAAAAAAAAAGAAAAAAAAGTAAAAGGTGGATGTTTCCACAGAACTTTTTTAGAATCATAAAAGACTCAAGGAAAGTGAATTTTACATGTTATTAATATTTAGCCTTTCAAAGCGAATTTATTTGTTTTTAGACTAAATTTGAGTAATTTATATACATGTAAAATGCACCTATTTGGTTGAGAATTTGTTTTTTCTCGAGATTTCAATATACGAGGGTTGTTCGGAAATTATTGAGACAACACGAATATTTCCCTTTCTAAATGACGAATTTTGGTGAAAATTGGCATAAACATTGAAGAAACCCCAACAAATAATTAAAAAAGTAATATTAAAAATATTTAATATTTTGTTTACGACGGTAGATAAACATGTCCGTGGTCGGGGTACCCGGCGCAGGCATAAACTCGGAGATTAAAAAACGTTAACATCTACTTTCTAAGTGTCCTTAGACTTACAGTTTATGATAAAAGAAATAAATTATATATGTTCATTTTGCTATTAATTGTAACTAAATTCTGTTCAAGTTTCACTAGTGTTCGAGTTAAAATACGGACATGGTATAAATACATGTATATTTACCAAGCAATAGAAATCTGACAAAGACGGTATATTGAATTTTGACGTCAAGGCGGCGCAGCAAATATACATCAAATTGGTGGAAATCTCAAAAGAAGACCTATTCAGGCCACCAATTGCTTCAACAAAAACTATGCGATAGAAAGGGATACAGAGTTTCAGTTTATCGTCTTTTTTCACTGACTGTTTAACTATAATTAAGACAAAGGGACTAAATACCAAGTAATTTTTACACACTAACTGATGTCAACAGTTCTAGAATATGTACAGAAAGACTGTATGAGACGTTTCACAGTAATCTCAGACTTCCGGGTAGAAATAACTCGATTTTTTTCACAAAAAAATAAGAATGGAGAGAATAAGTAAATGTTGACATTTTGAAATGAAAACAAAAGATGTGAAAATGAAGAATAATTCTAATTTCCGTTCGTTTGTAAGGTGTTTAAAACATAGGAGCAATAAGAAGCGTTATAGTGATATTGCGATAAGTTTGCGGTTGCTCCGGGTCACTGTAGGAAGATATGTTGGTCAGCTTACCAGAAATGATTCAATAATGCCATGGACTAGAAAATTTTCACATTGATAAACTCTATCCTGGTTTAAGTATTGGTGAAATTTCAAGGGTTTATCTTTTTTCCCAAGGGAATAAGAGTAAATGTCTCAATAATTTCCGAACAGCCCTCGTAAAGTAGATGTAGAATCATCGATACAAGGAAAATGCAAAAATAAGAATGGCTTTTGACGAAAACTTCCTTATGCCTGGAAAAAATATGAACAGTTTCCATTTCGGTTTTCTTTTTTTGTTGAGTATCCTATGTCCTTAAGATTAAAAATTGATTTCCTGTTCACCTATAATTTGTCTAAATCATTTCAATTTTCGTTCAAAAACTGGTTTATATACAGTTACTCAATGAATACAGTTACAAACATTTTAAAAGTATTTTCCCATTTTATACCTGGTACATTCGACCTATCGTGAAAGGATGTAGAGAAAAAATGTTATGTGCAATTGACTTTTTCATTTAT
>WFKH01006014.1:52150410-52171292 GCA_016163765.1 Magallana hongkongensis
AGAGAGAGAGAGAGAGAGAGAGAGAGAGAGAGAGAGAGAGAGAGAGAGAAATATTTTTAACAATTGAGCCGCAAGACAACATGATGTATTACGACATACAACAACAACAACAACAAATTAAATAAATAATTCACGTGTGTGTTTGTGTGTAAATGTGAGCACTCAGTCTTTTCTTTAAAAACCCCCAAGCTACGTTCTTTTTTTTCTTTTCTTTTTTTTGGTTCTTAAAGTATTTGCAACTCTAATTTTTCATTTACACTGACACACAGTGCCCGCCAAGACATTGTTTTGTGACGGGCACCGAGCGGTACTGGTTAAATCTTTATGAGTTTTTTGTTGCAATGACATTGCCTTTTAAATAACAATCTTATATGATTATTTTATTATAAAGCAACTGACAAACCGATTGCTTTGAACATTTACAGCATGAATGTCTTATCTTTACCAGATTAATTAAAAAGATACTTGATCGTATTAGGAGAGAGAGCGAGAGAGAGAGAGAGAGAGAGAGAGAGAGAGAGAGAGAGAGCTCTGAGGTCACAAGCTTTGCTATGTTATGTTACGTATATATTTATGTTATGTCCAGATATTGGACAGTGTCCAGGGAAGCGTATCCTGTTTATGTGTTCATCTACTTATTTTGATCAAAATATGCGCAACTTTTGCGTTGTTTGGTGCATTTACCGTATTTGTTCAGTTATTATTCAATACACACGGATGGTACGACGAAGGTTTTATAATCATACGACCGGGGACACCGGGTTAATATAGAGTTTATCCAGTTTTAAATAACCCTACCAGTTCATTGAGGATTTTTAAATGCCTCAATCGGCTATTGTTCGAGGATTTCGACGTAAGCGAGAAAGGTCATGGTAATACATGTACGTCATAAAATTCGGGGGTTTAAACTGAATGAAAGGCGGTATTATAGTCCAAAAAATATACCAGGTATATTTTTGAATAGCCGATCTACTGCAGGTCTGTTAAGTAGAAAACCGGATCAGTCCGGAGTAATTTTATGATATTACGTCTGTAAGTATAAGAACGAGACTTATTGAGAACAAGATCATATCATGAATATTGAGAACAAGATAATGTTTCCTATCGGTGGACGGGAACTGTCATTATAGTACTGTTGACCGAATAACACTCAATGTGAAACCTATCAAATGGGGGTCCTTAGAGATTCACAATGCGGTGGCAATACAGCCTGCTAGAAGTATATTGTGATTGTGGTTTAAGACAGCCATATTTAGATATGCAAATTAGTTGGATTGACTTTGTTTCTTTACTTGTCTATCTGTTCAAATACAAGGAAAGTCAGATAAGACAAATGTCTGGAACAAATAATTATACGCCTTTTTTCAGATAAGGAAAAAAAATGCATAACACATAAATAGATAATTAGATAGATAGAATGATGCTTTTACATTGAATTTAAAATATGACAAATATTATATTTACATAATATAGACAACTTCCTTAAAGCATCGTTGTATGATTGAGAAAGTCTCAAGTCCCATCTGGGGCGAAATACATCAAATGCAAAACTGCACTTGATAACTTAATATTCATTTTGATCTCTGGTAATACCATTTTACAAAGGACAATTTCCAGCTTCGATTAACGTAACACTATGAATCAGTCGTTTGTCGTGTATTTCCCTCTGCATGAAATAGAAATAATGCAGATCATATTAACTCAATTCATTTATTCCGCAAATCGTTGCATAAAAATTAAGATGGCTGGGAATAGAAAACAACTTTTTATAAATGTCATTTATATTTCTTAAGCAGAAATCTTCTTGGTTTAAAGATAACTATATAAAGTTAGAAAAGTTTATTTTCACTAGGGCTCACCAGCATTTGAACATTTTTCTGTGGGTTAAAGTGGAGGAACGACAATTTCGCCATCTATGTCAATTTGACAAAATACAGACTAAACAAAATTTTAAGGTAAACTTACGCAGTACCAGTTACTCTACTTAATTTAACTTCACATTTTTTTTCTTAATTATTACCCTTAACTTCTTATCAGAATATTGCAATAGTTTGCGAATTAAACGGTGAGGTGAATTTTAATTCAATGTTGCTCTAAGAAATTTTATTGGGCGGCTTAACATTTTAATGTGACGCTTAAAAAGGGTGTATACAAAGTATAAAGCCCTGTTCACTACACATATGTACCTCCGCTCAATGTAGTGTCCTTTAAGTTACCATATTCAGAAGACGAGAAATCCAACATCTGTGAGTTACACCAGTTATTGGGCCGTCTCTTCTGGCTTTGATTCTTATCTATATGTTATAGAAGGCCAATCTGGTTTGACCCTCACATTAAAACTATAGCTCGAACCTTGTGTACTATCAACATTTATATAATTATGGTTTTCTGAAAGTTTTGCATTAAATATTTTGATCAGTGAATTGTTCAAAGTATTTCGATAAAAAGTAAACGATTCATGAAGTTTGAATTACCGGTGGATGCTGGTTTCTGTATCTGCATTGTATTTTCTATCAGCATTGGTGCATTAGATTGCGTTTATTGATCCCAACATCAATTGCATTGCGCGATATGGAAACGATATAGAAAGAGCGATTCCAGCGCTCACCATATATGGTAAATATTGATCCACTCTCTGAAGACGATTGCTTCGGGTTACCAAAAAAGAGCCTTTAAAATAGTCCTTATTCATATTCCAACGATATAAATATGTTACTGATTTTACCACATTTCAAGATTACCATTCTTCTTGACATAATTTTTAATTGTTTATATCTTGAAATTTATTGACATTAGTAGAAACATTTTAAGTTTGCGGTAAACAGCAGCCATTGTTCGATAAAGACTGGCCATCTCAAACATCCATGGACATACTTCTTTTAAGAGAATACTAGTATTTCAGGTCAAAGTTCAAATCATTCGATTTAAAAAAATATGTTAACTAAAATCTGTCTAACAGAATTCATGACATTAAGGACTCGCATTTGCAAAAATGAAAATAAGAAAATATAGGAAATTAACATGATATTAAAGACTCTTATCTGCAACAATAAATAAGTATATAAACAAATTTTTAAAAAGTAAAAAAAAAACCCACAACAAACCCACTTGGATCGAATGTTAACTAATATTAACACAGTTCATATAGTACAGTTATAACGATTTTGGATACAATGAAACTCATATTTAAGTAAAATGTTAATTCAAGTTGCAGATTGATGTGTAATAAATGGAAATTGTTAATATTTAGGCGTGTCCAAAAATAAGTTTGACACAATGTTTAACGAGGATGCAACAGAACGATGGAGAGTTGTATAAGCGACATTTCGCTACATATAATTTTTTGCTAAATGTACGCAAAGTTATTAATCCTACGCTCACTGGGCCCTCGAAAATCCGTATTTAAATCGTGCGTTTGAAAAGTAAATTCTTTTAAGCGGACCTTCTTTGAAAAGAACTGAATACTCTTTATAATTTGATACATTTTTTATAACCACTTTGGTGTCAATTCCATTACAATCTTAGCGTTTTTTAAATCGATATTTAATATACAATAATATACCTACGTAGAATATGAAGAAGCCCCATGTGACTGAATCAACCAATGGAAAAAGTGAGTGACGTATATGCGCTTTATATGCCCTGAACCTCCGTTTGTAGGTCATTTGATAGAGTGGTGCGTTTTAAAGAGCGGCTGGTCCGCTTTTACATTGGGAATAATTGTATGCTTTTATGAGTAATTAGTCAAAATGGCTCCCAGTCCTGTCGAAGAGCTGGCTCTTTTGGACCTAGAAAGGTAGGTATTTGGTGTTGTGTATTAGTGACTGATTCTAGGATGGATGTCCACTATACTTGCCGTGTATATTTGTGAGTGGGTAGTCGAAACGGAAAATTCCGCCATTGAAGATAAAAATTCTTCGTTCTTTCAGATCGAACAAGGGCGCATCCAAACAACGCCGCGACCAAATTAACAATGAGATTGGAACCCTGCGAGATCTGTTGCCCCTCCCTGAGAGCGCCAGACAACGCCTTTCTCAGTTACAAATCATGTCCCTCAGTTGTGTTTTTATCCGGAAATGTAATATCTTACAAAAACGTAAGTTTCTGACAAATTATATATTTTTTGATTTGTGTGTGTGTGTTGGTGTTTATCAAAATGTCTATTCACCAGCTTAAATTTTTATCAGACGATGACGAAAGCCTCTTAACTTCTACTGACAGAGTCATCTGTTTATTTTCAGTATTTAATGCCACACCCGGGACCTCATCGGATTCACCATGTGATTTCTCACAGGTAATTCAATCTTAAGCTTACATTATTACGTTTTGTATGTACGTATAACAGTTGGTATTTAGTTTACCTGTTAGAATAATAGATTCCAGCATTTGCGTCATAGAGCTTAAAGGTCAAATTTTTTTTCGCTTCGTTGAGTGATATATGATATTAGCCCGGGGCGGTGAATTTTAATGGCTCATCGAAGCACTGTCTTAAGACAGCAGACAGAGTACAAGCGAAAGATTTGATTAAGTACTCTGAATAATGACTTCAGTTAGCATGTTATGTGTGTAGGCTCACCATAAACATGTCCCTTTTACCTTCATCGCAACACAGCGGCGAGTGTCTATATATAGTCTAGATTGACGTCAGTGGTAACAGGTCATACAGATATGAGAGGAAACGATAGACGTTTTCAAAATATTACACAGCAATAAAATTCGCTTTAAATTATGAGAAGTGAATTAGAAACAGACTACTTCAATAGTTTTCTTTTTTACATTCCTTCGCCCACAACTGTTTAATGGCGTAACTCAATTCCCTTTAATCTGAAGTAATACATTTTTATGCGTATTTAATTTCTTTTTTAGTCTTTGACTGGATTTTTGCTTGTTACCACACGTGAAGGAAAACTGGTGTACATTTCGGAGAATGTTACTGAATATTTGGGTCATTCAATGGTGGGTACATTACGTAAATAATTAGTTCAGCAAAACCAGAATAAAAACTATTGAGAGTTTTTAAAGTATATTAAAAACAATCGTATTAAATATATTGTTTTGATTTTAAAGGTCGACATGAAGACTCAAGGAGACAGTCTATTTGACATCGTTGACAAACGCGACCATGGGACAGTTCGCGCCCAGCTTTTACACGGCGCCGGAGAAGTTGATCCGGATAAAGAGGTGGCCTTCTTCTGTAGAATGAACATGTCCAGAACACTCAAGCGACAAGCTGGCTTCGGCGACGTCAAGGTAAATATCTTAGTTCAGTTTATTTCTAAACACACTCTATAGCTCTCCCGAGCCGGTGTTTGGTTTCACTAATGCGCCTGGAGAGTTTTCCTGTTAAACTGATGACGTCTATTGGGGACAAAGCCGGATGTCCTCTTCACTTTATCTCCCTTAAACTGTTACCTGTTTCACAAAGATCTGGCAAACTGCCATGTAAAACATTGGAAGCAATCTAGTATAACAGTTATCGATCGAAGCGCAACTGAATGGGTCACACACAATAAAACCCCCTCAAAGAGCCCATTTATTGTAATTTTATAGCCCACCACTTCAGACGTAAAGGAGATATAGTGTTAATGTGTAGAGTGCAACATGAATGCGCGCTTTGCACATATTTTATCGATTTTTTATTAATTTTTTTAAGTTTGCTGCATTAAAAAATGAAATCCTTAAGGCAACATTTTTGATATGAAATATTAACAGTATTTATAAAGTTGCTCGAGAGAAAAAAAAGTATGACATATTTCTGGACGTCTGCCAACGTATTGCCCGAGGGAGAGGACAGATAGATGGATCCATATGATTAATGATAGTTTCCGGTTACAAATGTTCCGTGTCATAGAGTTTATGGCGAATTTCGCGGACCACTGAACACTCATTATCATACATTTCATCTTACTCTTGTGAAAAAAATTATTCTGCCCGGATTAATAACTATGACAAAGATGACGTATTCTCTTTTTATCTACGGTAATGCCCGCAGGTAATACTAAACCACAAAGGTGAAACAGTTAAAAAAAACGAAAAGGAAAAGAAACCAAGTAGTCAAGATGACTAATACACACCACATTTACATACGCGCACCTGTTGAACACTTGAAAGCAAAGAGTAACATTTTAACAAAATGTAGCGACACTCAAGTTGTGTAATTAAGTTGGATATGGGACGTCTGAACATCAGAAGACGTAAATCGTAACATGTGCTTCTGATTAGATTAGGAGGTTGGAGTGCCGCATTATTTGAGAAAGAACATATGTTATGAAGAAAAAGATCGTGGGAATAAATAATTTCATGTTCATGTTCTATGTCTTTTTTTTCTCGTAGGTGATGCATGTGAAGGGACACTTTGCAACTGTACCAGGGCAGGAACCGGGTACAGAGCAACAAGTGTTCATGGCGCTCTGTTCTCCTCTCATAACTCCCGACATTAAGGAAAGCCTAATTCAGAACAACACCATGGTTTTTAAGAGCGTGCATCAACTCGATATGAATTTCATCGAGCTTACTGAGAACGGGGAGTATCATCTTGGGGTTAAAAATGAAGACATCTGCAGCAAATCTTGGTACTCTTATCTGCATCCCGAAGACATTTATGAAGCCCGAGAGAAACATGTGCAATGTAAGATTTTTTTTTAACTCCAGAGATATTTTCCGTTTCAATAATTGCATTCCTTTGTTTCATGTTGGTATGCAGTTCTGATAAAAATAACACTTCGGAATTTCTTTTGCAGTGATCAAGTCTCGACATGAGATGGGGTGCATGATGACTGTTCGCATGATTACAGCATCGGGCGAAATTATTTGGGTCAACATCGTTATGCACGTTCGCCAAGCCTTATTGTCAAACAGCGATGATCCAGTAATTTTGTGCATTAACCAAGTCATTAGGTAAATGCTTACGTAGTCAAAGTAAACATACACCGTGAATAAGATTCGATGCTTCATTTTCATAGGTGTTGTTTGCATAAATTAAGAGCTTCTTTTATTTCCTGTTTCAGCGAGAAAGAAGCCTACCAATTCAAAGTCCAGGGGCAACTGTTCGCACTTTACGCTGCCCGATCTCCCGATTTCTTCTTTGGTACTGCTTTTTGTGCTCCCATTACACCAGCAATGGAAAATGTCATGTCCCCATCTTCTGGTATTCTCCCTCCGCCCTTCTTCTCTCGTCAGCAGCCTTTCGATAACGCGCTCACAGCGCAAACGGCACCTTATATGCAAAACCCCGTTGCAGCAAATCAATCCAATATGTTTATGAAAAATGGGTACCAGCCAAACGTCGGACGCCAGGGTCACACCGATACACTCAAAGCCCTCAAGAGGAAGATCCAAGAAAATTATACATGTAAACCTCCCGTCAAAGTTCCACGCATGGTCAATGGTCTTGCGCACAGAAACACGTTCTCTCCACCTCAAGACACCACCCCACTGCCACCATCATTTGAAAATAACCTTTACAGGAACACCTTTGGTCCTCACGTTGGAGGAGGGGATCATCGCGGAATAGGACAGGGCCCCATGCAGGTCATGTACGCCCATAACCTATCCACCGTGATGATGTCACCAAAGGAGAAGAGCTACATGCCCGATGTTTTCTCACCGAAACCCATGTATGAAGAGAAACGATTAGAGCAAGTTGTTCCTGATGTCAGTATCCCACCATGTTATCTTACACCCGAGCCTTCACCGGTTTCATCCCCAGAACCACCAAAGAAATGTGAGCCCGTGCGCACAGTAAAAGAGACAAAACTTATAGATCCATTGCTCATCGCAAAACATCTTTGTGCTTTAAAGCAAAGACAACTTAATCCAAATGCTTCTATGAATCCAAATGGCGAGCCGCGAAAACTCTTGCCCAGCCTTGATGCTAATTACGTTGATTCGTTTTTCAATGAAATAGACAATGTTTCGCTGACGAGAGAAGAAGAAATCCTACTACTTCAGAATATTGCGAGGGAGAAAATAACCATCAAAGAAGAGCCCATCGAACAAGAAGCCTGCAAAGAAAACCATGAACCTCTGACGAATGACTTCGATATTGAAGAATTCCTACAGTTCACAGAGAAACCAAAAGATGAGACAGTGCAGGTGAAGGTGGAATCTCGAAGCGATGATCAGCAAGTGATGAGTTTCGAGAACTCCCCATCTCCATCATCTCCCTACAGCACAATCAGCGCAGCAGACGACAAGTTCAACAGCGACGACTTCTCATCGTTTGCCCTCACACCGGAATCGGGCTTTGAAAGCGATTCATTGGATGACGTACTGGAGACTGACTGCTGGGATTTGGAGTCGGTAAAGATGGACCTGTCAATGACGTCCACGCCGCCAAATCTCCCTGCTTTCAGGATGACCCCAGACGTTCATCCGGAACCTGAGTTGTATCAACTCAAACAACTCATTTCTTCTTGCACGCCAAGTGGTAAGTGATACTTTAGCATCTCATCCAGTAAATTTTCCCGATATTTTTCGCAGTTTTTATAACAAACGATGTGTTTTTCCATATTTTAATTTTTTTGTCTTAAAAATTACAGGTATGCAGGATTTCACCGAAGACTCCCAGTAGGCCGTTGTGTAAGTTCCGACTTACGATTTTCTTTCCGTATGGCATATTGCCATTTTCCTTCTACTATTTCGTCATTTCCATGCGATCCGCAGGACCGGAGGTAGCCATAGGACTTGACCATTCCGCTGGCCGGAATTCAAACATTTTTCGTTCGAGTTTTAGATTGTGTAAATAAATATGCTTGGACAAATTTGTGCGAAGTTCCACTGGCTGGAACTGGACACTTTTATATCTTTGATACAATTGTACTATTGCATGTGTTTTTGTACCGTACTGTTTAGTGTACTTTCTCGTTTGTACAAGATTGTTGGGCTGGTCTCGCTGTCTTTTAAATGTGTAGATTTTGAAGTTATCAAACATCTATATATTTTTTCCAAACGATATTGTATTTTTAGATCGGTACTTGTACCTTCATTTTATTGTGTAGATTTTTGAAGTTATCAATTATCTATGTCATCCTCATCCTCATTCTCTCACCCCCTCGTTAACGCCGGTCGTTAATGAAAATTAAGATGGAGAATTTGTTTTTGATTTTGATAGAAATCTAACAAGGATTCGCTTGTCAATTTTCTTGACTGATCACTAACATTTTTCTTTAACGTCAACAAGACGGTTAAGGGCTGGTCCCTTTGTCTTTGAGGCTGGTACTCAAGTTTTTCTCATGTTTTTATTCATATTTTGCTTAAACTCGTCCAAAGATTTACCGCTGGTTCGGATATATTATGCATTTTTATTGTATATTAATTTTTTGTCCATAAATTTTGCTGTTCTAGAAATTGTACGTTTCAGTTGAGCATATTTCTGGTTTTAATAAATATACAAGATTTAATTCATTTTGTTATTTTTTTGCGTCTTATTAAAATATAATGAAACTTATATGAAAATAAATGCAGTTCATGTGAAAATAAATGCAGTGACATTCACACAATAATGTTTTTACAGATGCAACTTTCCCTACAAATGTTAATCACTTGCGGATGTACTCACCAAACCACAGAGTGTCTTAGTAATAAACTTATCTTTACAAAAAGGATGTAAATTTTGAATTTTTAATGCATGCCATATTTTTCAAGGAGATACATACAGTACCATTTTATTTTCGTAAAATATAAATAGATGACAGCTGTCTGCTAAGATATATAGGATATACACATAGCGGAATTTTCCGCTTACATTTGAGGCACGCCCTAATAAGGTCCACCAAAAAAACCCAAACAAACAAAACCCGGAATTATACAAAAATAATCTCAGAATAAATATTGAAACACTTTATTTCATTACATCGCATTTATTACAATTCAAAACAATACATTGAGAAACAAGTGTACAACGAAATTTTAACGAAATATTGAAGAGCATTTTGGTAATTATGTCTTTATTTTCGATAAAATTCTTATCAATATAAAGTTTATGTACTCTAGACAAAGCCTATAGTTCATATTTTTAATTTTGAATAACAAAACATGACCTATTGTTAGCGAGATACTAGTCAACAAAGTAAAGGCATGGAATAAGATATGGTACTCACACTCATACCTTCAACTACAGTTATAAATATTGTTACTCCTGTAAATGTTGCTCTATAAATTTCTTTTCAACAAATAGTGTTGTTTTTTTTCGACCAGTCTTCCACATTTAACGTTGAAAGTTCTGCCTTCATATGATTTGTCTGACCATAAGATAGAAATGTTGCCATAGGCTTTCGACAAAATTTCAGCCTAATGGTCAGCAAATATGTCGCATCGTACCCGGTCAATTACTGTATACTACTCTTCCAAGCTCGAACATCACACTATTTTTATACTATAAGCGCCAGGCATGCATTCACTCTGTTGGTGTAACCAGTTATAAAATAGAAAATTATACGATCGCCATTTCTTTAGCTCAGAAATGCATAAAGTCCATTTTAATTCAACGACAGCAAAAGAAAATTTTGATGGGTGGACAACTACTACCTTATACAAAAATGCAGTCTTTCTGTCTCTTGTACCTAACCAACTTGCCTTAGTACACAGATTGGCGCATCAGTGAAGTATTGATCTCCATCAAACGATAACCATATAAGGACACCTCTGTTAAAAGAGCAATGGCGGCTCTTCCCTGAGGATGGTAACGTGATGGCAATACTATTATACAATAAAGAAAGACGTCTATATTTGGAGATTTAAGGAGGCTGGGTGGTAAAAAAAAATTGCCCACCATATCCACCTAAAAACTTGAAACATTATTTATCTAACCATAAACTATTATTTAGTAAAGAAATTTCCTAATGTTTCAGTTTTATAGAATTTTAGTGTTTTTCTATATTATTAAACAGGGTTGAGTTTCACTATGCTTCTTAAATTATGAACTCTAAAAGGATAAAAATGGCCATGAC
Source organism: Magallana hongkongensis (assembly GCA_016163765.1). Classification (NCBI taxonomy): domain Eukaryota; kingdom Metazoa; phylum Mollusca; class Bivalvia; order Ostreida; family Ostreidae; genus Magallana; species Magallana hongkongensis. Next base: position 52,161,360 of record WFKH01006014.1, read on the forward strand.
CATCCATGCTTTATATATACATGTACGTATACACACAAATGTACTATGATTTCATAAAATTATTTTATGTATATACACACACGAATTAAATTAAAATAAATTCGCGAAATCAAAGTACCTTTATAAACATTTTTGTTGTTGTCACAATGTCTCTAAAAGATTAAAATAACAGAGTACAAACTGTATGCGTATATTTAAAAGGCTTCCACCAAGCGGCTTTTCTCGCAATTCTATTTTGAAGACATCTAGAAACTGGACTTGATTCATGTAATACAAATACATATTTCCTTATGCCTGAGGTATATAATAAGGGTTTCACGAACGACCTGAAATACCAAACGGAATCAAAAGACCTATAGAATATGGTTTTCCCATACTAATTTTGAGTTTTACCGTCGTAAATGTATATACGCTTACCGAATGTATGAGAAAAATGTATAAAAATGAACAAGATTATGCTTAAATGAGTAGCACTATCGCATCTCCGCTATCCAATGTCATGCTTTGGGAGTCTTGTTCGCTAATTTGCGCCGAAAATAACTGTATTATCAACAAAACACACCCAAAGAAAAAATTGACACTGTATCATACCTATATATCTGCAATATTATCCTTAATTTTGATCGAAGAATAAGCAGACAGTTATATTTTGGTATACTTGCCGACTAATTATACGAAACTACCTGAATTCAAATCTTTTTCTCATCAAGGTTTATGCTCATTTATTTGATCAAACACAGGTCGTTTTACAGATTAGTTTTATAACCAAACCAACAATTCTGCATAAGCTAGGTAAAGGTAATATCATCATATACTGAAACACCATTTGATCGAATACTGTGAAGATAAATAAGCAACGAAACACACAATTCCGTGTTTCATCAATTGCATAGCAATGCGATTGTCTCTATACATGCATGTAATTTTCCTTTAAACCATCATTTTTCGTTGACATTTTTGAAGCAAAATTTATTTCTGTCATTCTCGACACACATCATCAAATAATAGCCTCACACTTTAATAATCATCTTTCTTCAAAATTAGCTAGCTAAGTCAAATAGTTCACAATAAAAACGAGTCAATTTCTGGTCGCGATCCTAATCAAAGACAACGGACCTTAGAAGCTTGGAAGCATTCTTAACGACTAAAACGGCGGTGCCATTACGTGTCGAGTAGTACAACTACTATGAATGTCCATCAACACATTTTTACTGCGCAACAATTTGAACCAAAAAAGTGCGATAACAGCAAATAAAGTGGGAAGGAACATGTGCAATTTAACAAAGAAAACAACTGCAATGTTTAATCATATACTGTTTATAACAACAAGTTTGAAGGAAAAAACTTAATATACAGACTACATACTAAGTACATGACTATTTTTCCGTCATTCTTGCCCAAACTCGCCGGTTAGTGGTTACTTTCCCTATGCGATTTTTAAAAAATTAAAATAGAATGATATGAGATGTGTCATTTGGAGTCTCATTGCCCCCAAAAATAAATAATAATAATAATAAAAAACCTTTAAAAAAAACAACAACTAAAAAACCAAAAATACATAAAAGCCAAAAATACTAGATTAGTATTTGGTTGAATCTTGGGTACAGTCGTGCTTTGCATGGGTTTTATATACTATGTATAAATAAATTAAACTGTGGGTTTGATCCGTAGTCCAAAAAACCCATGTTACTTGCATTTCGTTTCGATCTTATAGAATTAAAATTTCCATACTAGTATTTAAATACTACAGAATAGAAAGTCCTAAAACAGAACAGCGCGGATTATGTCATATTAAGTCTTGAATTGTCACTGCTTTACAGATTTATCTACATTTACAGTATTATTTTAATTCCGTTCCACGAACTGAATACAACGAGGATTCCGGACTGTTCGGATAAATCTTCTCAAACTCGCTGAGATCATACATCAACCTTGAACACCCTACGTATTTCAAACAAAGACCCGTTAAAACCCAACGTACGATAAACCCTTTCCCTGCAAGGTATAAACAAACATTAACAACATTCTGTTGATGAGACAAGATAGAAAAGGGTGATACGGTTCAGTGTCGCTCAGAGGATTCATGCATAATCACAACAAAAGGATATGAACGTGGGATCTTCCTTCCTCTAGTTACACATTATTTTTCTAATCCACAAAATGTTTATCAATTATGCTGTGTTTAAAAAGTATATGAGTGTTTTGAAAATCAGCATCAAAAAATTCAGGTAACCTGAAAATCTTATTAATTTTTTGGAGTCCGAAATGACCAAAAACAATAAAAAGGATATTGGGGAAACTTCGTTCATTTGGAGAGATTATTTCAGAGTTCACGGAAATCGTAGGCTTTAGTCGAAGATCCATGAATTTGTTATTCTCGCTACTTACAAGTACTCTCCACCCCTTATGTAACACACGGTCTCAGAACTCCTCCTATCCTTTCCCAATTACATTTTAAAAATTCTTTCACATCTGTTACTAGTTAAATAAGATGAAAAAGGGATTGACAAGCCAACACTATACATAACTTATGTTGTATATGACATTTTCTTAATTTTAAAAGTTGATAAACACACGAATGCCTGTTCCTTATCCTTATGGTATTTATTAAGATATGCTAATAAATTATCAATATAATTCGATTCAGTTCTAAAGTTAATTTCTGAATTGAAAAGAACTGAAACATATATATTAAATACTATAAAGAATAAAAATACAATGCAAATCGTTTCACGGTAAAAGACATGTTTTATTTATGACAATCTGTATGATTCATGGAAAATTCAAAGCCCATACTCAAGTTGTAAAAAATTCCAGAGCGCTATTAAACACTATTGATTAAACAATCATAATATTCTATATGCCATATGACCATATTTATACATATGAGCGCAGCAATTCCCTCATTAGTCTCGTTGCTAAACATAGGTGTATCAGCCTACATCTCTCCACATAATATTTCCTAAACATACCTACTTTTGGAAAATTAGACGATAAAATGTCGAATTACAACTTAGCTTAAGAATCGTATCTAGGAATACAATGATCAATGAAAGGTACTTACAAATATTATATACACTCTTGATCTTCTTATCATATTAAGAAATAACGTTGGCACCCAATATAAATCGGAGTCTTTGGGGTCCCTTGGTATAATCTTGGAAAACAAGATACACATATAAGCACTTCTTGTTTTTCATCAGGTATACAATGTATACTATTCTCAATATTATACTAAGTACCCTGCATTCGAACTCTACAGGTTTAAAATAGACAATTATCTTCTGTGAGCAATCCTACTTTTTTGTACGTTAGCCTATACATATATAGGTGGTTGTTAAACAAAGACCAGACAAGACCAAAAAATACACGATGACCAAATCATAAGACTTTACTTATATTACTATAGTATCTAGTACCAATAACTCCCATTAAGTCTTGCCATCAATTCATGCAATAAAACCTAAATTAATTGAAAGATTCTTCAAAAGTACAAGTTTTAAATGAAAGTTCGAACTATTTTACAGAATAAAAACTCTTGCAAGAAAAAAATTCAAGTTCAAAGGCGCCTCTTGGATGCTGTATTTTTAAAAATAATAAATGTTGTTCCTATGCTCTATTCTTTATGCCAATCTGTGTACAAGTACAGAAGATTGGTGGTCCAATGTCTAACTCGTTTTGGTAGCAACAGGGCTTTTACCCTACCGTACTTGTTTAGGGAGCGTCGACTTCAACAACCTTTTTTTCTCTCAACACTTTCCAAGCTTCTTTCATCATTGACTCAGCATTTTATACATCATGGAAATATCGCACTTCACTACACCGAGATTGCTTTTGACATAAGCATAACTATTTCCTTTATCTAATGTGACTTCTCTAATTTATTTTTAAGTAGCAAACTGACATTCATGATCGTCTTGCAATATGTTATCACTGGCAGCGATTGGGAAAACCTAAATGTTGAGGATATAAAATTACGTAATCTCTCTCTCCTCTCTCTCTCTCTCTCTCTCTCTCTCTCTCTCTCTCTCTCTCTCAAAAATGAAACTGTTTCAAGACGAAGTTGCCCACTGCAATAAGTACGATTTCCTTCCTTAATCTCATGGTGTGATTTGTGACACTAAGATTAACAAACAGTTAGAAGGCGCTCCTAATTGTTCCATCTGCCCACACAACTGATAAAAAGCTTTTTTTCAGGGAAACGCCCTTTAGCTTCTGCAACAAATTTCCACCGCTGGCATAAATATTTCTTCATATAATCCACTGCTTTTAAGATAATAGAACGCTGCGCAATATTTCTTCATTTGCGGAAGTTCGTTCGGGGTATTTCCATATTAAGTAATGCAAGCAGTACGAAGTGACCCAAACCTAAACTGCATTTCCTCGAGGTTCAAAAACAAAATAAAAACCCCAAAACAATAAATCGGAATGAGTACATTAGTATATATTATTTTTCAACCCAAGAAATTCCTGCTAAAATGTGCCGAGGTGGTCAAATTGGTATTTAATTAACCATATTTGGATACAGTACCAGCGTATCATTTGTGATTCAAAGTGAATTTAGGAAAACAAGAATAAGTTCATGTATAAAAAAAAAATTATGTACAGCGCAGTAAATATGTAAATTTCATGTAGTGTTTGATAAATGACCGTGCATGTTGTATGAAAAGAAGAGTTTGATGACATTCCCCTGGAGATTTGGATGCGTGCTTTATCGACTATGTCTGATCACGATCAAAGTATTTGTCTTAGAGGTAGATATTTTATATTGATGGTATACTACGATTAAAACTTTGTAATTTTTTAAAAATTTCCTTCAATGTTTAGTTGTCAAATCCTGATCAAAGTCTTGTTCCAAGGCACAATTATCACATTGAAAATAAAAGCCTAAAGCAGCAGTATAACAAACGCTGATTCATTCTTCTCGTCTTTTTATATCGCTTTGTCTCTCAGGATTAGCGTCGTTTCAGTCATTTTAATGACATTCACATCTTTTTTTTGAAAATAAATATATTTCCTTAACAGAAACATTCAAGTCGGACAGTTAAAGTTTCGCATACATGTATACAAACACACGCACACGCTGGGTTAATCGATATGATAAATTTACACTGAACTGATGCTCGTAATTTGGAAGCTTTTAAATTTTTTTTTTTAATTTGTAGGAAAAGGATAATCTTCATTATTGTTTTAAGGTTTATTTTTTTCCTTTTATATGAAGATTTGATTTTAACATCTATTATGATGCCAAAAAAATTACTTGGATTTGGAAGCAGGTATTGCCAATATGTAAGCCTTCTCCATACAATGTAAAAGAACACATCTTGAAAAAAAATTCGAATCTTCCATGGTATATTAAATGTTTTTTCTTTTAATCTAATAAATAAACGTGCACCCTTGTGTGATTTGCTCAAACAGTAAATTATTTTATACATGAAAGTATGTAAAATGAGAAGAGGTACAATTTAAAGAAGTCATTTTGATTAGACATCGCATCAGTATATAAAACCGATACTTATTTTCATGACTTTAGTGTAAAAGTGTTGTATTTCTATGTTCTGTGTAATTATGACATTGAACATACGGTAATGAAAAAGGAAAGAAAACTACATCGGCATATTACTTTGCATGAAGACAAGACACGTGTATCTGTTTTCTTTAATTCAAAACAGCAAATGCATGCCTTTATATTTTTTCCAAACAAATAAAATATACTTCTATGTTATCTGAGATTTCATATATTAATTCAAAATCAGTAACAAAGTAACAGTAAAATGACTCGGCATGACTACATTGAAAACAGTAAGTGTGAAAGCAATTTTCCAAATTTCTTTAAACATTGGGAGAATTTATGAAAGTTTTGCGTTTTATACAATCGTAAACTTTAATAAACATTTTGTAGTTAGCATAATAATATTGAAGTATTTAACTTCATAAAATTGTTACCTAGAGAATTGTAAGAACAACTCAAACATTCTTCCATTCTGCGTAGGCTGTAATTACAAATGATACACAAACTGGCATATGATATTTCTCTTGACATGCAATACATTTTATACAGAAAGTCCCTAAAATTTCGTAATCATGTAAAGTCACAAAAGCCAACACAGAGGCGTAAAATGGCTCTCGGGTAATACTTGTATAATGAAAAACGTTGCATAGATTTATTGAGACCGACCATTTAATATAAATTCTAGCATATAATTATATCATTAATGCATAACATTATCCAGTGAATCATTACATATGAAACAATATCAATAATATTTCTAGTTTCGCGTAGCCAACGCCAAAATTTCCTTATTAAAACTATTCCAACTTGTTAATTTTTTTACACTTCATGTTAGACTTAAAATGATATGTCACAAAATGACGACTTAATGCACTGATAAAAGTTTTTATCAAAGCGAAAATATTTCTCAGAATTTTGTCATTGAACTTGTCACTAGGCTAGTAAACCCCAGGTCATATGTTCGAAGCTTGTCGATCTTCTGTTTTATATCTATTTTAATAAATCAGTATCCTTTATAATTAAATCATCTTCGTATATGAACTTGCTATTATAAACCGATTTTAGCTGATTAGAAAACTTTCCGATGAGGGCAACTCAGAAACCCAAAGCAAAACTCTCAAGGAAATACTGACCGTGGGCCAACTCGCCGAATTTTTCTTCTTCTCGTCCAGTTGGCTCATTCGCAATTACCTGGAGGAAATGTTACCAAAAGCGACACGGGTTCTTTAATATCTTTAAACAGTTTCATGTTTTCATACCACAACCCCCTGTAAAAACCCACCTAATAAACCAATTAATAAATATCTATTTATAAGAGAAGCCCATGGGCCACATCGCTCACCTGAGCAACAATAGCCATAATAAAATCAGCTTAATGGAGTCATATACGAAATACATGGACAATGTAGTAGAATATATCCTGTAAAAAAGATTTTTAATTTTTTCTCCAGATATTCTCATGTTAAACATTGAGCCCCTTTCTATAGGATGATTTCACAGTCATATCACATATTGAGTATTGCAGTTCGCAAGATCTTAAACAATTGTCATATATCTATAAACCTACATCAAATTTTGAGCCCCTGGTGGGGCCCAAAAATTGTCCAGGGGCCACAGTCTAGGCAATTGAGAATCAACAATATGTCAGTAATACCATGTATTGAAACATTTGAGTGTTCGAGAAAAATTTGTAAAAACTGCCCCCCCCCCTCCCAATGTGGTCCCACCCTAACCCCGAGGATCACAAATTTTCAAACATTCTTAATTATCTCCCCTTGAAACAGAGCGTGGCCCTTCATTTTAACAAACTTGAATCCCCTTCACCCAATGATGCTTTGTGCGAAGTTTGGTTGAAATTGGCCCAGTGATTCTGGAGAAGAAGTCAAAAATGTAAAAAGTTTACGGATGGACGGTCAGACAGACAGACGGACAGAGAGACAGACAGACGGACGTCGGACAAAAATGATCAGAAAAGCTCACTTGAGCTTTCAGCTCAGGTGAGCTAAAAAAAATTCAACAAGTAAGCCCACGGTTTGTATGCGAGACCGGTAACTAGCAGGTTTTCAACGCTGCCCCGCGTGTTGAGGCATTGTTTTGTAATTACCAAGTTATGAGAAACTCAAAGACAATCCTAAATTGGCAATTCCTAAACTTGTCAAAAATAACAAAATTAAAACCAGTACTCCATTGTGATTTTTTTTATTACATAATATGTATGAGTGGATCATATACAATTGTGATTTGCCAAAATTTAAATAAAAAATGCTTGTATAATCAAGTTCGGATCATGCTACTACCACTTTACTATCATTTCACTATCATCATGCTACTATCATGATCCTATATTCGTCCAAAATGTTATAAATTTTCTTCAATTGATGCACATGATCGGATGTTCGTAACATTTTTATAGTAGTTTTAAAATTAGCACCAAAGATTGAAAAGTATATCAGCATGGTACAAAAATCATAAAAAATAATAATGGACGAGAAAAACAATAGGCGTAAATTTTACGCTTATCAGCAGCATAGGCTGTTTGCTTTACCGGGCAGTTTTATGAATTCCTCTCATTCATAGAAAAAAATAATAATTTACCGTTTCACGTTCCTTTAAAACATACACAAACGGTTTATGTGTTTATTAAAAAATATTCTTTTTAGTTTATGGGTTACAAGTCCTATGTATACTTTAAAATATCTAAATTGAATCACTAATGTTTGATTGGAAGAGTATTGCTGAGTTATCACGTTGTCGGTCTCGAATACATGGTCTGAAGACCATCAGATCCACGAGGAGTTGAAATGACTGTCGTGTTAGTCGTGCAAAGACCTACGATACGGCTCGGGCACAGCATCCAGCAAACCTAAAACACAAGCAGTCATGTAAGATAACAGAGTGCCTCAGAGACTAAACAACCCATTAAATTTGATTATGGTTATACATGTCTTGAATTTAAAAAAAGAAGGCATTTAGACACATTTTTAAAGTATCACTTTCATATTTTAATAACTTTTTGTACTATTTGGACAACACTGATGATTAATTCTAAATTTGGCTTTCACACAACTGATATGGTGGGTTTTTTTTTTGGCAGTTTAGTAAAATTAATTAACGATGTTCATCCCTTAGCAAGGTTCAATAACTATTAAATACGGGATTATACGTCAGAAAGAGTTGTAGTATATTCATTCTTTTCTTACGACGGGTTGTAATCGTTAATTATTTTCGTGAAGTGGTGAAACGGTGTAAAAGCTTATTTCTTGTTCGAAGGCAAAACGAATTTCTCCACTCAACCTACTGAACTCTTCCGATACAAATCGGATGGACATTATCAAAACTTTTAAACTTTGCGGTCTGAAGGTAGGAGAACCTTATTAGGGTCGACAGATGCAGTATCTGATTGTTCTTACGTTATACCCAATCGACTCACAGATTTAAACATTAATTTTGCTTCGTTACAAATTTGCTAAAATTAAGTAAACGCTCTTGTCAAAATGCCCTGCTTTATACGGCTAGAACACTTGTCAATTTCAAGAGATTTTTGGCATTGCTATATATGTATTTGGTTATTGAGTAATATTCACGTAACATTTCCTCGCTATCAATAATGACACCAATCGTAGATGTGCTAATGAAAGTGAAAGTAATTGAAAAAACATAAGTGTTACTTTCCTTTCACTCTTATGAAGCAGGAACTGTATTAATTTCCCATAATGAAACAAGAGTGCAATGATGATATAACATGAGTTCTCTAAATACGGTTCAAATTGTTTTTATAGTAAGCAAAATACACATTCGACAGCGCAGTCTTCAAAAATATTTCAAATACACTTATGCTTGAAGTATGTGTTTTCTAATGATAGACTACACTAGAATCCTTATCACTCATCAACATCACTTAAAGGAAGGTATTGTACATGTATGGGTGGGACTTGATGATCTTAAAAATCGACTTCCATTGGTGTTTGTCTGCTTAAGTTATTAAAGATCCAATGAGTTTATAAGTCAATATATTTGTATCTGTATCTTATGCCTAGATGCTTTGATTTCAAAATAAAAGAATACTAGAAATTAAAGGAACACACTTCTAATACAATGTACTAGTATCGACTGAAAATAACCAAAGGCAGATTCAACGCAGGGAAATGAAAAGACTTATGAACCATGGATTAAGTACAAGGTTATGGGCCCTGACACTGTGCACTAAGCTGTATGTCACCAAATATTTCAGTGTTGCTAGTTTGTGGTGAGTGTTTCTGCCCTACAGCATTTCCGAGTAGATGTGCCATCAACATTATAAAATGTACAAAATCAGACTTGAAGGAAGCGGCAACGTAGATAAAGTTTTCAATACTAACAACATTTTGCTGTGTAAGAGAGAGAGAGAGAGAGAGAGAGAGAGAGAGAGAGAGAGAGAGAGA
>WFKH01006014.1:52171302-52242455 GCA_016163765.1 Magallana hongkongensis
GAGAGAGAGAGAGAGAGAGAGAGAGAGAGAGAGAGAGAGAGAGAGAGTTATGAAGATATAAACCAAAAGAAAAATAACCAGATCTTCACTATGGTAACCAAGACTATTCAATTGCCTGAAGTTGTTTTACTACTTCAGAATAAAGTGCATCACTGCGCATACACTAGCTGTTTAACATACATCTTGCTTAAGTGCTAGATTATGTAAATTCTCAAGAGTTATAATTGAGCACTCAAGCCTGGCATACTAATTGCCTCAGACAATTCTGATGAAAATTCCTTATTTATGATATTCAAAACATATTCCATGAAGACACAAAAATGCAATCAAACTTGAAGAAAACATTCAATCCCCTATCATAATGCCATTTATTTGTACCATTTTACTATCTAAAGACATCCTATTTAAGCCCAGACATTCCTGAAATGAGTCATTCATAAAAATGCACTACTTATCATTAAATGTAACCCAGATTTATCTTTAAATATTTTGAAACACAGAATTCTTTTTTTGAAAAAATCGCCTTTTCTTCTCTTGATTTCAAGATTAAAACTGCACCTTGAAGGGCAAAGCAATAATTATTTTCTATAAAATAATGTACTGGTAACCTACAGTAGCATACATAAAATCATCTGTGTATGACACACATGTAAATGTGCTTTTGTAATTCAAAATATAACTGAGAGAAAGATTCTTCAAAGTGGGCCCCACCAAGAACTAAAGTACTCTTAGCCTACTTAATCATCGCTGTGGATATGAAAGAACAATTCTGATGTAATGCTAAGCACACCAGTCTGATTACAATCAAAACTTCACTGGCATTGTTATATTTTGATTGTCACGAAAATCAAAATAATTCTAATGGAGCCAGTGAAGGGTTAGAGTTAATCAGACTGCTAGTACATCTGTAGGACACCAGCCTATCTAACTGATACCTAGGGTCTCAGTTGCCTTATCGCAGTACATACATGTAGGACCCCCCCCCCCTCTCTCTCTCTCTCTCTCTCTCTCTCTCTCTCTCTCTCTCTCGTGTGTATTATTGCAATATTCTCCATGAGAGCATTTCTTATTCAGTCTATCAAACAATTACTGATATATTTACTACAAATACAGCATATTATCAACTCTATAACATATAAATCTGCTTTAACATCTAACAAATTTATTGTCTGATACACTTATATGTAGAATAGACCAAAAGAGATCATGGTTAAATCAACTAAAACATGTAAACATGTACATTCCTGCATAATAAAATATTCATTCCATGATAATTTTACCTTTAAATATTAGAATGTTAAATCATCATGCATGTATTTATATGTTTGTCGGATGTTGGGATTCATAAATTTTTATAATAATTGAGATAAATATGATACATTATTTTGCACTGATCATATAAAACTAATGATGTTCTCAAGCAACTAAATTACATACAAATAATTACATCAGCGTGCAAGTCATTCTTGTCATAATGCAACACTGTTTATTCTTAGGCTGCATATCAGCAGGACATAAACATATACACATAACTTTTAAAGTTGCATGACAAAATAATCACAAGTTTAAGTTTGTAATAGTAATGGTAAACTGAATTTCAACTACTCAGTATAAACAAGCTGAGCGTCAACAAAAATAATCTGTCAACTTAAATAGCATACAAGTCGATATCCAGTTGCAAGTTGGATTTCTTTTCATGTTTTATCATTTTTAATTGATAATATTCATTTCTCATTTTGGAATAATAATTTATTCCATAAATGCTTCTGTTACACATTTTATACTAAACGGTAGTCTCTCTGGGTTTCTTTTTTTTTTTATCAAGGCCTCCATTGGAGGAAAAATATAATTTACAAGTGGCGACATGCATGATCATCATGTAACAGGGTAAAAAAATTGTTTGTGGCATTTTTCTTACAAATTTAGTGCTAACATTGGGCTGGCCATAACATACAAGTACCTTCCTATAATCACACAAAAAAAAACAGCTATAAGAATTGTAATTTGTTTTCTAAAGTTTCACCGCAGATTAAATATAAACACCTTCAAGAGACTTGCCAAAGCTAAGCATGATCTTAACGGTAACGTAACACCTTTATCATATTCATCTTTTGTAAGTCAGTGAAAAAATTGGGTGACAAATGTATATTTCCCTATTTTCAAATAAATTATCTAGAGAATCCAAGTATTTGTAGTTTGGTACATGTATACTAAGTAATACGTAGCAATCTAAAGGCTATCTACAAAATTCCCTCCATCAAATGTCATAGACATATCAAATATATATCTTTTGTAATATGCAATGAGACTTTATAATTGAACACCTGTTTGATCATGGATATAATTTTCATTTACACCTTTCATAACATGCGGTGGATTTTCCTGATGCTATAATTTTTTTATATTAAAGCAATGACACCACAAAACTTATTTAATATTGAGATGATGCCTAGATCTATTGCTTAAAAGATCCAATCTTAAAAGGCTTCCAAAAGGGGATTTATCTAAACAAAAGGGGACAATATGGGATAAAAATAATCACACATGATAATAGTTTAATCAAATTACCAGTAAATCATCTATCTTTCTCATTGTTTTCTTTCTCTTTACAAACACTCAGGAATAGATATTCTCTTCAGAGAAGTGGACGACCATAGCCTTTATCCAAGATGAACATAGTTTATCTCATAAATATAGTTTCAAGATTTGTGAGACTATGATTAACAACTCTTAATTATAGTTGACGAATGTAAATTATAGTTACAGATGTGAATCTATTTTTTTAATCACCAAAATATATTGTTAACGTTTATTTACAGACAGATAAACATAGATTAGCATTCGTAAACTATAGTTTACAACTGTAAATATGATTTTACAGAGAAAAACTATAGGTAATGATTCGTTTACTATAGTTTACAGTTTGTAAACTATAGTTAAGTCCATAAACCTAGTTTATCAACTGTGAAACTATGTTAAGCTCATTTTTGTTAATGTTCTGTGCCATAGATAACAATCATTTACCAACATAAATCATAAAAGTGGATATTTTCATGGCCTCAAATTAATACAAATCAAGTATCAGTGAGGATTAGTTCAAAGGCCACAAATCCACAGGTACATGACAATGGCTACTACATGTATATTCAAAGTAGTTATTTTCACTCTCTTACTTAGAAAATTTTTTTTTCCCAATTTTAAATTTGCCCAGACACGGTGGTGTTTCCCTGCATATACCGGTAGCATCTATTGAAATACATTTTAACATACTTTATGTTTCTATGGTTAATTGATTTACAGTACCTTTTTATTTGGAAAATGATTTTCATGTTGTTAAAATCATCTTTCTCTTTTCTTTGAAGGGTCTTAACACATGCGCATAAAAGACAGATATCAATATATTATTTCTTTAAAAGAAACAATACTGTTGAATGTTAACAATGAAAGCATGTTAATAGAAGCCAATTTGACACATGCAAAGCACTTCTTGTTTGAATCACACACAAAAGAATTTTTTTTTTTTTGATGGAAAACATCTAGGGTACAAAACATCATATACATGTATAAATAGTCATACATGTACATAAACAGCTTTATAAAGTATTTTAAGTGGACACAAAATAAACTGTTCATGTCAAGAAACAAGTATATGTTTTGTAAATTTTGTTTACACCAGTGGTAATGTAGAAAGATTCCTTTCATTTTTCTGTCTCAAAATAGAATCTACTTTTTTAAATGTTGGTAAAAGTTTTTTTTTCTAATGTAAGCAACAAACAATGGAATTGAGCAGTTTTAAACACTTACCATATCCTCTCCTTAGAAGTGTTTTTAAACAAGGGGAAAGTTATCATAAATTGATGCCTTAAAAATGAGGGTTATTAAAAACAAAATTTAATTCTGTGTGTAATGGCAAAAAAGAAAAGTTTACACTTTGCCTTTGTCACAACATGATTTATTTCTATAATACACCAATATGCACAACATTATTTTAAAGATTTTTAAATATTAAAATATTATTTGTTGCAACTTGGGATTTTTAATTTGCTTATTTTTTTGCACAAAATAGTTGATAATTAAATTAAAAAGGAATTAACTCATTAACTACTCAATTTCTATCATAAAACTTGGGCCGTGACAGCTTATTTACACTTTTTTTCAGAAGCTGCTTAGCAGTTTTTAAAGCATAAACTACCTAAACCCAGTTTATATTATATTTTTATGTTAGTGAGTATTGAGTAGATGTACCTACTGTGGTATACAAATTCATTTCTAAAGTAACCACTAAAGATCCATACATTGAGTAACAACTTGGTTTACAACATAACCCACTTAGCCATTGCTTTTTCATCCATTCAGCAATTGACAGCTTTAATTTGAGAAACATAAAACAAAAGAGAAAAATTAGGTTATGTTCTAAGTAAGTTATATCATATCAAATAAGCTCCCTGCATCCACCCCTTTTTTATTGCTAAAATTTTACTTGTTGATAATAAATATGATCTTAAAATAACATAGTTCAATTTTGTGTTATATGCTGGGTACTCTCATCACTGAATCATTGAATATATCGGTAGAAGCTAAATTGCAATTTGAATAACTTTATATAAGAACAATTCAAACTTGTACTCTTTATTACCCCCCCCCCCCCCCCAAAAAAAAAAACAAACCAAAAAACTATTAAGGTTTTTTAACCACCAGTCATTTGTAGTCTAAACATTGAAGCTCTTGTTATTTTTATAAATGTATAATGAAATGCCATGTTGAAGGTTAGTAACTTTAACGTACAATTCTGAGTCAATAGAGAAGTTTTGCAAATGAAAGTGTACAAGCACTTATACAAGTAAGCTTTAAGTAGACATACACAGTCACATTCTTAATAATGCAATTTTACAAATGCATATAAACATGTATATGTATTGGTAATTAAAGCTTAACAATGAGTTTGTTAAATAAAAGTTTAACGTCATGAAAAACATAAACATGGGACTGTTGTGTCTGCTCAAAACAGTACTGTAAACAAAACAATCGGAAGTGTGTATACTCCCAGATGTGAAAATTATGAATAGTTCCTTTGTCTAGAGCACAAACATCTATGGACCTTCCCCTTCTACGAAAAACATGTTTATTTGCAAAAACTCTCTACTCTCTTTTGTTCATTTTTAATTGCCTGGTGAACACTATCAGTAACTTGACAGTGCTATGTAGAGCACAAAAAAATGGTTTATACCTTTAATAAAAAGGCTGGTAGGAAGGTACAATACAAGTACATGTATAAACTTCAATGGGCTTTAATAGAGTTTGATGCTGTGGCCTGAAACTCTTATTATGACTTTGTACTTCAAACTCAGAATCAGGGATAGGATAAACAAGATATGAAATTACATGTATCTATTTCAGAATGTAACTGTGTTACTATTAACAAAAAAAATCAAAATTTATGCAGTATGATGAGAATTGAATCTGCAGATTGAAGAATCATTATCATTTTTACATATACCATATACATGTTCTAATGTGTTATCAACTGAAATTACTGTAATATTAGTGGTACCGGGTATGCTAAATTATAGGTTTCAGTTAGAATTTCAGACTAATTCTTACCTCTGTCCTGAAGAACCTTTCTACTATACAATTTTCCATAGTAACGCTGAAACAAAGAATATTAAGGTAAGATAGACAACTCCTACTTTTCTGATGGATCAAATTTTGGATTCATACTTTTTCAATAAATTTCCAAAAATTGATAAAGTAAACAAGAATTATGAGAGAATTGATTTAAGTTACACATGTGCCTTTCCAGCAACTCCAAATTCATAAAGGAATGCGCTAAATATGTTTTGAGAAGATATTGTATTTGTAAATTTTTTATTTCATATCAAATTCTGAGATATCATGCATAAATTTCCTTCATTAATGGAGGAAGATCTTTGCTCCTGTGAAATTATATATATTGCCTCTAGAAAACATCACTGATGAAAAGAAGGTGTTATGTTTTCAAATATCTAAACCATCATTTTTAAACTAGTTGATGTGATGATAACATAAATGTATGTTTAGAAAGTGTACATACATGTATATAGCATTGTATGTATCCTGGCTGTTCCTCATAAATGCATAAAAATCCAATTTGTTTTGAAAGGAAATAATTACTTGCATTTTATGTATTGTACATGTATCTCACAACATTTCTTGCAATAATAATTGCACCATTGGGCAGAATAATAATAATTGCACCATTGGACAGAATAATAATAATTGCAATATTAAATCTTCATTAGTACATTGTACATCTCTTTATCGATGATTTCTAGGTCTAACACAATCAGAGCATGAGGACTTTGATTATTAAGCAGCTTTATTAAGTTTTATACAAAAATATCTGAATAATTTATTAGTGTACCAGTATATTGTTTTAAAAGATTTTATATCTTTTCCATATATTCTTTTGTTAAACATTGAGCCTCTTTTGGGCTAAAATTGTTGTTTTAATAATTTAGAATCAAATTTATATCTATCAAGATACTTTAACAATGATCAAACTTATATCTATCTGACAAGATACTTTAACAATGATAATATTACAAATTCTTGAAAGAAATATTTTTATAGTTGTTTTTTTCATACATTTCCATACTGATTTTTTTAAATCTCTAGAGACCCAAATATTAGTTTCATTCAAACAATTCTTAAATTGAACTCCCAGGAATTTCTTAAATATTTCATAGATTTGTATTTGAGAAATTGCTTTACAAGTATAAAGAATCTGTGGGATTCCTACCTGGCCTGTATCACACAGACAAGTGACAATGGTGTGGCCCGGCCCCATTAACTCAGCAACTTGTTTAGCAGCAGCTATATTCAGTCCTGTAGATGCACCCACAAAGAATCCCTCCTCATGGAGAAGTCTGAAGGTCTACAGAAAATCAAAGTACTACCAATTTCTGAAATTAAAGTATGGTTAATTTCTACAGACAAATAACCTCATTTTATCTTCTTTTATACTGTAAAAGTGGTTATTTACGCATGGGGGAAATTGACACTAGTTACCTGGTAGGCTTAAAACCACAAAAAATACCTCTGCATGTATGCTTACAAAAAATAAAACCTTACACAGGTAAATCATGCATTTAATACCCACGCATATTGTTTGACTATAGAAAAGACTTAACCACCAGCATAAATAACCACTTTTACAGTATTTACTGCTATTGTACAATATGCAAGTGTAAGTATTTAAATAAAACAAAATGCTTTTAAAATACAGTAAATTTTGATGCTTATTAGTTTTATCACTCTCAATGTAGCATAACTATAGCAACTTTTTTTTTCAAGAAAATCATGAATTAAATAATGATAATGCCGAACAAATTGAAAGGTAAGGATATGGACGGTGATATCTTTAAATAATGGACTTTTATACCCATTCCACAGCATCCACGTCTTTAATTGCCAGTGCATCATCAATTGGTGCATCTTTCAAGTTTTGAGTAACACGTCCTTGGCCAATGCCCTCCGTTATAGAATCCCCAGGAGTTCGCTCAAGTTTTCCATTTTTTATATAGTTATATAACACACTTCCCTGTGGAAAAAGAAGAAGAAAACACCATGCAATTTTTTCTTAGTAATGAAAATGTCTTTTAATTCATAAGGAAATATCAAACTCATATTCAATTTTGTCATTAAATGTCATAAGAATCATATTTTACATTTCAAGGGCACGGAACTGTTGTTATAATGAGTAACCACCTCTTTATCAGTACAAGTAAAAAGTAAGTGAACCAGAGAGGAAATGATAAGAAAGCATTTACCTGGGGATCTGCTAGAAACACCTGGATATTTTTATTTTTATCTTTGAGGTAGGTGCCCACTCCTGCAAGCGTTCCCCCAGTTCCAGTTCCAAACACCACAGCATTCACTTTACCATCTACCAATGGTAACCCGATGTTACATCAATATCAGAAAGTTGTTACAATTGTTCACAATCAAACAATGACAACAACAATCAATAAGGTTTTTACAACTTTTTTTTTTTTTTGCAAAAGTGCTCCTGATGTAGTTAAGGATGAAAAACAGCAACAAATCCACAAATCAAAGGATCAATAAACCTAGGATTTTACATTAACAATATATTTCTAGTGAAAACTAGGAAAATAAGTTCCCAAATATTTGATATAATTTTGATAAAGCTTTGATGGATAATTGTAAACAGACTAGTTTCCTGCCAGATTTCAGGTCCTGTTGTTTCAATGTGGGCTCTTCTGTTGGCTGTGTTGTCAAACTGATTTGTCCACACTGCATTCTCCAAACTCTGTGCATATCTAGCAGCCTGAAACATTACACAGTTATATACATGCATGTGTTCATGTTTGTTTAATTTCCAACTTTACTACATTCTTGGAATTAATTGAATCTGTTCTGACCTGATGATTATAATTATCAGGATCAGTCCAAGGTTTTACAGGACAAGGATAAACCTCAGCTCCAAGAGTCTGAAGACATTCAATTTTCTCCTGAAAATAAAAAATCTCTGTGGCATGAAACATACAGAAAATTAACAAAGAAAGTGCATTCATTCTTAAATGTTAAAAACAGCATGATGTTAACTTTTTAAAACAAGAACAAGTGTGTTTCAGATTGCAGCCTCCTACCTTGGACTGGTTATTTGGCATGAAGATGACACACTTGTAGCCCTTGGCCAGACACATGTGTGCCAGTCCTATCCCAGTATTCCCTGCTGTTCCCTCTACTACCGTCCCTCCTGGTTTTAACAGCCCTAAATCAATGCCAGCAAACAGGCTCCATAAACTTGTCTTCTATTAAGTTTGTCCCCTATGATCTAGTCATTTCTTATCATATAATTTCATAGAGGATTTTCTGGAATATCTTACTTCTATAATTGAACTGAACCTCAATTAGCAACAATGATAAATTCTTACTTTTGCCTTGTGTTCAAATGGCAATTGCGACAAATTTTTAAAAGCGGATGCAACAGTTACACTAGACTTAAACATACTACACTTTTTATCATATAGATTTTAAATATTGAATGAGTGCCTGTAGTTAAACACTTAATACCTGTGGCTGAGGCCAAAATAAAATTATTGTTTGGTTGGAATTGCCTCCCGCCTCATTGAAATACCCCCCGCTGATAAAATTTAATTAGCAAAAAATAAAGAACTTTTTTTTTATATGGAGATTTTAATTTTTTACCAATTTTTAATTAGTTAAACTTCAAATTTGAAAAAAAAAAAAATTCCCTCCCTCCCCCCTGGGTCTAGAAACCTCTATGCAGCAATTTCAAACAAATATTTTTTTAAGGATGGCCTGATGGACAGTTTCCTCATAAATGTAAGCAAGATATCATTGAGATGGTGACCATTTCAAAAGCCCCAAAATATACATGTATAATGATTTAATAAAATTCATAAACTTTCACATTCAGAAAGAAGATGTAACCTTTTTCTTCAGCGTCTTTAATTAGGAAGTATGCAGCTCGGTCTTTCACCGATCCACCTCCATTGCAGAACTCAGCCTTGGCCAATATCTCACACCCTGCACATCAATATTTAACATTGAATATTTAATTCCAAAGTGTAAACTTCATTGAAATCATAGTATGGATTAAAAAGTTTAATAAATGCAAGTTACAAGTCTTTAAAAATTATGTGCTTTCCTGGAAATATGAATTATTAAACTTACCAGTTTCATCACTAAGTTTATTAATTCTCACAAGAGGTGTTCTGTAAAAAAAATTTTAATGGTAAGGGAAGAAAATGACACCAACAAATAAAACCAAGTTTGATACTTATTATATAGTATTATTTTTTTACCTTCCAACCATCCCAAGTAATCCATTTCTGATGGAATCCTGTTTAAGTAAGTAGAAAAAAAAATCATTTAGAATTCTGCATAAATAAACAATTCTTTATTTCAATCTAATAAAAATTCAATAATTTGTATCGGCTACAGCTGCTAAAAAAAGATGAATTTGAGTAGCAGTAGAAGATAAAATAAATTGAATTTTATTTATAATTAGATTGCTTCATTTGAATAAACTTAGTTTTCAAAAGTTTCCATGATATTATGATAATTTTATTTACAATATCAAATACATTTGTGTACTAGATTAACACTTTTCTTTTTACAATTATTTATCAATAAGACATTAAATAATTTTTCTTGTTGAATCAAGATCGTTTGTACCATTACGGTGAGAGCTTGATAAATAATACACAGGTAAACTTATGACAACAGATGAGCTGCCTAGTGCAAACAAAATTCATGCATGCAGATTGAGCTGACCCAAGATATGATACGGACACAAAGGTCAAAAGTCAGTTTAACAAGAGCTAAGGGGACTCAAAACTACATAACATGTATAATGTAACAGTGTGTGGAGGTTTTTTAAAATTATCATTTAATATTGTAATAAATACTTTGCCAACATGAAAATATTTCAATTATTGATAATTTAATTCTGGTTGCAATGCAGTAAAAAAACTATTTGATGAGCTGAAAAAATACATGTAGTTTTAAGAATGTTGCTTATGTCACAATAGGACAAATGTTAAATGTATCAATCTGCTTGACAACATTTGAATTTTGTACAATAATTGTTCTTTGAAGAATCAAACAGCCTTAAAAATACTTTTTACACTGAAATACATACAATTAGATTGTAAGGAGTGAATTCAATATCAACACAATTTATATTCATACAAACTGGGTGGCTATCGAATGACATCCTTATATATTACTTGCAATTATACCTGCCAGTGTTGTACTTATACTTAACTTTCAATATGACTATATGTACATAAACACTGTATATTAATTATAATGCATACATTACATATATTTATCATACATATGCACTTGAAATTGTATCCATCATGCTTGTTATTTGTAATGCTTGCAAGGTCCCTAATTTGGAAATCATTAATGAATCTTAAAGCTACATGTATATATGCAGCAGTTAATGCAATTTTTGTGATGTTGGAAACCATACCTAAAAATTGTCAGTATGATGAGCTGTTTTAGAGAAGACATTGTGACAAATATGACAGATTATTCATTGGTATAAATTGAGTGCTAAAGTTTTTTAATGTTAGGAGAAATTGATATTCCCCTTGACTCGAAACATTTATGTCTCTGTCTTTTTCTTTGTCTCTGAATGCGATAGCCAACTACTAACACATGCAGACTTCTTGTTTACATATGCTATAAAAGCTTGCAACATCACATGATAATGAATATTTCATACTATATTCTGTCCCAAGTTTCTGCTTCCACCACTTTTTGATAATCATACAGTATACAGGGAAATATTCACCCCGTTTTATTTTCACCCCTTTCGCCCACGTTGTCAGCAGGCGAATTTAAGACTGGGCGAATTCTATGTCGCAAATAATATCTCTGTTAACACAACTGCATCTGGGTGAATTCAAGACGGGGCGAAACCGTTTGCAAGTGAAGAAGAGCGAAAATAACACGGGGCAAAAATAACCCTGTATACAGTAAATACTTTGAGCCCAAACTACATCCATTCACTAGAATGAAAAAAGTCCAGATTATCTGTTTTGAAACGCCCCCTCTACCACTTCAGGTTTCAATACACAACCAAAAATAGAAAGTCTACGGGGATTTTGCATTGCAAAAGACATGAAAGTACCCCGGATGATAACGTTAAAAAATTGTGCGAGGTGTCCCGAGTACTTTCGAATGGAGAAAGGATGTAAACATTTTCCATTTTGAATCTGCGTATATGTTTGTTTTCGTTCCTGTGAACTTCTCAGGGTAAAAACAGATGATGTATCGATGAAGAAATCTTGCATTTGTTCCCTTTTATCGATTTGAATTGTACTTCATTGACAAGTATGTTTATTTTAATTGAAAATCATCAATAAGTGATGGAAGCAATAACTTGGGACAGACTATAGGGCATTTACAGTCTGGACTGCAATGTAAGAAAATTAATTGGAATTTATATTCAATACTTTCAGATGTGTTTAAATTAAATTGCATACTATGCAAAAAGTTTATAACTTATGTTGCTTGAAAAAAAAACCCTCAAACATTTCTTTCTTTAAAAAAAACATTCATTAAATACGGCATATACAGTATAGCTTTAATTTATACCTATACAAGAGTATCTTGAAAAAGTAATGCGTCTCTCATACTCGTCTCTGATTTCGAGTTAGTTTACACTCTTTTACACAATGACATGTCAACGTATAAATTTCAAAAGAGAGAAAGGACACTCCATACTCTATCTGAGGTAAAGATACGAAGAAATAATGGGTACACGCACTTACCTGAAGTTAAAAACTGGGTCATGATCGTGTCTAAAATTCATGACATTATTTTGATAGTAGATTTTGTAAAACAAATACCGATGAATATTGAGCAAAGTCAGTTTTCCTCCTCAGCAACCGGACTGGTGCGGTTAATATCTGCTTTCCGACCGACATTCCATAAATGTTTGTAACTTTTTCTTGAAACTCAAACTGGACACTCTCGTCTCGAAAATCTAAGACGACATTTCCATTCTCGCACTCCGATCCCGATGGAAATTGGTCCTATAATTATGATTTTTGCTGATATATACGCATCATGATATCACAACGGGTTAATCCTTGTTTGATAATGAATAAATTTCTGAAGTCTGATTAAATAAAATCCTTTGCTTCTATGGACTTTACCGACCCCACAAATTTCTGTAAACAGTCAGTAACAAACCTAATAAGTGTTTTGTTTTGTCGAGGACCTAAAGTTTGATATGTAAACAAACAAAAGATAATACATAACAATTAAATTCATAGCTTAATTCTCTAATTTTTTACCTTCCTCGTCATGCAGTCGTCTGTGCAAACCTGGATGCCGACACGGGCAAAGGGGGGTCACTCTAAATATTTTGGGGCTTAAAAACTAAAGGTATGGTTGAACGTTTGTGTAAAAAATCAGCTCAAATAACGTTACGTCCGCCATGTTGCCGTATAAATTTTGACGCTCGCCGTGTAAAGAAATTTATAAGGCAATCACGAGACGCAATTCATCCAATGACGTCGAGACATTCTAGTCCGAGGCAAAACAATAATATTTGTTGAGACAATGGTATTACTATACAGACAAATTAATCTTTTGTCGCAGAAAATTTTAGATGTATGATAAGATGAAACACACTATAAACCACAAGAGCTGCGGAAAAATTCCAAGTATTCCCACCCGACCGAATAAATTTTCCCTCCAAGCTTTGAGTCGTGTATTTTGGAATTTACTCAGTATATCATGGTGCATAATGTTTTTCACGACTGTGTTCATCTTTGATTTGCTTTTCTGATTTTTATTAACAGACTGTATAGTCGTAACTTTTAAAGAGAAAATCTCTCTCTCTCTCTCTCTCTCTCTCTCTCTCTCTCTCTCTCTCCAACGAATCGCTTATCCGTTTATAAATATACTTGTACAATTAACCTGTTTTACAGACACATTCATTGTGAAAACTAGGGTAGCAATAAGTAGGTGAAATTTAGAACAGTGGAGAAGGGTTGCTCTAATCTTGATAAGTGTGCAGTCATGAACTTTAAACCTAATCGAGCCATCTACTCCAAATGGTCAGTATTGGGTTGTACCAATCTGAAGAGACAAAGGCTTAAAATATCAATCCACAGGAAGCACTTTGAAGAAAGTAATAGATACAAGTATGCATGCATTATTATAGCAGTGTCTTTTATATACTGCGGGTCAATTTTTTCGCTTGATAAGGGTTCCATAGGTGTAGATAAAGATAAAGTGACCTTGTATTTTATCCTGATATCCCCCGGCCTTGTAAGAATGCAGTGATCGCCAAGCTTCTAGAAGATTTCATCAATTTAATGAATTTTTTAAATAGACTAGGATTAAAATGATTCGCGTGTGCATTTTTCTGGCTCTTTTATCCATCTCTTTTGCCGATAATGTGAAATTCAAAGATTGTGGTAAGTGTCAATCATACACGAGCGAAAATTAATTCAAAACTAGCGGGAAAACGTTTTATTCGATTCTGATCTTCATGAAATTCATATAAATTAAAAAATAAATGTATTTTTTGTGCACGATGTCATATTTAATGTTGGTAGAATTATGATTTCCAATCCTTTATTGAAAATAATAACAATTCAATGTCGCATTTGCAGTGGAGTGTTCACGAATTTCCTTTCACATCGTGGTTCAAATCGTTTCATAGAGTGTTCTTTTTTATGGACAAAATCAGTATCTCAAAAAGTGCGCCATGCAAACCAAGGACCAGAAAGTCATTTACATAAAAGGTTTTAATTAACAAAATTAGTTTTCAGAACTTATTTTAATATCCAATGTATCTATTTTGCTTTTAGGGTCTGTCGTGGGTAAAATAAACAGCGTTGACGTCAACCCGTGCCCCACAGAACCTTGTCAGCTGAAGAAAAACACCAACGTCACAATCTCTATTGATTTTCTCCCTAGTAAGTACAATGTACATGTATGTGCATTTTACAACCGTGATTTCTTTCTATTTCTAACTTTGGACGTACACCAGTTGGAAAACTCACTTGGAATGACGTGGAAATTACTTAAAATAAAAGCAAATTCGTATTCTCATCTGCTTATAGCAGATGCTAATCACTTTTCATTGCAAGTTATTGAATAAGTGAAGTATTTTCCCTGTTTCTGCATTTTACTTTTTTCAGTGTTTCTATGTGCTTTTTCAGTTCAAGACATTGAATGTGTTATCCCACAATACCGGTACGTAGTATTTAATGTGATCCTCCGGTTACTCCGCGTGACCTTTGCTGATTTGACTTTCAGATTCCAATTCCCCGACGTTTAAGACTGTCGTGCACGGGATTATCGGAGGGGTCCCAGTACCATTCCCCACCGCTAATGGCGATGTCAACCCTCCCGTCCCTATCCAACAGAACCAGAAGATCACATACACCAACGCCATCTTTGTAGAGCCAGCTTATCCTAAGGTAATGCAAACACAGAGGTTGGTGGTCCCCAATTTCACAATATCAGGTTTTGTTGATGTTTTTTTTACGAACGAAAAAAAAAAATTTCCACAGGAGTCTGTAATTTTACCATTTATTTCAAATGAATGAGAAACAGGCAAAAAATCCTACCAAATGAGCTTCGCGAGCGAAGCGACATTCCTGTGATTCTTCTACTGGTTTGCAAACAGTCTTAAAATATATTTTTTCGGTATATTTCTTATTTGGTAAAAAAGGGATTTTCTTACTAAATAAACAGTCTTTTTTCTGTAAAATCTAGACAAATGTTGTTTTAGAGTTATGGCGTTTTTTAACGTTGTTTGCATCATGGCATTTGGAGCAATGTACACATTATCAAACAAAGCATTTCGATTTTTTTGATCAAAATTATAGAATAATCCTTTTTTTTCAATATTTAAGATACGATGAAAATGATTGCTTTGATCATCATAACTCTCGAGCTCTCAATCATCCTGAGTTCTTTATTTCGCAGATTTCTCTTGTGGTAAAGTGGGAGATCCAGGATTCCACAGGGAAAGATTTCGTCTGCTTTGTGGTACCCGCTATGATAGTGGCTTAAGCACTACACTTTTTATATCGATTTTTATAAAACTTTAAAAAATAATATTAAACGATTTTTGTGTTGGTTTTTATTTTTCATATGAGAAAATGAACGGCGAGAAACACAAGAAAAATTGAAAATTAAAAAAAAAACCACAACAACACCCACATATTTGTGGAGTATAAATAAACCAGCTAATTATTTAATGTTTATTGATTCATACTCATACTGGTAAATCAAGTGTTTTCAGATCAATTTCCTAAGAATCCTTTGCTGGATAGTTACCTTGAATGAGTAAAAGGTCAAGGGTCAAACTCCCCTGGACATCAACTGGAAGACTAAAAGTGTTGTCCACTTATTATCTTATAAGAACTACCAAGCATCAAACTTAGTACACAAGTACCGATGAAGGAGTACATGATCCCTACATGATCACAGGATCAAAGGTCAAAGGCCAAACTACTCTTAACTTCAGAAAACATTGTCCGTTTAATATAAAGGGGCTTGTTCATGATTTGAGCCGA
Source organism: Magallana hongkongensis (assembly GCA_016163765.1). NCBI lineage: Eukaryota > Metazoa > Mollusca > Bivalvia > Ostreida > Ostreidae > Magallana > Magallana hongkongensis. Next base: position 52,187,391 of record WFKH01006014.1, read on the forward strand.
AAATAAATTTTCTTTGTTTTATATTTTGGATGATTCATTGGGGTATTTTTAATGGTCAGCGATAAGAATGTAAGTTGTCCAGTTATTAGAGAGACAAAGAGCTCACAATTCTTTGTTACGTAATCAAGGCTCGATCGTGCCATGTTTTTGATTAAGTTTGTTAAAAGTACTAGTATAAGTTTTGTTTCAAGCAGATTTTTTCTCCTGGCAAGTTGTTATGAACACAAAAAAGTATCTTTGTATTTTCTATTCAGCATTCAGTTTCTATATAAACTAAAACACGGCCTGATATTTGTTTACATAAGAAAAAGTTGTGAGCTCTGTATCTCGACGATTAACACTCAAAGTTTGGTTCATTATTAGAAATACCATATTGAAGCATTTTTATACGTCATAAATTTTCAGCTCAAATCGTGACCTCGTCCTTTTAAGAACATTTTGCTTGGCAGACATCAAATTTGGTACACTGGCACTCAATACTAAGTTTTAAAATGCCAGGAAGTTATTATCCGCTCAATATAATGAGAAACCTTTGTATCTCCCACCTTTTAGTACCATGTTTGAAAGTTTGTCCTTTTCAATATTGCCACTTGAAGAGGGGCACGAAAATGTTTTGTTTTGTTTTTTAAATTATTTTAATTCCCCAATAAACACAACATTCGTTTCCTCTTAAGTACAACTGCTTCATTATTTGATTCAATTGAAGAGACATACAGGACAAGTTTAAGTTTCTTCAAAAATTCCAAAACATAATCTTAATTATTCAAAGTAACGACAAGTACATGTACGTTTTGCGATTTAAAATAAAATAAATATCACATTCCCTTTTGTTTTCATTTCATGTTACATGTACATGTACGTTAGTTTGGTTCATTTAGTTCATCGTACACAGTAAAACGTGTAAACGCTTTATAATGTCATCTCATCCAATAAACACCTGGATATCTATTCATTTTGATCTCCCGTCAGCTAACGTGTACGTGTCCTGTTTTACAAATCGTTAAGTATGTTAATTCCGTAATCTGCCCTATTTCAGTTGGTCAGCGCTAGATATACACTGTAACCCCTGACTCTAGAGCGACACGTCCTTTATACATTTGACTTCGATCAGCCCATAAGTCGTTATCGCGCAAAGTCGTATGACAAAAGAGACAATCGAACGATTCCAAAGTCAAAAACAAGGCCGGGTTTAAACAGTTGTATATATATAAAGACTCTATTATAAGAGAACTGGGTCTTTAAGAGTTGTTTTATTATTCATCATTTACTAGTTGTCTGTAATCAAGAGAAATGGTCACTGTTACGAGAGCCATTCTTTTTCTTGTTGTTGCGTGTTGCGTAACAGCTGATGTCATCAACGTCAAGGATTGTGGTATGTTGGTGCCATCTAATTTTTATTTACCTATTATCATTTTTTTTTTTTTTTACATCAATTTACTTTTAACAAGGAAAATGTAGTATGATACATGTTTAATTATCCATTGATAAATAATATAAGGAAGACCAATCTCCATGAAAGTTTTATCTATAAACAACTCACTTTTGTAATCTTAAAAAAATCTTAAATAAAGTCCAAACTGTATGATATTGTCTGTAGATCAAGATGCAATTGCATTTTATAGACATCGGTTTTTTGTTGGAGATACCTTAAAGCTGCATGGTCCGATTTTTTTGGCTATCACAGTATCAAATAATTTTCCATACAAACCAATTTTCTTAGAAAGTTATAAACTTTCGCCTAATTACACCAGCAGAATCGGTCTCCTTTCAAAGTTAGAAATATTCAAAGTAAATAAAAATAATTTCTCTTTGCGCAAACAAAAAAAACAAACCAAAATGCATTATGGGAATGTTTAGGAATGGGAACCGTTTAGTTTCGTCCCCCTAATGTTTCGGTTTATTCAACCCGCATGTTATGCATATATTGTAAACAAAACAAACTACAGAAATAATAGTGAACAAAATTTACACATGTTTATTTTTGATTTGCCAGAACATTACTCAAATTTAGACTCTATTGAAAACGACGTCAAAGGTGTAATAACAATCATCCCCGCCTCGATGACAGGGGCGAATTTTTAATATGAGGCGAAATAACGCGATACCCTTTTTATGTCTTTTGTTTTGTAAAAGAAATTTTGTACTTTATTTTTTCATTGAAATATGGCTTAATTGACCGGGAAAACTACAGTAATGTCTATTTTTATGCACATATTTAGCTTAACCATCGTTTAAAAGCGTACACAAAATTTGATATAAAATCGGACCAAGCAGCTTTAATATTAATATTACTGAATTGAATTCACACCCCCCCCCGTTTTTGAGAAATACCTTATATTATTACATGTTTATTAGAAATTCTACCACATTTCGAAAATGTATTAATCATATTGATTATGATATTAAAATAATTTTTATATACACAGTGATTTAATTGTGATTATCTGTCTTATGCTAGGATCCGTGTCTGGAAGCATAAACCAAGTGGAGATAACTCCCTGTCCATCAGAACCATGTCAATTCAAGAGAGGAGTTAATGTAACCATGAAGGTGGAATTTACCTCAAGTAAGACAGAGAGATGCAATTCTTAAAATGCCTTTGCAAAGCCTGTAATCGAAATGTGTATTATTTTTTTCCATTTTTTCTTTATAGAGGTAGAGTCCAAGAAATACACATCTGTCCTCCATGGTATTATTGGTGGAGTTCCTGTTCCGTTTCCGGTTTCACAGGGACTCATTTCCGGTCCAATAAATGCAAATAGTAAAATTGTCTACTTGAACGCCTTGAAGGTTGAGCAATCGTATCCAAAGGTAAATTTAATGTATTTTATGCATTATTTATATGTATTTTATATGCATTTGTTATTGTTCCAATATTTTGCACTATTGAATACGTGTATATAAAAATGACAATAAACTAACAAACTTTAGGTCCCGTGTACTATGTACTTACGGAAAACTAGTACTTGTTTCATGTCTTGGTATGCTGGTACTATTTGCTGTGGTTTATAGATCTTTGAAAATGTCTTATAAAATTGAATAGTCACAAATGCTTCATTCCAATAAATTTTTCAAGATAGCCGAATGTTCGCGGAAAATTATGTGATCGCGAATAATGTAGAATCAAAACCAGCGTTGTTTTCCACCTCCACAGTACTAACTATAGATATGCTGTTTTTATTTCAGGTTTCGCTCGTCGCAAAACTAGAAATCAGAGATGACAGTGGGAAGGACATGGTGTGCTTTTTATGGCCTGCTCAGATCGTTGATTAAAGGTTTGACCTCCCACTACCAAATAAAACGTGGACAGTACTTGGTGCTTTTAAAATTCATTCATGCAGTCAGCATTGTACATATCTCATGATTATTTATTTAATAATTCTTGTTGTGTTTATTTGAAGTTTTGATGTAATAAAATATGTAACGAATTTACAAAAAAGTTTTTGATTAGAAATGCATATGTATAGTGACGTCACATTCCCATTTTCCGCAAACTACAAGTTATTTTAAAGACTTTGTACAAACAAATAAACATGTTGTACATTATAAAAATACATGTATTTATAGGGCTTTATAAAAATCGGACTTTTCAATGGTAATTATGAATATTCAACATTCATTAGAGACATTCACTTTATTCGCCAGCGATAAGTATTTTACAGATATTTTATAAATTTTAAATTTCGTTTAAAAATTAGATCGATTGCTGTTTTTTCTAAAAATTACCATAATGTTATTGAGATCGAGACGCAAAAAACCTATTTATGATCTTTATGCCTAACGAACCATGTAAACAAGGCACTAAGTCACATAACACTAAGGTGTGTAGTACCGATATCGGTACTCCATTTGGACAAAGAACGGCACACAAACAAACAACTAAACAAGCTTCCTAATTTGGAATGGTTTGATAAGCTATCTTATTCAAGAAGCGGATATGCCGATTAAGTGTCCAAATCAGACACATTTTTCCAAAAATTTGCAACTTTATCGCCAAATAAGATAAAACTGACTGATAGAAAGAGTTTGATTTTGTAAGTCACCGAACTTTAAGAATTATGGGGTCAGTTTATAGAATCATATCTATAAGTATTCAACATACAAATAAAAATACATACATGTTTTTATAACATAATCTGATGGTGCATATTTGTAAGTCAATTCGGGTACATTTTATTTCCAAAGTAAATCAAATTTTGCTTTTGTCAAAATAACATTATATTCATTCTCGGTACTTTAAATCCCTGTTGTGCAACGAAGGTCATGTGAGGATACTTCCATTTAATTTCCACGTGATTCCACCCGGATATAAACAAACCCCTGGAGAACTCACCGTTGTACTGCAAGCAGACAACACAAAATACAAGGAATACAACAGACATGTCTCTCTCGCTCGTTTGCGCTCTCGTGGTGGTTGGCGTTTTGGCAACTTGCTTTTGTGAACCGATCAACTTCAAGAAATGCGGTAAGTTATATGCCTGTCAACTTTGTATATAATTATGGTCCATGCTTTGTATATTCATGCATACGGTTTCATCAACGTGTTTCACGCTGTATGTGCTTTTGCGGGGTACATGCAATTTTCTTTTTAACAACTTTCGTCAGGCAGTCTTAGCGACTGAAAAAATACAACGATTAAAAACCTTTGCATATTTGCATGTTTTATTTAAATCAAGAATTGGCGTCTTCGTTCGATATCAAAAGCACACGTGCACGGTAGGTTTATAGTAATATTTGACTAATACTAGTAAGTAATAGTTAGACAAAAAGTATAGTTAAATCCCGTTAACAGTAATATATAAAAGTCAGTAACTGTCAATTAATATTACTTGTTTTTAGACAGAACATTTAATTTCCTATGGTTCCTATGTCAATTTAATAAATTCCCCTCCACGATCCGCGCATGATAAAGCGTATGACAAATTACTTTCAATGGACAATGGGTAGAAAAGTGAATCCTTAATCAACCGATATTTTTCGTGTGATGTTATAACATCAGAATATAACATACATTGTATATTACATTACATATACTGTTGATTTAATGTAATATTTAAATCGCTCAGTATTGCGTAAGATAAAAATATGATTCCTAAGCCATAACTTAAACACATTTTTTATTATGGATGGAATTGATTTGAATACATGTAATCCTTTTTCCAGTCTTAACGGTAGGCGACAATACTCTTTGGTCCAAAAATATCAAATTGAATGCGCATTACTTTATACATTATAATCACAATCTCCTTACAGATGGAACTCCAGACATTAAGTCTGTTGACATCACTCCCTGCACAGCGCAACCTTGTAAATTTCATCATGGAATGAATGTCACCGTTTCTGTGACATTTATCGCAGGTTAGTATGGATATTACGCTATAGCTCACTGGAGTCACATACATTTATCTAACAGTTACCTCCCGTTTATGAATCAGTGGCGCGAATTTTATATACATGTGTTTTGTCCCCCTCCCCCTATAAATCTTTATACAATGTCAATTCACAGAAGAAGTGTTCCTTTACCATTTCACAATCTGTATATATCCTAATGAACTATAAAAAGAACGTGATACATACAATTAAACTCTTATATTGACGTTTTTAGCGAAGAATTCTGTTGGCTTAACTGCTGAGATCTACGGAATTCTTTCTGGTATACCTATCAAGTTCAAAATGCCAAATCCAAACGGCTGTCAGTCCAGTAACATCACATGTCCTATAAAAAGTGGGGACCAGTATACATACAGTGGCCTTTTCAATGTTCTTCCCACATACCCTAACGTAAGTATTGGTCACTACACTTATGGACTCTATTAAAAGAGGCACCAGTATCCTATTTTCATATAAATAATCAATCGAACACTCTTCAAAGTTTTTCACACACTGGCGGTTATTTCTGCATGGCTCATTTTCAATTTTTCATTTTCGGTAAATTGCCTATAACATAGGACCACCCTTTGTTATATCAAGGGGAAAAGTGATGAAAAATCAACAGCGATAAAATTCCTTAATAAAAACGAAACAATATATACGACCAAGTTCACGACTATATATTTACATCCACTAAGTATGATTCCCTCTATTTCTTACGAAAATTAATTGTAATTCACAGCTACTAAGTATACAGAAACTGACAGGACTGAAATCTACACGATCCAGTTCTAACCAGTTTATCGATCGGTCGAAACCTTCAGCAACCTAAGAAAAATTACGGACTGCACGAAATAAATTATTGTGATGATGTCAGACTCAAATTCCCATTGAAGAAGATTTCGCTATTTCTTTTATCTAACGTACTGATGTACATTAACAATAATTTAGTTTCTTTACTTACTCCTTTTACGACCAATTCATTAATTTGTTAAAAGAAAGATGTAAATGTAAACAATAAAATGCTTTCTTTGATGATTCATGCGGGTTATGAAGGTAGCGATCAGTGCAGAAAAAATTACATACATGTAATCCGCTAACGCTAACGCGGGTTATGTATTTTTTTCTGCAATGTCGCTACCTTCATATTCCGCATGAATCACCAAAGAAAACATTTTATTGTTTAAATATACACGTTATTTACTTGTATGGTATTAAATGTTTCTTTTTCAGATACGACTAACAGTGAAGTGGGATTTGATGGCCGACGACAATAGTTATCTATTTTGTTTCTTGTTTCCTATGGAAATTGACACGTAATTTTCAGTGTCGCAATACTTACATGTATCATCAAACTAATTGACTCCATGCCAGTTTTTAATTAAAATCATTTGCATTCGTTTTTGTGGTTTTTTTCCTCATAAAGTCATTATTTCACTTTCTTTGATAACAAGAGGCTTACAGCCTTGACGGTCACCTGAGTACCGTAGCCCTTAGACTGACCTGTCAGAGGGTCTCTTTTTGCATTTTAAGCTTCATTTTGGAGTCTGAACCCTAATCCGAGTTTGAAAAACATTTATTCATAAAAGAGGGAGGGGGGGGGGGGGGGCCAAGAGTCGGAAGAATCTCGGATTATTTATATCCTAGCTCCAGGTGCCAAAAATTGTAAACTTTGGTAAAAAGAGACCTGCATGCCTTTAATGGTCAATCTTTTATAATATTCAGTTTCATTTATAATGCACACAACATGCATACAGTTTATTTCTACAAGCATACAACGCACATGAAATAAAAGTAGGTTTCCTAAATTATGGCGGCAATACGTTACCCGAGGGACTCAAGTGACCTAAAAACAATTACTTGTTCACTCCCCCCCCCCCCCAAATAAAAAGCCTCAACCCCTACCCCATGGGCAGCGAATTTTACTATTTAAGAACAGTACAACAGTACACAGGCACCTGACGTTAAATATTTTTCTCATTGGTAGAGGGTATATTATTTTTATTATGAGAGAAATATATAACGCCAGATGCCTTTGCAACAGTACGCCATGTACATGTACACAATAACAATGCATTTAGTTAATCTCCCACGACTGTGAAAGTACAGAAGAAAATATTATAAAATTCAATACATTTTCACTATGTTGCCATATTGGCCCTACCAAAGGGTCCTGAACCCCCAACCCAGGGGTAATGAATTTCACAATTTAGATCGAGGTTTTCATGAATATCATAACCTTGCATTCAGTTTATCTCCCCCTGCTGTGGATAGCGAGAAGATATTCGAAGATTTAATACATTTTCACTATATGGCCATATTGGCCCCGCCCTAGGGCCTGAATCCCCGGCAAAAGGGCCATGCATTTCACAATTTAGGTAGAAGGCTTCATGAATATCATAACCATGCACTTAGTTTATCTCAAATATATAAAAGAGTAGAAAAGAAGATTTTCTAAGATTGAAAGCATTTTCACTGTATGGCCATATTGGCCGTACCCTATGGCCTGAACCCCTGACCCGGGGACCATGAATTTTACAATTTAGGTAGAAGGCTTCATGGACATCATAACCATGCATTTAGTTTTTCTCAAATATATATGGGAGTGGAGTAGAAGATTTTTTGTAAGATTGAATACATTTTCACTGTATGTCCATATTGGCCCAGCCCTAGGGCCTGAACCCCTGACCTAGTGGCAATGAATTTCAAAATTTTGGAAGAGGGCTTCATGGACATCATAACCATCCATTTAGTTTTTTCCAACATGTGTGGGAGTAGAGAAGAAGATTTTTGAAAATTTTGCCCTTTTTTGCTTATTTGGCCCCGCTAATGAGGCCCCAGGGGTGTTATAGTCATAAACTTCACAATTTATATTCCTCTTATCCTGGAGATGCTTCAAACCAAAAATGGTAATAATTGGCCTTGTAATATTGAAGAAGTTAAAAATGTAAAATTGTTAACGAACGACGCACGATGGACGACGCACGACGACGGACGAAGACGAATTGCAATAGTTCATCTGAGTGACTTAGGTGACCTAAAAGTTTACTTCAAAGCTGTACGTATACCTGTATAACACTTACAGACTCATATGTTGTCTAAGCAAATTCTTAAAAGGTCAAGTCAAAACCAATAAACTATTGTATCATTTTTATTTCCTTCAAAACTAAGCATCTGAAGTGGTTTGGTCTTATGCAGAGAGTACTAAACCAAGACGTCACATGGTTTTGATAAGCAATTGACCACGAAAAGCTTTGTAATCACCTTGTATACATCGACTACACAATCTGTATTTAAAAGTGAATTCATATTTTAGCAGGGCAATTCCCTCTAATAAGGGAAACGACTATTCCTTTAAAACATTATCAGGTACTCTCGAGTCTTTCAGGTAGATATAGTGTGTACTGTATATTTAGATATAGTGTGCATTTCAATTAAAATTTAGATTTCTTTGAAATATTATCACAAAAGCGAAATTTTACTGTGATTACAGACGGACATGAAACAAGGGTTTTGGAACTGAACAGGCATTTGCCATGGCTTTGGATAAGCATTCGTCTTTATTTAAACATAATTTTTATTTTTTATCTTTTTTTTTTTTGGGGGGGGGGGGGGGGTTCAAACGGATATACACATGTAACTGTAACGGCACTAAAAGAAATATCAGCTCCACATTATTGTGTTAGCTTATTATTCATTTAAAATTAATTTTGCGCGCGTGATCGCGATCGATATTTCCCGTAGGAAACGGCAACGATAGCAATTTAACTTTATTCCTTAAATATACACATTTGACAGTTGTTTTTGTTTTTTGGTTTTTTTTGGTTGGTTTTTTTTTTTGGTGTTTTTGTTCCATTTCAACCGCGTCTGGCCAGAAAGTAAAAGTTATCTTATGATTTTATGAAAAAGCACGGATTAAGAGGGCATGGCGGTCGTTGCCATTAATTTTTAAGACTACAATATGACTAATCTTTTTAAGAAGAGCTCCATAAAAAGATATAGAAAAATACTGAAATTTATAAAAATTTTCTTTACTAAATAATAGTTTGACTAAATAGAGAAAATATTTATAGGATTAAATACTCTATGGATGTAAATATTACAGTTTTCTGTCCATTTTGGTTTGGGATTAAAATAACATTTTACATGCACTGAACCCAATTACATGTACACCCATCTGATAGAAAACTATTAACAATCATAAAGAGATAGATTTTATTTGATCAAAGTTTTTGTTATAATTGTTAAATAGAAATGATTTAGGCCATATCAAACAAAAACCAGTGACATGTACCTTAATCATTATCTAGTACATGCATGTACTTCACAAAAATCTTTCTTTCCCAACTATACTGGCAGTTCATTGAAAATGCACGAGATTCACACAACAGAATCAGCACACAGAAAAAAGTGCAAAAATATAACCTTCTATTTCTATTGAGAATGTTTTGTAAAAATGTGAAATGTGTAGACCAATTAACCAAACAAAATCTGGACATAAACATAATACAGACAAATCTAGAAAATATACGGTACTGGTAATTATTGTGGTACAACCAAAGTCCTCAACCAGTTCACAAAATGAAAGTGCAATATGCACCAAACAAGTTTCATCCATTTTATAGCTGTTAAAATATCTAGACTGAGGTTATAGATTAAACTTAAAGAATATGAAAATTACAACATAAGAAGTATACAATTAATACAAGTTAGACAATCAAGAATTAGTTTGAGAACCCTACAGGCATGCTCTCTCATACACTTATGTGAAGTCATACACATGGACGCATAGAAAAATACACGAGCATCCTTCTTCATGTAACATGTATATATTATATACATGTATATATTTATTTATTAGATCGTAAAATATGTCTAATATTTAAAAAGTAGAATGTCATATCATACAAAAAAATTTAGTTAAACTTTTAATCAATCATAACATGTTTTCTAGACACATTTTCTTTGAATAGATGTAATCAATAGAGGTAAAAGCATGATAATCGAAAATGTTTCAGAACAAGCATCAGCTGTGCTTCTTTAGAGATTCTTTAAATATAACACATTATTATGCATAACTTTAGTAGTGATCATTCCCCCGATGTTTCTTTCCTATTTTTACTTGATCTGGGCTGGCAGCATCACACAAAACATTGGTTGTTGCTTTTCATTCACCAATTCATACTTCACAATAAGTCTTATCTGAAAAAGGAAGCAAAAAACCAGTTTAATTTTTTAAAATTAAATTTGGAGAAGAGTATGAAAATCAATGGTCATATCTTCACTGGTTGAAAAAAAAAATTTGGTATATCAATTAACATTTTATCAGTATCATTAGATTTTCTAATGCTAAAGATAACCCTTTTTCAACAAGTAATAAGTGCACATACTTTAGGGTAGCTGCTGAGAACAGGAATGGTATTTGTGTAGTCATATGTGGTTCCAGCAGCCACAGGACAGTTGATTCCTGAGTCTTTACATCCATCCACATTTGGGGGATTGAAAGGTATTGAGACTCCTCCTATGATTCCATGCACTATAGCCTTCAATTGAGTGGCAGCTTTGTCTAGAGGAAATATCATTATAATAATTTTTGTCTTTGACTTGCCATAAGCCAGACACATCTACCGGTATTATGGAATAAAGTACAAGATAATAGAGAACAGCAAAAAAGTACTACAGGTACCAGAATTAGTAAAAAAATTTAAAACTCTGAAGGTATTCGATGTATAATGACGGGATATTGAACAATTTTGAATCATTTTAAACTAGTTAAATATGCATTGCTAGATAACAATGAAAGTGAAATGAACCAATTCACAACTTATAAAATATACAGTATACATGGAAATATTCGCCCCCGTTTTATTTTCGCCCCTTTCGCCCTCGTTGTCAGTAGGCGAATTTAAGACTAAGGCAAATTCAAAACAATTTTAAAATAATTGTGTTAATTAGAAAGAGTATCAATTTCTAAGACTTTGATGTAAAAATCAAGGTGCAATTAAATGGACAATTATCAAAATTTTCAAAAATTAATTTCTTTGGTGGAGATATTTTTTTATTTCATATCACCTTCAAAATGATACTATAAGTAAAAATATCGGACCATTCTTTTATTAGGTACAAAATGTGGTCTTTATACATTGAATTCTTTAAACAAACAATAATGTAACTATATTGAAAACAAAATTATCAAAAATAACTGGTAATTTACACCAATACAGGAAGGTTTCACATTTATACAATGTGACATTCTATGACTGAGGAAGTACCAATAATAATATGGTATCAAAATAAAGTTGTTTTTCAGGTTTATTTTTCCATCACTTTTTGTTGTTTACAAAAAAAAAATGTTCTTTTAAGTAAAGAGCAATTAAAATTTATACAAGGAAGAAATTCAAAGGTTTTTTAGTGACATATGTCTTCTCATTTTACTTTATATTAAAATTAATTTACTTCCTCTTTATACTCAGAGAAATTGACAAGAAAAAGAGTTTCCTTGATCCATTTAGAACAATTTTCACAATTTTTCACCGTTATTATCACATTTTTTCATGCCGTTAGCAATATAAAATCCCTCTCTTGGCCTTAGTTTTCATAGGCTTTAAATAGAAGGGGCATTTTGAAGCAAAAACTGTTGACATTTAATAAAACTAATAAAACTATATTGTTTAGGTATTGTTTAGAAATGCAGGTATTCATGGATATCAAAATTGTCATTAGATAGGAATTACAAATTATGGTTTTGAGTTCTCATGTGGTTATATGTAAATTTATAAGGATTGAATGCTTTATGAAGTTGGCATGTTAAGCATAGCTTATTTACTGAGTTTTTCTTAATGGTACCCCATTATTGTATTATAATGATTATTATAGATTACTGGTTTACTTTTGACCTCCCCCATTAAATGATCTTCATCTTGAACATCACCATCTGGTGTTATCCTGGCAGCAGTGAACCAGTCAGGTCTAGGGTTGGTTATGGCACCAAATGTAACAAGATGGGCAAAATAATGATTGACAAAACTGGGATTTGAACCTTGGTCCCCTGAATCTCTATTTAGGTCCTATACCATCTAAGCTATCTGGCGCAGTAATCGAATCAGTCTGACTGTCATACAATTTATTGAGTCAAGTTATTTCGAGTACCATATGTGCATCATTCAAATTTGTGTGCACACTGTAGCTTAAGATAAAAGTAATAAATATGTACTAACCTGCAACAAAATTAACATTAAATGTAGAATTTTTCCCCCTCTCAAGAGTACATGGGGAGACAGAGCATCCAGTAACTGTGGCAGATTTCACATTGTTTAGACCATCTGTGAAAAAAATCAAACAAATTATTAGAATCAAATTAAACTACGTACAATCATCAGAAATTTATAGAATGATTCAATCATATCCAGAACTGATTAACTGATTAATAAGGCCTATTGAAATTTTCTGTATCTCTAGATAACATCAAATTCAATTGTAATGGGATGGGAGAAATATTATGACAGACCAGACCGGGATTCGAACCCGGGCCCTCTGAATCTCTAGTCAGGTGCTCTACCAACTGATTTATCTTGCGCCGGTATTTGAACCAGACTGACTGTCACATTCCTCCCCTTTAAATGATCTTCGCCCTTGAAGATCACCCCTGGCTCTTCCCCTGGCAGGAGTTAATTCAACCTGTCAGTTCCAGGGGTTGGCACAGCACCAAATGTAACCAGCTGATAACGGGGTGGGTGAAATAAGGACGGACCAGACCGGGATTCCAACCCGGGGTACCCCCCCCCCCCCCCCCCCCCCTACCAACTGATTTATCTGGCGCCGGTATTCGAACTGTTCTCAGGGCACTGGTCTGTCACCGTCACACAATCATCAAGTCTCAAATGTCAAATATAGCTATTACAATGATTAAACAAGGAACGTCAAAGAGAGTCTTGACATTTCGTATTCTTAATGTTATTTTACTACTGTAGTAATCAGAATAACATAAAAACACAGCTGTCAGATACAAGTTATTTTCACTTTACCGATTTATTTACTTCCCATCAGAAAAGTTAGAGTACCGGTGAACATGGTAAATCAGATAATACGACGTACTACTTACCACAAGTCTTAAACAATGGGCCTGATGACACCACTGAAAAAAACACAGCCACAATCACAAGAAACAAATATTTCATGTTTTAACTTTTTTGTTGTCCGATCTCGGTAGTCTCTCGTGTGGAAGTAGTGTTTCTTGAGTGAATCATGTGAATTACCACGTGACCGTCGTACGATATGCGAGTTGTAATAGAGGGGCGGATCGAAATGTCTTTCACATACAGTGAGGTTGCCTCCCCATTAACGATTCACTTTCAGATAAAAAGTCTGTATTTTTCTGATCAAGGTCCAATACTTAGCAACCTATCCTGTCATGCTGAGTTAATCTTGATTTTATCAGTTATCATATGAAATTATTAAAATTCAACTTGTTCAATGTCGTAATTTTTAAACAAAAATGAATAAGCTTGAAATACTGATTATAACGTCATGAAATGTAGTTTTTACAGTACCTTATACAAATATTAAAAATATAAATATTGAATTATTAAAAAAAAAACCCTATTAGACTTATATTGAGGAAATATAAAATCCAAGAGCGACAACTCTTTCATTTATTTAATCTATTAACACTGATAAAAGTTTCGTCTTATTAATAAATACCATTCTTTATTAATTTATTTTAATAGTTATATTTGTTTATGTTGAAACTAATCAATTTAATTTTATTTCATTTGCCACATGTAATCAATACTCGCAGAATGACCCACAGTGTGTATCATCTCCTCGCAGTCAGGATGGCTGGGCACGGTATCCTCGCTGGCCTTCGATCTTTTTTTTTTCTTGTCCATCAAAATTTTGATGTTTCGATTGCAACCTTTCACTCTCAAATCAACAAATTAAAACAAACAAACAAACAAACAAACATTTGTGAGACATTCATTTTGACTGGATTTTTAAACATTCTGTACTTTTAATTTCTATCTTTCTAAGTATCTATTTCTATTGAATTTTATTTATCAAGCTTTGTTAAACAGTGTAACAATATAAGCATGATAAATATTGTTGGAATTTGTTTTAGTTTGTAAAACGTTAATTACATTCTCAAATTTTGATTGATAATGTGATAAACTTTAAGGAATTCTTAGTCAAACTAGTGGAATATTCGATATATTCCCCCTTATGGGACACGTGTCCTCCCATTTAATAATAAGCACATGAATAAGAATTTTACTGAATAATAAGCAATATATGGTAATTTTTGAAAATTTTTAGAATCATGGTCTATTAATTGGCTTCTTAAATTTAATTCATCAAAAACAAAGGTTGTATTCTTTACCAAGAAGCATAACTCTGTTTTACCTAAATTATTTTTTGAAGACGATAGACTAGAGTTTGTCCCGACTCACCGCCATTTAGGGCTTTTATTATCACAAAATCTCAGCTGGTCTGATGGTATTGTAAACTCTGCATACAAAAAATTAGGACTTTTAAAAAAACTCAAGTATAAAATTGGTAGAGATCATCTCTCTAAATTATATATTGCATTTATTAGACCTACCCTTGAATAGGGATGGCTGTTCTGTGCATGTTTCAGACAAACTTGAAAGGGTTCAATTATGCGCTGCTCGAATTGTCACTGGGCTGCCAATTTTTGTCTCAAGGGAAGTGCTTTATTCAGAAACAGGATGGGAAACTTTACAAACTAGACGCTACATTGCTAAGATGACAATTATGTTCAAAATTAACATGGGGATTGTACCAGACTATTTATGTGATATTATTCCTAGCAAGCGGGAAAACATATCACACTATAACACACGAAATAAGGACCAATTTAATGTTCCTAAGTGTAGATTAGATGTATTCAAAAAATCATTTGCACCTAATGCTGTTAACCAGTGGAATTCATTAAATGCAGATGCCAGAACAGCCAGCTCAATAGATTTGTTCCGTAAACATTACCAAATGTTACTAAACCCCCTAAGTATTTTTCTTTCGGTAAACGTTGTACCAACACAAAGCTGAGACACAACTGTGTATTAAATTATGATCTATATAAACGTAATATTATAAATAATCCATTGTGTTTATGTGGTAAAACAGAAGATGTGTATCATTTCTTTTTTTCTTATAAAAATTATTCTAGAGCTAGACACAACTTGTTTCACCAATTATTTATGCTTGATTTAGTTAATATTGATACTAGTTTACTTTTATATGGAAACGATAACCTACCTTTACATACTAACAATATAATTTTTGCTTCTGTGCACAAATTTATTGACGAATCTTCGAGATTCAAGTAACTTGTCTTTGTTTAAATATGTATATCAGTATATATTTTAATTTTATATGCATGACATTTATTGTTAATATAAGGAGAAGATCTAGTAAGTTGCAAGAACTTGTATCTAATCCTTTTGAGTTTGTCTCAATAAAATATGTTCAAAACAAAACAAGCAAATATAAAATGTGCAAAGAACATGTACCGGTAAATGTAAACAACTATTATCACTAATCAGTTAATGTTTTCTTAAATATTGTACATTGTTGATTCAAATGCTCATTAAAACAGTTAATTAAAATCCAGTCAATTTTGTTGATAGAAATGCTAATTGTAGAGCATTTCTTTTGTCCACTGTCGTCATGCAGTGACGTAATCTTGCGGGTACTTGAAAAAAATTTTCGAGAGGTATAACCGACGAATTCCTCATAATACGAAGTTTTTTGTTGATCTACCGGGTCTCAAATTTTTCATGTGTCATGTTTCGAGAACTTAATGTTTTCTCTAAAAACCGTTATTTGCTTGAACTTTGTGTTTACGTGGTGTGTAAGAGAAAAGAGAGACTTCGAGAGAGAAAGGAATAATTATAGAGGTAATTATTTGTCATAATCTTGTCAACATATTCTATCATAAAAATGTTTATTATTCTTTTTTTTAGTAGTAAAAACTAATCTCTATGAATATTTAATTTACGTAGAGAAAAAAATGCTGGAAAACAGAAATTCAGCTAGTAAGAAAAGAGTTATCATTCTTCATTCAATGAGTTTTCATCTGAAAAATCTCTAGTGAAATTGCACAAACAGTAATATTGATAAACTGAAACTTAAGGAATGCAAATAAACCTTCAAATTCTTATAAGATTTTTTTTATATTTATACTAAAAAGGGGTATTTCGGTATTTTTGAATGGCATTTTGGTGTTTTAATGGGCATTTTGGTATTTCTAGTTTCTTTATAATTATTCTTGCCAATTGGTTACAAAATTGATGATTAAAAATCATTATATGTTCAAAAAGTGACGATAGCTATTATGTACAGAAACTACAGATGCCTTTGAGTATTATGCTTAACTTTTCTGACATGTCCAGGATTTATTAGAGTCAGTGGAGTGTAGACTCTGCATGTTGGCCCTAAAACTGACAAGACATGAATTGGCTGTATCCTCTTTTGCTTTCACATAGCCTTGATATAGTGAAACTGATATAATTTTCTTCTCTGAATTTTGGAATATATACAGTCTATAAATGACTTTTAGAAAAACTGAAATGATTTACATGTATCAAAGAATATTTGCAACAAATTGAAATTTAAATTACGCATGAAAATTATGATGCTCGAGCCTCAACATTGCTTGATAAATATTACAATGAAAACTGAAGATTATGTTATGTAGCAGAGAAAAATATCCATGATTTTGACTTTGGGATATGCTGCTTGAAGCATTTTATCTTTGTGAATCTACCAACCGAATCAGACATCACATGCTAGTGTCGAAGGGATAGCCATGAATTAAGTATTACATTATTGTAATTTTCAGCAAATTGTTCCGCAGGTCAGTGTCGGAGGGTCAGTCAGACAACCCAGTGGTCAAACCCATCTAGCTATAGGGCTCTCTGATTCACGTGGAGGA
This sequence comes from Magallana hongkongensis, assembly GCA_016163765.1. Taxonomy (NCBI): domain Eukaryota; kingdom Metazoa; phylum Mollusca; class Bivalvia; order Ostreida; family Ostreidae; genus Magallana; species Magallana hongkongensis. The sequence continues at coordinate 52,204,714 of WFKH01006014.1, forward strand.
AGAAAACGACTAATTCAGTGGACCCTAAAGACACGAGTAAGTAAGTAAGTAAATATTATATTTTATTATAGTGACATGTGTATGTCAAAAGTAGTTCATTGCAATATTATACATTATTATACTTTTATGTTAAATACTGAAATCTGATTGGTTTAGACGCAGTTGATAATCCGTTCTATTACCCTCAGCGTTAGCAACACACTTGGCAACGGGTAACACAACGAATTGTTACATGCGCGTAAATTATGCGCGTACGGTTCGCCGTAGAATTTATGTCATTTCTATAAAAAAAGCAGTAAAACTTTCTCTAAAAATAAGACATTCAGTATAATAAAATAAATAGTGCCTGTTTAAGAGGGTAACAGTTGAAATTGACACCCCTCGAAAACCATTGTTAAACCTCCGCTTCGCGTCGGTTGACAATGGTTTTCTCGGGGTGTCAATTTCAACTGTTACCCTCCCAAACAGGCACTATTTATATATGATTAAATTACACCCGGCCCATTGGACCTATATGTCACTTTGAAATCATTGAATATACAAATATAGTAGATACAGTAGATTGCGCGCATGAATTTACTTTGTACAGATAATTTTGTCTTATCGAGTAAATTAAATTGAGATATTTGGCAGTTTGTCTTTGATTTTTTTCCATTATAATATTTAAGTTGACAGTCTCATCTAAATTTTTATCTAAATTTACACAATGAAAGAAAGTGTTTCTATTGTTTTCGGAAAATTTGCAGTTAAAAAGAAAATGTTTTTCATCCTCAATTGATCTGTCTTTACACAAAACACAACAACATTCTTGTAGAGGTTCATTTCGATAACGACCAGTTTCGATCCTGAGAGGAAGGATTTCACATCTGAAATGTACCATAAAATACCCTTCCTGTTTGGTTATGTTCATTGCTACGTAGGGTTCTAATTGAACATTTTGTTTGAACGTCACATATGTCCTGAGCTTAGGTAGAGACCTTGTTTTCAATTTCCATTCATCTTCATAATATTTAAATAATTTAGATTTAAATTTGTTTATGTCACAGATACGGATAAAATCAAAATAGGAAAACATATCTAATTTATATAGAATTTCTTTTACTTGTGAGCACCATGTGCTGTTGTTACGATAACTCCACAAGAAGATTTTTTTGGTAAGACGGTCATTATCCATTTGGATTACTCTGTTTCGTCTTCTTAACATACATATCCAGCGCCTCTGTGTTGGTGCTAACCATCCTACTTCACTATTTAATGTAACTGCCGGCGCGTATCTGTGTAAACCCAAGAAATATCGTATAGCACGGTTTTGAACAATTTCTTTGGAGTGGTATGTTTTGAATCCCCAGACTCCGGAACAATAATCTAAAATAGGTACTACACTAGAATGAAATAGATTTTCAAAGGTATTAAATCCTTATCTTTATAGTTATGAATTTTGGAAATCATTGCCCCTAATGCTCTCCCTCCGGATTTACCCAAAACATCGAAGTCCATCTTGTCGTCAAATATTACACCAAGATATCGATACTGATTTACGTACTGTAACTCTTCAACTCCTATTCTGAATTTGAATTTACTTTGGGGAGTGTTTCGTTTTCTAAAATGCATAATATTTGATTTAGCACAGTTCACATTCAACCTCTATCGCATACACCAATCTGTAAGAATATCAAGAGATTTTTGCATTTCAAATTCATTTTCACTAAAAATAGCAATGTCGTCGGCATATAACAAAAGACCAATTTTTTCATCACCAGTAGAAACTCCGACATTTAATTGTGAAATTTCAGATGCTAGATCATTGATAAATAGAGAGATTAATGTTGGAGATAAGTTGTCTCCTTGGCGTACACCATTTGAACAAAGAAACCAATAAGTACGAATGTCGTTTACACATACACAGGAGAATGTTCCTGTATATAAACTGGAGATGACATCATATATTGGACCATTGATTCCATTAAGTTGAAATATGTACTGTAGAAGGTCTCTGTTTACAAGATCAAACGCTTTTTGAAGATCAATGAACGTAACAAATATGGATTTGCGATTTTGAAATAAATATATGGTCCTCGCATGATCTATCGCGCTGGAAGCCATTCTGTGCATCGGAGAGTCTATCATTTTCTTCAGGGTATTGTTGAACTCTATCATTTAAAACAGAGCTATACCATTTCGCAACGACAGATAAAAGGCTGATTCCTCTGTAGTTTAAAGGTATTGTTGTGTCGATTGTAGCACCTTTTGGAATTGGACGAATTAAGGCTTTCCTCAATATAGTAAGAATTTTTCCTGTTTCAAAACAAAACATAAATAACACATGTAGAACTTCAATAACAGGGTTATTTCTTGGGACTTCGTTATATATAAAATCGATTCCGGGGCTCTTTCCTTTTTTTAAATTGGAAATTACTTTACGCACTTCTTCTATGGAAACTGTTTTGTTTAACATATCAATTGGTATAAATAATGGATCCATTGAATTGTTTTCAAGGATTGTCTTATGAAGATTTTAGAATACGTCACAGGCACGTAGCATTTGAGGGAGGGGGGGGGGGGCTGCGTCGTCGAAATTTCCATTTGAATTGGTATACAAATTTTTAAAAGCAGACTCCCAATTCTGTAAAATTTTTATCTTCATCGTAAATAATATTTCCGTCATCATTTACGTATTTCATTTTAACATTTCGTTTCGGTCCTAGTTTCTGCAGTTCCTTCTAGAAGGTATTTGGATTCTCTGTGTTCAATGTTTCAATGTTTAAGGCCAAATCGCGTCATTATTTCCTCTCATAAAATCTAAGCCGTTTGTCAAAATTTCTCTGTGAAGCTAGAAACTTTACGAGGATGTTTTCGGTTTTGTGCAACTTCTTCCAGAGGTCTTAGAGTTCTTGATTCCAGAAGGGTTTTCTTTATTTCAGGCGTTTTCGAGTTTTTTTTGGATGTCTCATAAAAAGGTATAACTTACGAAAGGCGAATAGGGCCACATAAAAAAAATATTTTTATCTCGTAATTACGAGAAAAGATCTCGTTATTACGAGTTAATTATCTCGTTATTACGAGAAAAGATCTCGTAATTACGAGAAAAGATCTCGCAATTAAGAGAAAAGATCTCGTAATTACAAGAAAAGATCTATATAAACTGGTGCGTTTTATTGTTCTTTATGTACTCTCTGAGTCTCTTTATGTAAAATGGATGAACATGTATTAAGAAATTCATTAAATTAGTGAAACAAATTTCAGTAGAAGGAGCAGAGCAGATTGAATAATAAATTAATTGACCAATTTATTAATATGAAGGATAATTTGTTTTCAGACTCCATAATGTTAATATAAATAACAATTATTTTCAATAAAGGTTGTGTATGAATATATATAACACAATCCGGGGTAAATCCCGTATATCCATGATTAAAACTTTGAATTGTGTTTTTATGATTAGGACTACCTGGTATTTATTTCGGAGTGGGATTTTAATATACGTTGAAAAGTAAAATTACATGAAGTTCTTTCCACTTATTCATGTAAGATAAAATGACAAATCCGATCATTTTATGTAGAAATTAATAAATAATGACCGTTGTTATTAAAAAATAATCAAAATTGAATTAACGTTTCTGGAAAGAAAAAACAATAGACTGAAAGGGTGAACCAATGGACTTGGAGATCTAGATCTGATGAACGAGGAAAACTTATTATATATGTATTTTTCACAATAATAAATCAAATAACAACTACTATGTATTTTATTATAACGAGATATTTTCTCGTAATTATGAAAAAATTAACTCGTAATAACGAGACCTTTTCTCGGAATTACGAGATCTTTTCTCGTAATAACGAGATAATTAACTCGTAGTAACGAGATCTTTTCTCGTAATAACGAGATAATTAAATCGTAATAACGAGATCTTCTCTCATTATTACAAGATCATTTCTTGTAATAACGAGATAATTAACTCGTAATAACGAGATCTTTTCTCGAGATGAAAACATTTTTTAAATTTTTTTTTATGTGGCCCTATTCGTCTTTCGTAATTACTTATTCCATTTCAGAAGTTATTACATTGCAAAGTTTGTCATAGATTGTATCAATTTAACTTTGTTTTTCCCTGCAGAATTCGATTTGTCTTATAATTTCACACAAAGATGATTCTACAGTATCAGAACACATAAAGTTTGTCGGTATTTGCTTGAAATTGAACTTTATCTTGGGGATATATGTCATTGAGCGTTTTTCTTTGTATCTATGTGAGTTTCCTCATTCTCCTCCGGATATTCAATTTTGCATTCATAGTCAAACATCAAGATATCATGGTCTGGAATACGACATCTGGACCCAGGAAAGTTTTCTAATTTCCCTAATTCTATCACATCACTCCAGGTTTTTATTCTGAAGTTATAAGAATTTTCCAGCTGATCATGTGGAACACAAACGTAATCGACAACGGCCTTTCCTTTAACTGAAACGGAATGAATTTGATTGAGTCTTTCCCATATCGACCACTCAACACACAGAATTTAGAGTCCAGTAAAAATGATGAAAGAATATGATTATGAACGGCGGGGGAAGGTCTTGTTACTGTGTGTACACGGTGACTGTTACTGTGTGTACACGGTGACAGTTACCGAGTGTACACGGTGATTGTTATCGTGTGTACGCGGTGATTGTTACCGTGTCTACACGGTTATTGTTACGGTGTGTACAGGGTTATTGTTACCGTGTCTACACAGTTATTGTTACGATGTGTACAGGGTGATTGTTATTGTGTGTACACGGTGACTGTTATCGTGTGTACACGGTGACTTATCGTGTGTACACGGTGACTTATCGTGTGTGCGCGGTGATTGTTACCGTGTCTACACGGTTATTGTTACCGTTTGTACACGGTGATTGTTATTGTGTGTACACGGTGACCCTAACACGGACAGCTTAGTGCAATTGGAAATGGAGGTCTGTAAACTCCCCAGACTCTCTCTTAATGGAGTACGATTCAAACGGAGTTCAGGGACCTCTATAGGATTTAAAAGAACATTGCTTCAAAAATTGTCCATGAACTTAAACTGTAATGCCATGTTAAAGTGCTGGATGGTTGAATGGTTGTCACTGAAGTAGGCAGAGGGTCGGGGCCTGGACAGACCGTTGTGTGTGAGTTGGACAGTGGACAGATTTTATAGATATTAAATCTTCGTGGTAAACTTACATAATAATCGCATTAACATACTTTTATTTTGTACCGATTTGTTAAGAAAATATAAAAGTATTGTACATTAAGATAAATGGAACCCATGCAAACCGCTAGGATGATAATGTGTGCACAAGTATATAATTATATATATTTAAGACCCGTGTAAATGTTGAAGAGAGGTAGAGGTGGATATAATTGTGTATGTGATAAACTCGGAGGGATGGACACTGAAACAAAATAAGAAATGGTGGAATCTGAATGTTCTTTTAAGCTTGTCTAGTTACAATAAAATGGAGGAAACAAAGATGGGAATATTGTACTTAATAATTTTAAAAAGAAACGTTGTATCAAAGAAACGCTTCAACTTTCAATCTTGCCATGACAGTATTTGGTGAAAGCGGGAATTATTTGAAATGCATTTGCATAATTTGTGACAGTGCCATCCTTCCATAGTTTCCAGTTGTCTAGTGCAATTTGCTTTTCAAAGGTAAATACTGTGAACAAAGATATAGGTGGTGTTCTTTTATATTTTAGATATGTCTGCATGCGTATGATATATGGTTCTATGAACTACTTTTAAACCCTTCTTGATGCCTAGATGATAATCTAGCTCTTTTCTAGCCCCAGCTGGCCAACCCCTGTCTAATTGAGAGGAAACACCAACAGTGGGTCTATTTAAGCACAATGAATAAATGTTTGTCATCGTCTGATTTCATTAACAAAATTGGAGAATACATGTACTTACAAATGAGATTAATTTGTAGTGGATGTAGAGAGCAGTATTTTGCGTTAGTTACTGCCAGTGCAGGATTTTTTGAACATTCATTATGTATTGAGTATAAAGTGTGCACTTTGTGTTGGTCATTGTTCTAGTGTCCTTTCTGATATAATTTATTTTAACAAATAAACTATACAACATGACTATATATCAGAAAGGACACTAGTGATAAAATAACTTGTAAGCATGTCGATGTTTTTATATTTGTTTCGTTTTATGGAAATAAAACTCGACAACAGTTTTTTATTTTGACATCACAAATTGTTAGCAATTCATTATCTTTATTCGGCATCTGAATTTATGCTTTTGAGTATTATTCATGTGATGATTCATGTACTAGTATCATAGGGAAGTCGTATTGTGCTAGACTCCCCAGCCCAGTAATATATATGCATAAAAAAAAGGACAATCGTATTTTGATGTCTGGATGTTGTTGTTTGTTACCCAAGATCAGAGTTTTTATCAGAAGAATAATTATCTTTTTATTAATTGTCATACTTTGGCTCAACATGATAAATAGTGTTTGGCAATCTTTAATTATCCTTATCAGAGGATGCTGGCAAAAGGCAGTGCAGTCTGCCCAAGGGATTTTCCAACTTTTTAAAAAAATGACAGGCAAAGATTTTTGCGTTCTTTTTCTTCAAGGGATTCTAAATTTTGGTCTTTTTATGGCTTCTTCCAACAATCTGTTGGAATTCTCATGGGTACCAATTGCGCCCCATTGTTAGCAGACCTATTTTTGTATTCATATGAAGCAAAATTTATTTAAAAAATTGTACGTAAAAAAATAAATCACTCGCTGTGGCCTTCAACTCAACATTCAGGTATATCGACGACGTATTATCAATTAACAATTGTTACTTCCATACTTACGTCGACTCGATATATCCCAGTGAACTTGAAATAAAAGATACCACAGAGTCTGCGTCATCTGTTTCATATTTAGATATGTTACTGGAAAGGGACATTGATGGTAACCTAACAACAAAACTTTATGATAAACGTGATGACTTCAATTTTTCTATAGTCAACTTTCCTTACTTTTGTAGCAATATACCTTTATCACCTGCATATGGAGTTTTTGTCTCTCAGTTAATTCGATACGCAAGGGCATGCTCTACGTATGAGCAGTTTCTAAGGCGAGGCAAGCTACTGACAAACAAGTTGATAAAACAGGACTATCAACAGTCTCGATTGAAGTCATCTTTTCGTAAGTTCTATGGTCGATACAACGACCTTGTCAGCAAATACAATCTTCCACTGGGTTGCATGCTGACTGACGTTTTTCATACTTATTGTTAGACCATAATTAATCACCTAATTGTCTACGGATTTTTCCGTTTTTCCCGATTACAACAAAGAGCACACGGCGGGTGTGACCGGTCAGCAGAGGATGCTCACTCCTCCATGGCACCTGATCATACCTCTTTCTTTTTTTAGAGGTCCGTGTTTGCTCTGCTCCTGTTTTGTATTTTTCATTTGGACTTTTGATTTTGAACACTGTTCGTTATCACCACATGTCATTCATCATATGGACGAAACGGTTTTATAATCTTCGTAGCCCTCTTTTGGATGTATTCGATATTGTTAATTAGGTGTTTTGGCAGGTGAGTTGACCACACCGGGCATGCAAACGACTTCACTCTGTGTTATTTTTTTTTCAGATGAATGAACACATTGGATGAATCGTTACTTGATATTTAGACAGTTTATCAAACTTGCTTAAACTAAAATTGTCACAATTTCACTAGAATCACTAATGGAAAAATCTGCTAAAGGTTCCTTTCTGGTTGTTCTTGTCTCCAGACGCCTATAAAGACGGTTTAAAATGTTCTGATTCGCTCACGCCCAACTGATCATAACTGATGCATGTATACACTATCATTAAGGTAGCTCACTAAATTAAGGATTCACTTTTTAAAGAAACAACGAAACAATATGGCAATTAAAATGTTTTTTGAAATTGTTTGAATTGCTGGATTGATTGAATATCATCATAGCTCAGTAGTCAAAGTATCGAGCTTGTGAACTGCAGATCCCGAGTTCAAATCTGACTGAGGCTTTTGTTCATATTTGTTCATATCTACTAAATTAATTTGAGCAAAATTACTTATTTTTCGCCTATTTGAATTATACACTTTTCATCATGCTATCTTTCATAATCAAATTATTTCTGCTAATGTATAAAATACAGTGAGTCAAATTTAACATTGTGTTAATACAAAGGTGCGGTTTAATTAATTATTTATATTATAACTTCCGCTCTTTAAAAAAGGGAGTGTTTATGATAAAACACATTTAAAAAATCATCCAGTAATATTTTAAATGAGGTTGAGCTGCTGTCGCGTCTAAACTGCGCTCGAATTTTAATGCTACGTTGAATGTCACCTTCAACATAAAAATAAAAAACTACAAAGGAGGAAAACAGAATTTAAACAAACAAAATTTTCAAACAATTGATTGTTTATTCATTTACATGATGCAGATGCCGTATTTGAAATTGAATAGTTCTGTTTCGTCAGTTACGAGGACAGCCTCAATGAATATCTGATATATAACCAAGGAGGGCAATAAATGAATTCTTACGGAATGCAGTATTTTTGAAAATCGGTAAACGTATAAATGTTACCGAAAGGATAACTTTTAAAAACAAGGATTTGTTTGTTTGCTTCTAAATCCGTTAATTTGTGCATGCATGCATGTGTGAAGCTAAACATAAAAAAAACTTTAGAAAGCATTAGTACAAACACGGATAAAGCGAAACTACGGTATTTATAAGCTAAGTTTTGTCGGGTTTCCTGCAAAATCTTAGAGGTTCTTTTACAAAATTTCACTGTTATAACGAACTTTGATTTATCAATTTACCGATATAGCGAACTCATTTGGAATACCGATATAGTGAATCACATTTTAAAGTCCTATATCATAGTTTATATAAATATTAAGTAAACAATATTTAATTGACTTTTTTGCAAGTATTTATTTCAACATGTATTTCATTTAATTTGCAAACCGAAAAATTTAGCTCTTCGATGAAGATTTTGTAACTTTAGACATGAGGGAAATATATACATGTATATTGAGAACTCATTGTAGTTAATCAGAAGCCCCAGTGAATGTTACGGATATTCAGCGAAATTCTCACTCTCTAGGATTTGGTGTATTAAACCAAGTTTTACTGAAGTTATGAAAGGGGGCGTGTTTTTGTTTACTAATAATAGGTAGGAGATACGAAATATAGGATCCATACGAAAGCTGATTCAAATAGACTCGGTCAAAACATGCATAACTGTAACCTTAATTATCATAAAAAAGTACGACAGTTTGAATCATTACTGTGCGATGATCTTTAGACATTGCGTTGACATGTCATAGCTTTTCTGAACTGCGATGAAGTCGTTAAGTAAATAAATGGATTGGTACTGAAGTTGATGTATAACCCCAGACGTCCGACATACCGTAAGACAGAAAGCCAACTTCGCTGGGCCTCGGAACTCCCAGATTCGATCAAGGCAATCTTGATGCAGTCATGGACACCCATGGGAAACACTGTAACAATGAAGGCGGTGATGTTGAAGGTGACCATACGAGACATCCGGCGAACGGTGGACTTCTGGCATGATGCGAGAGACTGAAGCAGTGTCCGGGCCTTCAGGGTGTGCAGGGTCACGATCAACACAATAGGCAACACAGACATAACGACAATGATAATCAGAATGGTCAAGTATGCCACCTGCACGTTGATTTGTCCATTGAATACAAGGGCTAATAGAGAAATCATATATGATGCAATGGCAATGGATGGTACCCAAATCATGAGAGAAATTAGTTTCACTTTTGTGACTGTAAGGCAAACGTGACTTATAATTTTCAAAGGATGAACCAAGAGAAAAAAAGGCAAAAAGGACAGTAAAATTACGTGTAGAATGGACGAACAAAGGCCCTATACGCTTAGAAAAATCACACACTCTCATGAAATTAAATCTAAATTCGTTTAGTTGGCAGTACCAAAACAGCAGGTTGTCTCGTGGAAGTTTCGACGAAACGTAAACAAAATCGGCCAGAGCGAGGAATGAAATGGAGACATAGGTCAGGGTGTTCAGACGTTTCTCTTTGCAGACGACGACAATGGTTATTCCATTTGATAAAATTCCGATCGTTCCAAAGACACAGCAAACGATGTGAAATCCCAGACCTATATGGATGCGGCTCAAAACTGCAGTGTGTCGCTGTACTATTCAAAGAGTAGTTTACTTGTTCGGATGTTGAATTAAAAGAGATATTGGATTCCATAATTTCACAGCACTCAGATAGCAATAGAAAACATTTCCATGTACGTGTATAGTTTCAAAGTGAACTAAATGATGGGTCATTGGCGCGCGCTATTTCCAACCATCTGCAGTGCTGGCATGGCATTTCATCATTTTATATGAAACCATTTTGTATGAAAGCCCTGGGCTAACTGAAGACAATGACATATGCACTTATTAAGTATGAAGTAATTATTAAATGAAAGTTATCAGTTATCATCAGATAACATCAGCACAATGCCTCCTCTTGATGAACCTGCAACACGAATCATTGATGCTGCATGATGTTGACGTCTTATTTCGTTTTATAAATCGCACAATAATCTGAAGCCTAATAAATCAAATTGTTCAAACATTAACGGAAGGGAAGCAAACGACTTCACTCTGTGTTTTTTTTTTCAGATGAATGAACTATTTCCAAATTCATCGGGTTCGTTATTCATTTTCTGTTTCATGTATTATAAAACGTGAATTCTTATTGGCCAATTCTGATCAAAGTGTTCACTATTGTTTAACAAGTAATATAAACCCGAGCACATTCGTTCTCGGGGCTTCTTCACTGAGCCTTGCATCAAGGTACGAAGTCGCCCTCCTTTTGGCAATTTTAAGTTGACTCAAATTCCATATATTTATTTTGGGAAATTATTTTTTTTGTTCTTTAATTTTTCGTTATTTATTTTAGTCACTAAGGTACACTAGCTCCTCATCGTAATTAATTATTATTTACGAATAAATTATATTTTCAACTTATCAGCTTTTGTTTTTCTTCTTGTTAATAGCCTTAACAGGCGGACTCAAAATTATCTGGGTGAAATATCATGTAAAAACACAACGCGAAGTCAAAATATATCAGATACAGTAGTGAAAAGGATCAAACTACTACAGAACACATTGGATAAGCATTAATAGAACATCACAATTACAATCGAATCACTGATGGAAGAATCTGCTAAAGGTTCCTTTCTGGTTGTTCTTGTCTCCAGACACCTATAAAGACGGTTTAAAATGTTCTGATTCGCTCACGCCCAACTGATCATAACTAATGCATGCATACACTATCATTAAGGTAGCTCATATAGCTGCACTAAATCAAAGATTCACTTTTTAAAACGAAACAAGATGGCAATTAAAATGTTTTTTTGAAATTGTTTGTATTGATTGATTTGATTAAATATCATTATAGCTCAGGAGTCAAAGTATCGAGCGAGTTCAAATCCGACTGAGGCTTTTGTTCATATTTGTTCATATTTACTGAATTAATTTTAGCAAATCAGCACCTTTCCCATTGCTTATTTTTCGCCTAGTTGAATTAATACACACTTCTTTTTCATCATGCTGTCTTTCATAATTAAATAATTTCTTCTAATTTACAAAATATAGTAAACCAAATTAAACATTGTGTTGATACAAAGGCGCAGTTTAATTAATTATTTATATTATAATATACATTTTTGAAATATAACTTCTGCTCTTTAAAAAAGAGAATGTTTATGACCAGAAAAAAAAGATTAAAAAAATCATTCAGGAATATTTGAAATGAGAGTGGGTTGTTGTCAGGTCTAAAATGCGCGCAATTTTAATGCTACGTTGAATGTCACCTTCAACATAAAAATGAAAACTACACAGGAGGGAGATTGAATTTAAACAAACAAAATTTTCAAACAATCGATTGTTTATTCATTTACATGATGCACTGCCGTATTTTAAATTGAATAGTTGTTAACGTTATCATCTGTTTCGTCAGTTACAATGAAAGCCTCAATGAATATCTGATATACCGGTATAACCAAAGAGGGCAATTAATGTATTCTTACGGAATGCAGTATTTTTAAAAATCGGTAAATGTATTAATGTTATCGAAAGGATAACTTTTAAAAATAAGGATTTGTTTGTTTGCTTCCAAATCCGTTTGTGCATGCATGTGTGACGTTAAACATAAAAATACCTTTAGACAGCATTAGTACAACCACGGATTTAGTGACCTACGGTATAAGCTTAGTTTTGTCGAGTCCCCTGCAAAATCTTAACAGCTCCTTTACAAAATATCATTGTTATAACAAGCATAGATATTATCATTGTTATAACAAGCATAGATATTATCAATTTACCGATATATAGCGAACTCATTTGGAATGCCGAGATTTACATCTCATATAATGAATCACATTTTAAAGTTCTATATCATAGTTTATATAAATATTAAGTAAACAATATTTCATGGACTTAATTTTTATAAGTATTTATTTCAATATAGATTTCATTTAATACACAATCCGAAAACTTTAGTTCTCCAATGAAGATTTTGTAATTTTAGACATGAGGGAAACATATATGCATTGAGAACTCATTGTAGTTAATCAGAAGCTATATACAGCGAATGTTACGGATATTCGGCGAAGTACAGTAAATCCTCTCTCCCTAGAATTTGGTATATTAATTCAAGTTTTACTGAAGTTAAAAAAATCGTGCTTCTGTATACTAATAACAGGTAGAAGATACTAAACAGAGGATCCATTGGAAAACTGTTTCAAATAGACTCGATTAACACAGGCATAATTGTAACTCTAATAATCATCAGAAAGATTCAGTACGACAGTTTGATTCATTACTGTGCGATGATCTGTACACATTGCGTTGACATGTCATAGCTTTTCTGAACTGCGATGATGTCGTTAAGTAAATAAATGGATTGGTACTGAAGTTGATGTATAACCCCAGACGTCCGACATACCGTAAGACAGAAAGCCAACTCCGCTGAGCCTCAAAACTCCCGGCAATGGAGATGGAGTCATGGACACTACTGGGCAAAGTGGTTACAATAAAAGCGATGATGATAAAGGTGACCATACGAGACATCCGGCGGACGGTGGACTTCTGGCAGGAGGCAAGCGACTGGAGCAGTGTCCGAGCCTTCAGGGTGTGCAGGGTCACGATCAACACAATAGGCAACACAGACATAACGACAGTGACAGTCAGATTTGTCATTTTTGCCAGCTGCACGTTGATTTTTCCATTGATGACAACGGCATATAGATAAAATGATGCCATGGCAATGGATAGCACCCAAGTCATGAAGGAAATTAGTTTCACTTTTGTGATTGTAAGCCAAACGTGACTTTTCAAAGGATGAACAAAGAGAAAATAACGCAAAAATGACAGTAAAATTACGTGTAGAATGGACGAACAAGCGCCCGTTACGCTTAGTAGATCACACACTCTCATGAAATTCAATCTGAATTCGTTTAGTTGGCAGTACCAAAACAGCAGGTTGTCTCTTGGAAGTCTCGATGAAACGTAAACAAAATCGGCCAAAGCGAGGCATAAAATGGAGACGTACGTCACGGTGTTCAGACGTTTCTCTTTGCAGACGACGACAATGGTTATTCCATTTGATAAAATTCCGATCGTTCCAATGACACAGTAAACGATGTGGAATCCCAGACCTATGGATGACTCAAAACTGCAGTGTGTCGCTGTACTATTCAAAGAGTAGTTTACTAGCTCGGATGTTGAATTAAAAGGGATATTGGATTCCATAATTTCACAGCACTCAGATAGCAATAGAAAACATTTCCATGTACGTGTATAGTTTCAAAGTGAACTAAATGATGGGTCATTGGCGCGCGCTATTTCCAACCATCTGCAGTGCTGGCAATGGCATTTCATCATTTTATATGAAACCATTTTGTATGAAAGCCCTGGGCTTACTGAAGACAATGACATATGCACTTATTAATTATGAACTAAATTATTAAATGAAAGTTAACAGTCGTTATCATATAACATCAGACCCTTTGGCATGAATGCCTCCTCTTGATGACCGTGCAACACAAAATCATTGGTACTGCATGATGTTGACGTCTGATTTTGTTTTATAAAGCACACAATAATCTGAAGCCTAATATATCAAATACTTGTTCAAACAGTAAAGGAAGGGGAAACGCGTTTTCGGTTTATCGGTTTAAATGTTAGTTTTTAAACCTTATAAATCTCAAAACACTTTGAAATATTTGCCAGATTCAAAATAAACTTCCTACAAAACATTATTGGATGAGTTTTTAAGATCAATTCTCTGTAAACATCAAAATTCGGTGGCCACGCATAGTCACCGATTTTCTTCATAGTTTGTATTTTGATACCCTTTGGTGAATAAAGATGCAAGACAACCTTAAAGGGTTGCTATGGGAACCGGTTGCCATGGTAACAGAAGCAAAAGATTGAAAAATATGGCCATTTTAAGCTCTTTTGAACATAAATTGTAAGAGATTGCAGTAGTTTCAGCTATACAGAATTAAATAATCGCATTATAAATATTGTGAATATTTAAATTATTGAAAATTTTTCATGGGCAAATGAATAGTTAAATAGTGTTACCATGGTCACTAAACAGTACTTCAAAAATAACATTTTTTTTTTTTAGTTTTTTTCGAACATAGTTTTAAATGGAAAAAAATTAAACTGTTGTTTTACTTTGGCAACAAAGATAATATAACTGAAAATTTAAATTCCTTGCTATGGTAACAAAAATCACAAAAATCTGAACATTTTTTCTCATTTTTAACCTTGTCGCCATAGCAACAAGTGTTAATTTTGTATCTAACATGTATATTCTAAATACAGGTGTAAATCTATGAGTTTGGTTCAATGTAAAATTCTATGATATTTTAAAAATATGAAAAAATCATGTTTTGAAAGTAGTTTTCGGTTTCCATGGTAATATTCTTAAGATTTTGATTTGCCCACCAATATTTTTCTATAATTTGAAAATTGACCATATAGTCAATTCAATATTTTATATTTCATAGCTCAGATAAGCTGCAATTACTTTCTATATTGCTTTGAAGTTGCTAAGATTTGCCATTTGCTTTGATCTCCGTTACCATGGCAACGGTAGCCCTTAGCAACAAATTTATGGCATCTCGCTACTTATTACATCAATATGTATCACTGTATGCAATATTAAGAAAATTGGTGATAAGGCGTGCCGGAACCTCTATAAACAATTTTGATTTTTTCATAGAATTGATCTTAAGGTTTAGGGGAATCTGATTAAAACCATATCTGGATGAATCGCATCTTCGAATCGAAAACTCGGGAAGCATGTTAAGGTAATTGTCCATACGTCACAAAACAACGTATGACGTAATTCACGCGTTATTACGTCTTGCCCGTGCCCGATCTTTACTCTATACGCTTAGCAACGAACATAAATATGTTTTCCTTAAAATTGTTTTTAGAATTAAAATTATACCGAGCGCAGCGAGAGGCGGGCGAAGCCCGCCTCGCGAAGCGAGGATTAATGGTAACACGTATATAAAAGAAAATTATCGAAAAAATGAGAGTTGAATCAGCGGTACTAAGGGCCAAAAAATTTTCTTCCAGCCATGGGCGCCGCCATATTGGCCGCCATTTTGTTAAAAAATGTTAACTTGATCATTAATTGACTGCCGCTTGTCGATGTTTTTTGCCCCGCAACTCGATCAAAAACTTTCCAATGTTTAATTGAAAATAATTATGATGAAAATAATTGACTGTGCAAACTATACAACTTTTAACAGTGCTTTAATCAAGAAATACGACTAGTTTCACGTATGTCTTATCAAATCATTAGATGGAAATAAAATCATTTACATCAAGGAATCGATCTTTTAGAGACTAAATAAAGTAGAAAAAATTCAATTCATCAACTTTGGAAAGTTATAAGCATTGAAAGAAGAAATAAAAAATTATCGGAGTCAAGAACTTTTCGTCGACTATTTCCGTAGACAAAACGTTTACGTTTTACGTATGAAACATGACGTCATAATGAAGACTGAGCACACGACGTTTAGTTTAACTTTGGCTTATGATTTGAGTAGATATATAGGCGGATCCTACTGTGTGCGTTTCAAATAAATTTTGTTCTACAAAAAAATCAAACTGCACTGTGTTAAATCTGCGCTCGGTCCAACGGTCACACCGTTTACATATTACGTTGAAGAATAATTACTTCATTTTTTAGAACAGTCTTTAAAACCAGTAAAAATAGTTGAATATAGGTTTTGTCTTGAAAGCATATCAGGTAATTAGCGTTTTCCGCGTATGTGACTGCAATTTCTAAATACCGATCTCGATCCATAATACTTACCGACATTCAAAAAACCTTTTCTATTTAACAAAAAGCTAAATTGAATTTTAAAAAGAGATGAAATGATAAAACTATGCAAAATTTTATTTTTACGGAACTTTTTTCAAAATATATATTTTAATGAATTTTACCAAAAATACGCTAATTGTGATCCTAAAAAGGCCGGTCCTTTGGGTAATTTTATTTTCTATTGATTAAGGGTCGTAAGGGGTAAACATTATCACTATTTCAGAGAATTCTGTAGGTAAATAAAATAATAAAAGATTAAATTCTCTTTGAAAATTTGTTTAATTTTATCTCATTTGTAAACAAATTTATCTATTTTTTAATAAATAAGCATGTGTAACATTAAAGTATTTGTTTTAAAAAATAAATTCGTTCATTTTACATAGGATATCAGTCAAAAATGATTTTCTGAAAGTCAAATTTCAGGCTGAGGCTAATATTCTTAATGTATGAAAAAAGCACCATTTTTCGTAATTGGTTCTATTTTTAACAACGGCCCTAGCTATTATAATACCGATGGACCAGTTAACTGGGTAAAATTTGATAAGGATATATCCCCAAATACATGTTTGAGAAATTTGAAAAAATTCTGTAGGTATTTTATTTATGTAGTGGGGTATGGATCATGACCTTAAATTTCATAAATACAATGTCCAGGAGTTATAAATCTTCTTATTGCGAATTACGGCATTTATATAGGGCCAGGGTTTGAGCCATAATGGAAATACGAATATATATATATATATATATGTGTGTGTGTGTGTGTGTGTGTGTGTGTGTGTGTGTGTGTGTTTAAAAGTATGCTATACAATCTTAGATCGAGCTGAAAACTTTTCCTCGGGTAAGCGATGTGGACCATGGACATCTTATAGTTCCTCTTAGTGTTTATGTGTGTGTGGTGGTGAGTGGGGTGGGGTGAAACTACTAGTCCATCCACGGTTTTAAAATAATCACGTCGCTGTGTGTTTCTGATTGACAAACCAAACAAAATATGGAATGCTAACGGAACAGGTTTCAATATCGACAGTAACAAAAGTGAATTCATAGAGCATTTTATTGTTTATTTCGATAGGAAGTACGTTACAATATGGAAATGTCCTATACCACCTTAACTTACATTTAATTTTGATGAAGAATTAATTAGGCTTGTTGATTACCACACACACACACACACAGGCGCGTGATTCTAATGACCACCGCATAGGGGGCCAAGTACGCGCGCCGACGCCGAGGGTATAGCATAAGCTCCCCCAGACTTCGTCTCGGTGAGCTAAAAGAAGACCACGCCCCTTTAAAACTTGACTCCCAGTTAAAACACACCACCAAATGAAAACAGCAGTCAGTTTTTCGTGAACAGTATTTATTACACGCTAAATTGAATCAGGAAACTTTTTATAATAGGTAGTAGATCACATTTTCTTGCTGTCTTTGAAATGGAGACAAATCCTCATTTTGATATCAAACGCAACCAATAGTCTAAAGTCAAATATGACTAAAGTATAACTTCAAATACAAACTGTGTCACAGACTGGTTAGTTGGGATTAATCATCCTATTAACGAAATTCATTCACAACAAATAAGCATGTTCAATGAGTTTTTTCTCTTTTTATTCATCACATAACAATTCAATGTATACATATGTAAAACAATGTAATTTTAATAAAATAAATGTATTTTCAAATAAAATGTGTGATATTTAAAAACTTCATTATCTGCCATAAGAATGGACCAGATTTGTCTGTGTCTGTTGTATACATTTATGATTATTATTTGTTAATTACATGGTCAATTGACTCTATTTGCATTGTATATGACTTCTATTGGCTTCACCTTTGGAACACAAATATGCTTTGATCGAACCATAAATACTTAAGAGAAGCATGTCCAAATGTTGAGTGAGTTTTGGGTTCAAACAGTTTTTTATCATACAGAACAGTATATAGATCATGTATCTGACAGTTAAAACTTGTTTACTTTTAATAAATTTAATACTGGTAATAATTAAAGAGTGTTGAATTACAAAGACTTGATCCTCTTAGCACATAATTTGCAAAATTCCAATAAATTACCTCTTGACTCTCCAATAATTTAAAAAATTCAATGATTTATAGGTGTGAAAATTTCAATTATAAGAAAATGGTGTCATTTCTATTTTTCAAATGTAGCCAAATTACCAATAAAAACATAAATTCTGCTTTCTAATTAAGTTTTATCAACCTTAATGGTGTATATTAATTGATTAAAACTTATCAAAAAATTCAACACATTTATTCTGATCAAAAATATTTTTGCATACCTACACCAAAATGAAGTCATGTACTATCTGTGATGGTACACTTTTAAGATTTGTGAAAATAAAGTTCTTAAAGCAATTATTGTATAACCAACTCAAAATATGAAAATCTTTTCACATTCTATCAATGATTTAAATAAGCAATCTTTTTTACATCTTAAAAGAAGTACATAAATCTTCTGTGATTTAAATATAAAATAAAAAAGACTGAGGGAAAGTTGCACAAATTTTTTGCATAACAATAATATGAAATCAAAAACTGGTTCAAATTCTTCATTTAATCTCAAAATTTGCAGGAAAAATTGTTTGAATTGCCACATTATTTTCATAAATTACACATATACAACACTTGTGGAGCTCATTCAAAAAAAGAAGAAGAAATAATCAGAGTAAGGGTTTGGAAAATACATACTAAAATGTATTAGATCATCAACCAAACAATGAAAAATTACTGTGAAAAATACAGTCTTGCAAGTAAAACTTGATGAAGGTCAAATAAGATGCTTCTGTCATTTTGTTTGAAGTTCATTGCACCACTGAAGTTTAATTTAACAGATGAGATTGAGAAACAAAACTGTAGAGTTGCATCCCTGCACATATCAACATATCAGCAACTCATACTGCCACACTTTCACCATCAAGCTTCTCTTACTTCTTGGCAAAGGGATGAAAACTACACATGTAATGTTCTGCCTTTTTTCTTGTGATGACTGGTCCATACTCTTTGAATGGGTAAAACGCGGTGTTTATGCCATAAATACAACAAAAATTATGAAAAACAAAATTAAGACTGCAAATATCTTGATCATTAGCCATCGGTTTGATGTCACTGACTGAAAGTATTTTAAAATTTCACTGTGTGCTGCTTCCACATTCATGACCGCGTCATCTGTATTTGAGTCAATTCTGAAAAATAAATATTCAAAGTAGATTAAAATAATAGAAAGAATATATTCAAAAAGATTATGTTAATATGGAGAAAAGGTACAAGTCTTCTTATCAACATTTAATATGTTGGACTGACCTGTGCACAATTTCCTCTTGCTCTTTAACCATGTGTGCCAGTTGAGTGAATATACCACCAAGCTCTACAATGGTGCTCTCTATATTCTTCATGGTATCTGCTCTGTCCTGTATGTAATCATCCTGTACCAAACAAAATCATCGCTGTTAAACTATTTAAAGTTAATTCATAAATCGACGTCAATTCGCTTTCCTTTTTTCATTTTTAGTACATCGATTGTATTAGGAGAATTTAGGCCATCAAAAATTAATCTCTTGGTTCTCAGGCCCGCGCGCATCTCATTTAACATTGCGCATTGCCCATTTTTATCATTAAATGAATAAAATAAAATTTCGATAGTGCGCTTGCTTATTCCAGAAATAAAAATTCCAGATTTAGGACCGCATTTTAGATACCCAAGTCAGTAAAACGCTTGACTTAATAAAGAACATAATTGCAAACATCGCGATGATTCAGATTTAATTATAACAATTGCAAATGGCCACCGAATCTAGTTACGAGACGCCGTGTTTAAGTTTTGATCGCGACAGCAATGATTTTAGTTTTGGTATATGAAGAAGAACGTCGTTTAACCACAAATGCATATAAGAGGAGAGTTCCTGCAGCTTGTACTATACTAAATAACCCATTATGCTTAAACACATGGCTTTCTCAAGCCTCGTAGTTGTGGTGTCTCTTGAAGAACATGATGACTTATTTATTTCATTTAGTTTGAGCTAATAAATCTGATACATTCATTGCAAGGTAACTTTTTATTTGCTTTAAAACATTGCTTTTTCTGGATTTGAATAAAAATTGCACATTGTTAAAATAAAAAGAAAAATACCGCATCCTTGTTTTATGAAATAAAAAGAAAAAATCATCACCGCCTGACCGCATCTGTTTTTGAAAATGTTGGCCTGAGAACCAAGAGATTAATTTTTGATGGCCTTAGGGATTCATGTAATCATGTGATTTTTTAAAGGAGTAATCAATAATGATTTTAACTTACTTGTTGGTCTACCAGTTGCATTTGTTGCTGAAATCTATTTTTATCCAAACCATCCATATTTATCACAACATCTGCCCCTCCTGTTGCACCCTGGGAATGATTCATTTCATCTTGAAACAATACTGAACCTACAAAATGAAAACAAAACTTGCTAATATTGCTGTACATTACTTGTATTTACAAAACAAAATAGGCTTCACATGACAGCAAAATTAATAACTTTTTAAATGTATCAGCATGTAAACATTTTTCACAAAGATTGTAACAAAATGACTTACTGTGATTGCTGTATGAAGTATTGGACATGGATGGAGACTCAGAAAACTGATCTCTTCTAGTCTTTTGATGTTTTAAATTCTATGAACAAAAGGTACCCTTGTACTGATTAAACACTGAATGATACTAGTTTACAGTAAGAATGAATTCATATTTGAAATATTCTATAGTTAAAAAATAGATACATACCTCTGTTCTAACTTCAAGAACTTGCTTGAAATCATTTGACATGGTGGCAAGCTTGGACTGTGGAAGAAAGAAAAAATAGTAGTAAAGTAGGTCAAATTTTACTTGTTAATATGAAAGAAAGTACTATAAAAGAAATACTTTTGCACCAAATCACATCATTACAATGTTTGAAAATTTAAAAAATCTGGTTAGACCAGTAACACCACAGATCCCAGTTATTTTTTTTTTTTTTGGAGATACAGTTAACCTAATACTGTGTTATCTCTGAGTTAAAACAATGTGTTACAGTTAACCACATGGTTTTACGTTTTTCAAATTGGTGCTGGAGTTTAATTATTAATACATGTTAACTATCTGTTCATTATAATCAACTCTCAGTACCTGGATTAAAACTTTACACAGTGATTAAATAAATACGACTGCCAGCATGTCATTACATGTATCATAACACTTGTACAAATTTAAATTTAACCATCTTTCGAAAAAACCAGACCCAGGTATATCTATGAACTGAAGCACCCACCTGAAGCGACACCACCACTGAGTTGGAGTGACTCTGTACGTGCCTGGCGTTGGGGTGGGAGCGGGCCACCTGTTGAAGTTGGGCTATCTGTTTGTTCAGACCCTGTATGTCCTGGTTAATGATGTAGGTCAGCTCCTGAATCTCCACTGGCTTATCATCAAACAACGACTTCTTCTTGGCCACTGGTGAAAAATATAGGGAACAGTAAAATCAAAAAATCACCATGTATGCAGTGAGCTCTGATTGTACCATATAATGATATGCAAATGTTTTAAAAAAATTCAAAATAAACTCGGTATAAGCTCAAATTTCTAATAAGTTGTGGTCACACCAATGAGTCGTCCCAACCAGTTGTCATATCACTGAAAATGAGTTTCACCCTGGCTTTTCTACGAGCTTTTCTATTGTTAACAGGTGCCACAAAGTAAAATATTTAGCACCACTGTCAGATTAAGATTAGCCACTGTTACAAGGGTTGGCTAATACAGGAAAATATAGTTAAAATGATATAGATTTAAAACATTTTTATATTTATCCTTAAAGCTGACATGACTAATAAATAAGAACACACTATTTTAGTTTTCCTATCTCTGATACCAGGCATTAGTTCACCTGATGGCACACCTGGAACTCACAGCTGACATGTAGTATTCCTCATGTTGTCTTAGATTCATTGTTGCAAGAGTATTTTTTGTTTCTTTATAATGCATTGATCTGTAAATTTGGTTTTACTGTTATCTTGACTTGGAATAAGTGCATACATTTAAATTTTACAAAATTTTTTGTGACCCAGTACGGTAACACGGCGATGTAAGATGTACACTCACACAGGTGAGGCCTGTACAGGGAAATACTTTGAACTGTTTTGAAGTCAGTTGCTTATATACATGTTTATATGGGTTGTAGGGAGAGTGGGAAGAAAAGAAAAAAACATGTTAGATAGCAGACAATATCTTTTGCAAGTCAATCAATTTTATTTAATTAGTATAAATAATTTATTTAAATCAATTAAAATTTGATTTTGCCTGTCATTGCCACAAAATATCATTGATCCCTTAAAAATGTTAACACTTGTCTTGAGCTACAGTATAATTTTAAATGATGGAGAACCCTGGCACCATAATGTATATTACTTATTGTACTAAATTTGTCATATTGCTTTTAGAATTATTGTATGATGTATATTTATGGGGGGAAATGGAAGGAAAAATAACTAGAGGATACTAAAAAAATATTATGCTATTACTTACACATGGTGAGTTTTTCAAGCTTTGCAAATGTGTTTGCTAAATCACGTCCAATTTTCCTATAAAAAAAACCCCCAAAGCACACACTTTAATATATCAGTATATGTAAATATGTACAAAGATATATGAACAATAATGATCCTAAAATCTGTATCCTATTTCATCATCAGTTGTTTTGAAGACTTTTAAATAAAATTACTTATTAATGTATAAGTATTTAAAAAAAACCTATATTAGTCATTGTTGAGTAACTAACAATTTCTTCATCCTTCTAAGACAACAGGCATAATTCAATTTTACAATCAATAGCCAACAAATATTTTTGTTATAAAATATCAGAACTTCAGGACTACAATTAAGCCAGGGTTTTAGAGTGGATGACATGTGTGTATTGATACATTTATTGGTTGCCTAACACAGGTAAAACTGTATGTTTCTAATCAAAATGTCATATGATTTTATTCAAAAAGTTTTATATACGTCACTAAATATGTAGATTAATAAGATTTAAACAAAATACTAAAAATTGCTATTACTTTGCAATTTGTGTGAATTCACTTCTTTGTCGGAGTGCTGGGTTTCTTTTCTGTGCCAAGGCTCCATTTCCCTACAAAATGTACAATATGCGATAAAGAATTCACTTTTCAGTTGTCTTAGATGGAAAACTTTCTTATGTACTGACGTAGAGTGGACAATAATGAAGAATATTTAATTACATACAACAAATCATCTTACCTGTCTTGACTGTAATAACTTTGCTGCAGAGAAGAACTCGTTGGTACGGTCTCTACAAGACATGTCTGTATCTAGCAGGACCTCTGATACAAAAGTTTGACTTGTTTGTGATGATATTCCGTTTTGTTTAGAGTCAGATCCAGAATTGGTGCGACGTCTTCTGGCTATCATTGATCTTGTTAATGAGTCTCATCTAAAAATAGATTGTTTTTTAATATTCGTAACAATTAGTGTTCAGAATTCAAAATCATTTACCTGTAACCATGGTTATCATTGTCAGTCTAAAGTGAAAGTAAGATAATAAAGGGCCCTTTTAATGATTTGTTATAACAATTACATGTACATATAAAACCTACAGTAATTCTTATATTTAGTTATTTACTTTACCTAAAACTCCTAAAAATTAACAATGCAATTGTAGAATTTACTATAAATTTAAAATATATAGCCAATCTTTAAATCAATATGAAGTCATTTTGACAGATGATTTTCAGACTCTTGCATTTCAGTATGAGAATATGCAACAAAGTTTCTGTGATTGTTTATGATGTGATAGTAAAACAAATTAATATTTCATCAATGGAATCAGGACATATAACATGAAACTAATGGGTCTAAGCTTAATAAAATCTTGTCTTGACTGTCATATTTTCTTTTTTCTTGTCAAATTATGATGAAATGTTGATGTGTTTTAAACCTTTTTACTAACTTGAACTACAAATGTGGATCTATTAGTGACTATTAGTGACCATCATGTTATGCTTCAAAATTAATCAAAATTTAATTTACCACTTTATATATCTGTAAATCACAATCAAAAAATAAATTCTTATCAATTACTTTAAATAATTTTATTTACCTACATTAAAAAAAAAAAGAATAGATGATACTCATAACTTATACTATAGTATTAGTATATACTAAGAACTGTACTCTACTATAGTGTATGTTACATGTACTGTATGTACATACTGGTACCACATGAAATGACAGGTTAAATATATAGATTGTATTACAGAATACATACACAATTAAGTGATGAAGGATTCATGTATATCATAATATCTACATGTACATCTCTATAACTTGGCATCTGATACAAATATGCCTCATAGAATTTTTACCTTGGTCGTAATTTAGAAATCCGCCAATTTAAATTGTCATTTACGTACCCAAAATTACAAGACCGTCTCAACGATAACTAAAGTATATGGACTTCCACTTATTGTTTTATACTATCGCGAGTTTCATTTATAAGTTTAGTTTTCTGTTTTGACACATCAAACACATAATCTTCCACGAATCCCTTACGTCACATCCGCCGGGTCCACCGGAACCCATGCGCACAGTTATAAAACGAAATCGCACACTGTGGAAATCATTTGGTCGTGAGACCTCGAGTAGAGCGGTCTGAGGAAACCGGTGTTATTAGTATTTTAATTACTGACAAAATTATACAAAATCTCACAATGCCTCCAACAATTTCAGATTCTCCCAAATCTTCAGAGACAGGTTTGTGATTTTTTGCATGATTGTCAAACCTTTTTATTAAAGCTATAAAAACGTATACTAACGTTATAGTTTGTTTGTCAACAAAAGAGTTATCACCCTTTGATTTATATAAATGAACAATTGAAAATTGTTTCCTATTAATTTATTTGCATTACTTAAATTAATTGTTACATTTAATTTAATTAATAAAAAAATGTACTTACTGACAACTATGTTGCATAACTATTGTGTGTGTAATTAAAATTGACATACTTTAGTGAGGGACAAAATACAGAAAACTCTGCAGGAGCGGATCATGATATTTGATGGTGGAATGGGAACAATGATACAAAAGCATCGCCTGGAGGAGGAAGATTTTAGAGGACAAGAGTTTAAAGATCACCCGAAAAGTTTAAAGGGGAACAATGATATTCTTGTTTTAACTCAACCAAAATTAATCCTTGAAATTCACAAGGTGCATATTTAATTATTATTATTGTGACAGTCTTCAGTATATGTAAATGAATTGATCATAACTTAATGTATATCAAATAATTGATTTTTAAAAACTTAAAAAATGCATATGTATATTTGAATATTTAATGAACAGCTTTAAAATTTTCAGAATAAAGAATTATTTACTCTAGCTTTTCTTTAAAGGTCTAGAAATGTAAAACATAGTATGTGACCTGTGACTTTGATTACACAGTTAATGATTTTATCTAGTGACATCGAATTGTCGGAGTGGATCAAAGATCTGATTTAAAACAGATTGGTTTAAATTGAATTGTTTTACATTTTCATTTATTTTTCAATTTCTTATAGGACTATTTTGAGGCAGGAGCTGACTTTGTAGAAACTAACACATTTAGTGGGACCAAAATTGCACAGGCAGATTATGGAACAGAACATCTGGTAATACTATGAAATTTGAATTGAGAAGCAAACAAAATAAATATATGCTAATAAAAGAAGATCTTGAAAAAATGAATAATCCCTTTTTTATTTCAGACGTACAGATTGAATTATGAAGCTGCTAAAATTGCTAAGAGGGCTGCTGAAGAGGTTACAAACAAAACTGGTTCGTAAACATTGTCTAATTGTATAATATTATTAAGTTTTGTGATTCGCAACTATAGCAAATCTTGCCACAACTCCTAATGCAAAATTTGGTATGACAATTTTAATTTACTTTAAAACACATGAATTTATAATGTTAGGAAATATCAGATAAAACACTGTTTGAAATACCATTGCAAAGCACAAGTGGTTTCTCAAATTTATAATATATAAATTACAGTATAGAATATATTGTACTGTTTTGTATGTTTCTGGTATGCTTATCTGAATTGCAATTGGTAAGGCAAAATTGATTCTATACGTGTGAACTCTAAGTATAAAAGGGTAGTTTGTGTACCTTCTTAGCCTCTTTTGCACAAAAGCTCTAAAAATTCAATTAATTCAAAAGGAATACCAGTATATTGTTTCTTTTTTATTACTCATCAATTTTATTAATTTATTCTCATTTATTTACTAGTACTGGTATGTTTGGTCAATTTATTGACACAACCAACATCAATATGATTTAAACTTCAGAAATGACTTGATCGATCATTATAGAAAGTATATTTTGTAGGTATTCAGAAATATGTGGCAGGAGCAATGGGTCCAACCAACAGAACTCTGTCCATATCTCCCTCTGTAGAGAAACCAGAGTTCAGGAATGTCAGTAAGTGATCAGATCTCAAAACGATTTCTGTTATGGACTTAATAACTTTCAAACAAAAAATAATGAATTTGGATTGCACAAATACAGACAGATTTGTGGAATGATATGCTAAAGTTTTCAACATTACTGTAGCTTGATGTAGAGCAACTATAGTAGAATACATTGTATGTTGTTTTATTGATGTTATCATACTGTTAATGTGAATCAAATTTTTCATAGCTTTTGATGAACTAGTGGAAGCTTACACAGAACAAGCCAAGGGATTATTAGAGGGAGGCGTAGATGTTCTTCTGGTGGAGACAATATTTGACACTGCGAATTCCAAAGCAGCTCTCTTTGCCATTGAGGAGTTGTTTAGGAAGGAGAAGTTTACCTGCCCGGTGTTCGTGTCCGGTACGATTGTTGACAAGAGTGGAAGGACGCTCTCTGGACAGACCACAGAGGCTTTTCTCATCAGTGTGTCCCACGGAAATCCAATGTGGTCAGTATTTTGTACAAAAGAAATGCTTTACTGTAATCAATTAATTTTTTCCAGTTTGTATATGCCTTGATATTCATTTTTTCCCAGTGTTTGTAATAAACTTATATACCCGGTAAGCATGTATCAATTGCCATACTAATTTTATTCCTTTGTTTTCAGTATTGGACTCAATTGTGCATTGGGGGCAAATGAAATGAGACCTTTCATAGAGGCTGTCAGCAAAAACACTACAGCATACACTATATGCTATCCAAATGCAGGTATATGTACATGCCTATTGAAAGGAAAACATATTATTTTGTACAATTATACATGTATCTATTGCCTCTTATCACATAGTATGGAAATACATATTTACTTTATAAGTTATATTAATTATTTATATTAAATTATTTTCTGTTTTAAGGGTTACCAAATACTTTTGGAGATTATGACGAAACTCCAGAGAGCATGTGTGAGCAACTTTCAGTAAGAAAACTTTTTTCAATGTTCAAAAAAACCCCCATCAACCATGTAAAAATGTTAGAGAAATTTTAATGCTTGTAAAATTACACGTAAGCTTCTCTTTGATTTTGTTATTCTACTGTTTTAAATGTACAGATCTAACGTTTATTTTGATTGATGTTTTAGAATTTTGCACGAGATGGTCTACTGAACATTGTGGGTGGATGTTGTGGTACTACTCCTGAGCATATAAAGTAAACTTTGCATAAATCACATTTATATACATGTACCTTCATGTACATATAGATTGTGTAAGATTTATCTCCCTTTAAAATCCAAATCGATGTTATTTTTCAGAGCAATTGCAGAAGGTGTGTCTCAATTCAAACCAAGAGTCCCACCAGATGAGCTCAGAAAGGACTTCATGATGCTCTCAGGTATACTTCAAGTGTAAATGAATCTGATATTTGATTCAAATGTATGATTAACTCTGTTGTGACATTCATTAAAACACCTTACAAATGCAGTAACTTCTTAACAATACAAAATAATTTGTGACTCTTTAAAGGACTTGAACCTACATATCTTGGACCCTATACCAACTTTGTTAATATTGGGGAGAGATGCAATGTAGCTGGATCTAGGAAGTTTGCCAGACTTATCAAGGATGGAGATTATGAGGTCAGCAAATGAATTTTATAGGTTGTATGGGATCCTATGCACAGTTGACCAGGCATTGATAATCATAGGCTTAATTAAATGAAACTATTTTGATCAAGAATAATAAATGTCCTTCAAATATTGAAAGTTACCTGTTTATTTATTCATATCCCAAAATAGTGATTACTGCATTATGTTATATTTTGCATAAACAGACCTGTACTTTTATTTAACTGTAAAGTCTTGCGAGTATTGCCATATTTTTTTAAAAATATATTTCCTAAGTTCATCAAACCGTACTTATTATAAATTGCAGGAGGCTTTAAGTATTGCTAAAACCCAAGTAGAGAATGGAGCGCAAATCTTGGACATCAACATGGATGAAGGAATGTTGGATGGTGTGGCTTGTATGACCAAGTTTGTCAATCTCATCGCTTCAGAACCAGAAATCTCTAAGGTGAATGAAATAGCCAAATACATACTATAAAGAAACATTAAAACATTGGCTCTTCTTAATTTGTATACCCGTTATCAGTTCCTTGATGCTAATGAATATTTTTTATTTTACTTTAATCAGGTACCCCTGTGTATAGATTCCTCCAACTTTGCAGTGATTGAGGCTGGATTGAAATGTACTCAGGGAAAGTGTATTGTCAACAGTATCAGCATGAAAGAGGGAGAGGAGGACTTTGTAGAAAAAGCCAGAAAGATCAAACAATATGGGGCTGCTGTGGTTGTCATGGCATTTGATGAAGAAGGACAGGTACATAAAGATAAGAATCTGGAAAGCATATAGATGTCATCTTCTCTCAGTTTTTATGAGGGCATTTTGAAATTTTTTTGGCAAAATTTTTAGGCACTGAATTAAAAAAAAAGGACAGTCTCAGTTTTATTGAGTAAGCAAAAAATTCACTTTGTCATTTCTTAGTAAAGTTTTGTACCTTTTTTTTCCTTATAACTTAAGGAGGCTGGATGGTCAACAAATTACCCATCAGATCTACCTTAAACTTTTAGATAGGATTTGTTTAGCTTTGAACTATCATTTAGTAAAGAAAAATTATATAAATGTTAGGTTTTAAATTTAATAATTTGAGTGTTTCCCTATATCTTTATACAGAACTCTTCTTCTAAAGAAGATCAATACAGTCTAAAAATGGTCATGACCATCGAGCCCTCTTAAGGCAGGAAATAATGTCATTGATAATTTCTGAATTGTATACACTTTTTGTCCCTCAATAGTATTTGGGTTTTGCCCATTCATTCAAGATATAACATATATGTGTGCTTTCAGGCAGCAGACAGAAAAAGAAAGTTTGAAATATGTCAGAGATCTTACAGGATTCTTGTTGACAAGGTCAAGTTCAATCCGAATGATATCATATTTGACCCCAACATCCTTACCATTGCAACAGGGATAGAGGAGCACAACTCGTATGGAGTTGATTTCATCATGGCAACCAAAGACATAAAGGTAGTATTACTTTTACAGTTATATATAGTCCTTTACATGTTCATCCTTCTGATGTGACTTTGTAAATATTTACTTGTAATGTTAACATTTCTGTACAGGAGAATTTGCCTGGAGCCAGAGTAAGTGGGGGTGTATCCAATTTCTCGTTTTCTTTCCGAGGAATGGAAGCTGTCAGAGAGGCTATGCACAGCGTCTTCTTGTATCACGCCATAAAGGTACGGATATAACATAGCAAACATTTATGACATATAAATTAACAAACAATATAGCCCTTTGAAGCCTATACTAAGTATTCTTTTTACTTTTTCACAGGGTGCATGAATACACTTGTATTTCAATGATTCATCCATCTTTATTGGTATATTCAAATTTCACATGCAGTTATCCTCTTTTCATGGTGTTACATTTAGAATGGCATGGATATGGGGATAGTGAATGCTGGATGTCTGCCTGTATATGATGATATTGAACCAAAACTTTTGGAAATGTGTGAAAACTTACTTTGGAACAAAGATCCTGATGGGACAGAAAAACTGCTTGCTTATGCCCAGGTAAGTGTTGAAAAAATATTCACACACCTTTTAGTGCTAATGATTCATTAATTATGATTACTCAAAGTATTAAGGCCACACCAATTTAATATCTTGTTCTTCGGACAAATGACCTAAAAAAGTAGGGGCGGGCGAGCGATTTGATAATTATAATATTATTATTATGATATGACATAATTTCCAGGCGGTACATAAAATAGGTGGAGCGAGCGATTATATATTTTTTTATTTTTTACATTTGTAGAGTAAAAGGGACTAAAAATCTATAAAAAGTTAAATAATCATGTGAAATATCAAACATTAAATGATTTTCATCTATCTGCGTTCAGTTATTGTAGATCAACAATATATTTACAACCTATTGACAGTTTTTTTTTCCACTGAATTAAACTTTTGAAAATATTGTTTGTTACATCAAGACTTTATATGATATTATATGTGATATAGAAAATAAGATTAAATAAATATAGGATGAGAACAAACTATTTATTCAAAAGGCTTATAGATGTAGTTAGTCTTTCATGTTTGTGTGATCATAACTACAAATAATAATAACCAAAACATTGAACAGATTTACAATACAGAAAGTCTTTGACTGATTCACAATGAATACAAATAGGAGGAAGATAATGTCTCAGTGAAGCATTGAAGAAGCAGGTGTCCACATCTCAAGAGCAGGCTAAAGCTCTTTTAACCATTAAAACCAAGCTTTGAATTCTTTGTTCCTGGAACAAGGGAAACACCAGAAGTGAAGTTAATCTTCCATCTTTATTTGTTGAATAATCTCCTTCTAAATGAAATATACCATATTCACAGTAGTTAAAAATATTGTTACACAGCAACAATATAATCAAGTTCACATTGTTTATTATTTTATCTAATAATGATAGTTCACAATATCACTTACTTGGTCTATTGTCAATTTTTGTTGTTGTAAATGTAATTGCCAAATTCTTCGCACAGGACAATGTTCCAACCCTTTTGATTATTGCATAAGTCTATATTTTGACGGCCAACTTCACTTTGAGAATTTATATGACCTGTTGGCATCATTAGTATTCTACCAATAAACCTGTGTTGAAATTTAGATAAGATATAGTAAATGTACATGTCTATTGTCAATTCTAAGACCAAAAAACGCAATAAAAATAACGTACTATAGTCATCTCTATAAAATTATTTCTATATTTCTCTGACTCAACCCCTGCTTTATATTTTCGATGGTGTGTGTGTCTTTCCCACACGCAATGCAACAGTATGTAATAGAGGGGGTTAGAGCCAAAGGAATCTCAAAAAGTGTTATGATTTTCTATATACTTACACCCAAGCGTATCCC
The DNA here is from genome assembly GCA_016163765.1 of Magallana hongkongensis. Lineage (NCBI taxonomy): Eukaryota > Metazoa > Mollusca > Bivalvia > Ostreida > Ostreidae > Magallana > Magallana hongkongensis. Next base: position 52,236,566 of record WFKH01006014.1, read on the forward strand.
AAATCTTATTAACTCCAATGTCCGAATGATTTGCTTCTATAAACTGGGCTGGTATATTGACCAATCCATGCTGTCATTCTCATTTCAATTACCAAGTCTCTCGAAGAGTTTAAATAAGTCATATTTATGGCAGTGCTTGTAGTAGAACACATCATCGTTTTCTGTTGTTTTTCAACTTTCAGATTCGAAAACAGCGTATTTTATTCAAGTTAATCAACGTTTATTCTCTTACTACTAAGGATTAGTAAATTTCCGGTGAATTCTAAACGCAAATGAGATCGAGAATATAAAGTAAAAAATAAATTGGAACGGGAAACGGAACGAAATTTTCAGGACGCGGGAAATTTAAAATAATATTATTTTTGCACTTTTGTTAAAATACGAGCGGGCGGGTCCGACGAACAAGAAATCTAATTGGTGTGGCCTAAGAATAAGAATAATCGAACTGTGCATTTTGCAGTAAGTGCAGTGGTTCGTTTTATTACATCAAAGTACCAGTACCTATTTGATGTTGAATTCTAAATACATGTAACTATATTGTTTTATGACAGAGTATGGGAAAAGATGCCAAGAAAGCTGTGGTCAGTGATGAATGGAGGAACAAGAATGTGGAGGAGAGGCTGGAGTTCTCCCTCATCAAGGTCTGTACTAGTAGACATCATACTGTGTGGGAAATGTCATCAATGTTGAGCTACAGAGTGTATGTTTTAAGATACTGTAAACCAACTTTTTTATTTGTGATGACTGGAAGGGATTTTGATAGTGATAAACAGGTTTGCATTAACGAATTTTTCCAACCAAGCCTTATCAGTAAAAAATACAGATATTGACACATACTGTAAACCAACTTTTATTTGCCTGCGAGAAATTATTGTGAGATTGGCGAGAGCCTCTTTGTCACGAATATTTCTTGCAATGAACCAGTCATCAAATGTCTCGTATATTATTTTTTAGATAATGTAAATCATGATTGTGAAAATTAGTTGCCATGAACCAGTTTATCTTCAGTAAATCGCGGAATAAAGTCATCACAAATAAAAGTTGGTTCACAGTATACTGGTTTATGGTAATAAATATTCCCGATGACGATGTTCTTGTGATCTTCATGATTTCTCTTTTTTTTCTTTTTTACAGTATTCAATCAAGAAATGTAAAAAAAAAAAATAAAGTCTTATTATTGATTTACATCAAATGTCTTATTTTTAGGGAATAGACAAATATATTATAGAGGACACAGAAGAGGCGCGTCAGAATCAGGATCTGTACCCTCGACCCCTGAATGTCATTGAGGGTCCCCTCATGAAGGGCATGAGTGTTGTGGGGGATCTCTTCGGGGCAGGGAAAATGTTTCTGCCCCAGGTGATCAAGTCAGCACGAGTGATGAAGAAAGCAGTGGGCCATCTCATACCTTTCATGGAAAAAGAGAAAGAGGAGAGGATGAAACGGACGGGGAATGTTGTGAGTGCTTTTGATTTTTGTGTTGTCAAGAAAATGAAATATTGTTTCAGTAAGAGATAAAGTTGATAGATTGTGTGATGATATTGTCATGTTTATTTCATGTTGAAATCCTTTAAAAAGTATAATAATATCAAAAAGCAAAATCAAACATACTGTTTTAAATCAGTGAGAGTATTTGGGTTTTCATGATAAAAGTTTTCTCTTTTACATGGATTCATATATATATATATTTTGGAAAGGAATCTGGATACTCTGGAGTGATTGTTTTGGCCACTGTGAAAGGAGATGTCCATGACATCGGCAAAAACATTGTAGGAGTGGTGTTGGCATGTAACAATTTCAAGTGAGTGACACACCTTACCATATACTAGTTACTGTTTATATAGAATTAAGTGTCATCATGATGTAACACTCACTTGTGAGATTATTTTTTTTAACTATAGTGTATGTTATACTATTGTGATACATGATGTTTGGATATTTTTAAAGAGTGATAGATTTAGGAGTGATGACACCCTGTGAAAAAATTCTTCAAACAGCAATGGAGGAAAATGCAGGTAAAATCTTTAATGTTCTCTTTGAGATTTCATGTTAAGCATTTGAAAAACTCATAAGACAACAATAGAGATGATATGCAATGTGTGTACATTGACCCAATCTTCCTCTGTGTTGCAGACATCATTGGTTTGTCTGGACTTATTACACCCTCCCTAGATGAGATGATATATGTTGCCAAGGAGATGGAAAGAATTGGCTTGAGAGTTCCTCTGCTGATAGGTGGTGCCACAACCTCTAAGTAAGCTCAGTTTATCTAACAATATTTACATTTGCAAATATGTTTCCTTATATGAACCTATAGAATGCGAAAACGTTCAATTCTGTATGAACTTTTACATGACGTCACATTGATCATAGCACGCGCATGTCGCTTGTCGCTTGGATTATTGTAAACATAAAATCTCAGTACGGGTAATTTAAACAGTTCTGAACGATTTGTCTTTCTCAAACGTAAATATAAGTAATAAACAGCAATGTTAAAAAGTTCACCGGGATATGAAGTTGGTTGGTACGTGATCAAATCTACTGAGAAGCCCTTTGGGCTTCACAGGATTTGATCACGTGACCAACCAACTTCATATCCCGGTGAACTTTTTAAATTGCTGTTTATTTCTTAATATAATGATATTAACTACATTATATGTAAAAACATTATTAAAGGTTATGTATTTGAATTTCTGTATGTTAAGTACTTTTATGATTTTGACATTGTGATGTAAAAATATTTTCGTTTTCCTTTTGACTCCTAAATTCAAGTTGGAATTAGATTTTGATGTTATATTGTAGAACTCATACTGCTGTGAAGATTGCCCCACAATACAAATCACCAACAGTTCATGTGCTGGATGCCTCCAAAAGTGTAGTAGTGGTAAGCTCAGCAAATATTAAGTGAAATATACAGGATTTTTTATTACTTATAGAAAGTACAATTTACCATAATAATAGAAAGTTCCCTTCATTTAATCCCAGTTTAGTAGATGTATGTAAACCTTAAAACCATCACTGAATTAGCCATGTAGGAGATAAATGAGATGCAGATTCATTTAGAAAGAGTTTGCTTATTTTCTTAACTGTTAAAGTTATGTATCAAGAGAACTACATTGAGACAGATTTTGACAACATTGTTTATGAACAGTGTTCCCAGCTCCTGGATGAGGAAAACAGAGAAGATTATATGGAAGAAGTTACAGAAGAGTATGCTGAAATCAGGACAGAACATTACAACTCCCTGAAGGTAAGTTTCATTGAATCTATAAAAAGCAAGTGGTAAAGCATTGTAAGATATGATTTAATGTGGTAAAACTCCAATATATGGGGGATCCAGTTTCCTTTAAAATGGGTGAATACTGTCAACTTGAAAATATTTGCATGGTGGAAATTTTTGCTTTGACAATGACTAAACATTTGAAGAAATTAGCACCATGCATGCAAACAATTCAAAAAGTAGCTACTAGCATTTAATAACCTTTAAAATTAATTTTTTAAATTATTTAATTCCTTAAAAATAATCTCCATGTTAATGCTTTGTTACCCAAATTCTGAAATTCTATATTTTATAAAGTCATCCTTGTTTATAAGTAAACAATAGTATTTTTAATTTATATTTTGTGTTACAATTTGTTGTGCTTTTTTCAGGACAGAAAATATTTATCAATAGAGAAAGCAAGACAAAAGAGGCTTAACATTGATTGGTCAGCCTACCCACCAGGTTTGTTGGAATAATAATCTTTAGAAGAACTATTGTACTAAAACAAAAAAAACCCTCCAAACTCATAAATTTCGGTTTTTAATTTCTTTGGAAGTACATGCATACTGTTTAAACATCTGAATGGCAATAATTCTTCTAGTGTTAATTTGAAATGTTTAATGATACAGTGGCTCAGCCATCTGTGATAGGAGTGAAAACATTTGAGAATTACGACCTATCTCGACTCCTCCCATACATCGACTGGAAGCCTTTCTTTGATGTGTGGCAACTCAGAGGAAAATACCCAAACCGAGGCTATCCAAAAATATTCAAGGATAAAACTGTAGGTAAGTGCAAGTATTATTTATTGTAAATGATGTTGTTATAGTATTTTGATCAGGACATGAACATTTAACACCCTAGAAGTGCAAAATTGTTCAGCATTTTTGGAATGAAATACATACACACAGCAGTGAAAATACTGGAGAAATAGATATCTGCATCTTAATGGGTTAATTTCTGAATGACAGGTCAAGAGGCCAAGAGAGTGTACAATGATGCCCAGAATTTGCTGAAAACAATCATCACCACCAACAAGTTACAGGCCCATGGGGTGGTAGCTTTCTACCCTGCCAACAGTGTGGGTGATGATATAGAATTATATGATGAGAATGGGGAGGTGATAGAAGTGCTTCATGGACTCAGACAGCAGGTAAAAAAGCCAATGACTTGGATATTTTTTATTTTTAACCCACTCCTCCTAAAAGGTATTAATGGGTAGGCTGTTCTGAATGATGATTTATTTTCCAACCTATTGAGTCATCAAACCATTCCTTATTTTACATGAGTACTTAATTCTGGGATTCCACTGTTTAGTATAAAATTGGGAAAATACATGTATAAAATCATGAGTGCTAAACTTTTGCTGTAATTTCATGTAATTCACACAGTGAAAAAAAAAAGGTGAGATTTTGAAATATGCGTGGGATGCTTCTCACGATTTTAAGCGCCAGACATTAATTCCTCACATTAATGTGGAATTTAAAGTAACTAGCAGCATAATTTTTTTGTTGTTTAGATCATCTTGTCTTTGGCAATACTAGAAAAAATCTTTCCCAAAATTTGATTTTCTTACTAATACAATGTATGATACATGTAATACTTTGTAACATGTAGTAGATGCAAATCTTGTTATTTGAAATTCTCCTTAATTAAATTTTACTTTCAGGCTGAAAAGGAAGCTCTGGATAAATCCCCATATCTGTGTCTCTCTGACTTCATTGCACCAAAAAGTACTGGCAAGAAAGATTACATAGGAATGTTTGCTGTCACGGCAGGACACGGTGTGGACAAAATGTGCAAAGTGTAAGTATACCTACTTATTCTTCTTACTGGCTTACAATGAATTTTATGAACGGTTTCTACTCATTTGTTCAGCCAGCAAACTTTGAGTGAAATAAATCTGATCATCATGAAATTTTACATCAAAATATAGATATGAAGAAAAGTATGATGACTATGGAATCATTATGGTCAAAGCTTTGGCTGACAGACTTGCAGAGGTATAGTTAATATTTTAGAAGATTAAATAATTTTCTGGAATTCGGTCTTCTTTTATGACACAAATGATATTATTTTTACATGTTCAACCAATATTTTGGTTTTGTAGGCTTTTGCAGAAGAGTTGCATCAAAGAGTGCGAAAGGAGATTTGGGGATATTCAAGAGAGGAATTGTTGGAAGCTAATGATCTACACAAAATTAAATATCAGGTATGTTTAGCTTTTATTAGGTCACCTGAGTAAACTCAGGTGACCTATTGCTGTCTGTTTTCGTCCGGCGTCATGTGTTAACAATTTACATTTTTAACTTCTTCTTAAAAACTACAAGGCCAATTGTCTCCATTTTTGGTGTGAAGCATCTCTATGGTAAGAGGAATGTAAATTGTGAAATTGGTGGCTCTACCACCCCCAGGGTGCCACAGGTGGGGCCAAATATGCAAAAAACAGCCAAATTTTCAAAAATCTTCTTATCTACTCCCACACTTGTGAGGAAAATACTGATTGCATGGTTATGATGTCCATGAAGCCCTTTACCAAAATTGTGAAATTCATGGCCCCTGGGTCAGGGGTTCAGGCTCTAGGGTGGGGCCAATATGGCCATATAGTAAAAATGTATTAAATCTTAG
>WFKH01006014.1:52274802-52311710 GCA_016163765.1 Magallana hongkongensis
GGGGTGGAATTTTTACATAGGAATATTAAGAGTAAATCTTTAAAAATTTTCTTCTCAGAAACTAATCAGCCAGGTGATTTTTAATATTGTTTAGTCTTTGGCTTCTGGGTGATTCCTGGACAATTGGGTCTCACAAGGGGTTCAAAGTTTGATGAAGGTTTATATCCCATATATAAACAATTGTTTAGGATCTTTTTGAGAGCTGCAATGCTCAACATGAGATATTACTATAAAATCATCCTGTTAGAAAAGGGACTAATGATAATAAACATAAGAATATCCAGTGGAAAAAATTGATTTTTATTTATACAGGATCTACATGTATTATACCACATTGTCCAGATAGTTTGTATTATGACTCCATTAAGCTGATTCTATCATACCTATTGTTCCTCAGGTGAGCGATGTGACCCATGGGCCTCTTGTTATAAAATTAATATGTTCCATGTTCTTCATCAAATAGCTGTTTACTATTTGATATTTTGTAAATGACATATATCGACTTTTATAACAATTGTTCTGCGATTCCGTGTTTTAAGATCCAAACAAAATAATATTAAAGAATCTGATAAGATTTGATTTACGGTTGCAGATTTCTCTTTAAATCAGTAATGATCTGAACAGAAGTCGTTAGTGATAATCAATAACGCGATTAACCAATTTGTTATCGATCTTAGCTTCGTTATAAGACTTTTTTCCCCCAACCATTTAGTTTTTAACAGTTCAACATTTGTCAATCGTGTCTGATGATTATATTTTTATACACTGTATATTATATTAATGGTAAATGTTTTAACAACATATATATGATGTTTTTAACAAATGTCTATGGGTTATAATAGGTTTAAACAGCGTGGTTCCTACTTCAAGTGTCATAACAACGCCACCTACAGGACGTATGCTCTTCATTTTTCATTGCTTTTAACGTTTCTTTATTACAATCTTAGTAACATATTATAGTAATCACTAACGAAATCGTTTTTTTAATTATGGAAAAATTGTATATCAGTTATTTTCTTTATATGACTGCGCCTACACTAGATTGAATGAGTCATCAGTTAGATTTCTTTTTTAAAGTTATGGAAATTTTGTTTTTTATTCCATCAAAAGATTTCCTTTCATCCTTTATAAAATCCTACATTATATTCTTTTTTAATTTCACTTTTTTAACATCAGAGAAATGTGGAGAAAGATTTTGTGCGACAAATGCAGAATGTATTGATAACAGGATATGCACATGTCTTGATGGATTTTTCGGAATCGGGGATATACAATGTTCAAGTAGGTATTATATAGTAAGTCATAAAAACACTGGTAAGAGAATTGGTTTTTTTCTGAAACTGAAATATCTCTAAATAAAACCCGTCTTACGTTTACCATTTCATTCGCTGATTTTTTTTAAATCAGTACACAAAAGTGACATATATATTCAAAATGATATTTCTCTTTTGTCAAACCCTCTTCCATTTCAATTGATTTATAAACTTTTGATAATTTATATAATCAGTGCATGAAGTTGATTTACCATTATTAAATATGAGAGAATGCATATGGTCCATTATAATAATTATTCTATCTTCTCTTCCTTTTTATAGAAATATGTTCCTGTGGTAGTAGCAGTCCAAATGTGTTCAAGACATTTGACGGAAAAATAATCAACTTTTCGGGAAAATGTCGGTATCTGTTATCATCATTCTTAGACCCGTCTCCTCAGGGAACATGCACGTATTCCGTGGACTTCATGAACAAAGGAACTGGAGATACTTATATCATTGTAAATGTTTTGGAGATGGACATTAGATTCCTTCAAAACAAGATTGTCAAGGTAAAATCGATTATTCACTTTTCAAATCAAGTGCTATTAATTAATATACATGTTAATCTATGATAAGGGGATCTGGATTTTATTAATTTTTTTTTTATTTTTTAGAATAATACATAATTGAAATATTTTTCATAACACAGATCAATGGACAAAATCGTACTCTTCCAGTAGGGAGTTCTAGGTTTATCATTTACAAAGCAGGATTTGAAATTCGTCTTTATGTTCCAAGTTGCGGTATATTGATCAGCTGGGATGGCACATCTAATGTTGTGATATCCATTCCAAGATTCTTCAGTAGCAGTCTTGATGGCATATGTGGAAACTGCAATGATAATAGAGGAGATGATCCGACAGACGTTGATGTGTATTCAAAATATGCAACAATGAAGGGCTCAAATGCAAGGTACTTACTGATTAACCCATTATTAACAATAAATGTTAATTTCATTATTAATCAATGAAGTAAATAACGGGAAAAGAAGTAGTATAGACATCGTCAACTGAAAAGTTTTCGAGTTGCCTCCTATAAATCATTAACCTTCAACATTTACGCCTGAGTAGTATAAAATTTAATTTTAAATATAAAAATATTTAATTTAATTTAACTAGTTGATTCATTGAGCATTTATTTTAAAACAGATGCAAAAATACATACACTACTACAAAGTGTGACAGACGATCGCAGCTCCTGATGAAAATGAAAGTTTGCAAATTTTATGATGGGACAATCGAATCTCGTTGCAATCTGACATCGAAAGAAAATGCCCTGTTTAAGAAAGCTTGTATAGATAGTGGTTGCAACTTCATGGAAAAAAATCGGAAGGAAGGAATAAAAGCCGGCTGCCATACGTTAGATCTATTTTCTAGCATGTGTAGAGCTAAAGGTCATAATGTAAATTGGAGGATTTTCCCGCTGAATGATTGCAGAAGTAATAATTTTAACTTGTTTTATATAAATATACAATGATACATCGATTTTCACATAAAATGAATTCTTTGATCATTTTACGAAAAACAAAGGAAATGCAAATGTTTTATTTATGAACAAAATTGTTTATAAATTGTTTTAAATATATCTGATGCAGAAAGCTATTTTTTTTATTAGGACCCACGTGTAATTCACACTTAAATATGGAAACTAACTTTGGTAAAGGAATTCCTGGTTGCCCGCAAACTTGTGGATTCACCTTTAACGGTAATTGCACCCTACCGTTTGCAGAGGGCTGCAAATGTAAGTCAGGATACCTTTGGGATGAAAATAAATGCGTGAAACCAAGTGATTGTGGTTGTAAGACCCCAGAAGGAGATTACATAAGTGTAGGTTGACACTTTCAATGATTGACACACTGTATAATATAAAAAACGTACTGTATGTTAAAATATATTTCTTGAAAATCAATTTTATATTACAAAATACATGCCACTCATAGTATTGTAATTTACAGGCATTTCTCAAAAAATCAATCCATGTTAAAGTCAATGATGATTTAATTACTTTGTCGGTCATAATTAAAAATTTAGATTGGAAAAACACTGATTAATAAAGATTGCTCCATGGTGTACAAGTGTGTGAAACAGAATGGAAAAGCAACGTTACAATCCGAGCAGGGTCCTTGTGTCAATACGAATTGCGTCTTTCTAAATGAACAACCTAAGTGTACAGATTGCAAGCAGGGCTATAAGAAAACGCCAACAGGATGTATACCAAGTATGTTGATACATGTAAATTATCGTTACAGAAAGTAAACAACATGCACACAAATATTACTAGGAACAAATGTAATGTTACGAAATAGTCGTTTCTGTAAAATATAAAAATATAGAAAATGAGTTATAGTATCCCTGAAGAAGTAAGATTTTTTAAAACCATACCCCCCCCCCCCCCTACTTAATCCCCTTTTTCTCTATCCTCTTCATAAACCTCAGCATCATTGCACGTAGATACCATGATGTTTTTACATGTTTATGTTTACATTGTGCGAATATATATGTTTAGTGTACATTTAAAATATAGGCAATTGTTGTGTAAATAGTTTTCGCTACCATATAATGTTTTTAATCAAAACAGTGAAAATATCAATAGTACATGTATCTATATTTGACGCTAAAAAATAAATAAATAATTTTTTTTTAAAATGATTTTTAAAGATACTAAACAGAACAATTTTGTTTGCAAATAAGATCTGATTATCAAACTCACATTTGGATTATATAGCGGGTTTTTTTTCTTGAATACAAACCTTGACAGAAAATAATCAATTCCACAGAAAACGCATGATTAATACTTTATTTTTTCATCGTAAAAATGTTATTTTTCTTTCAAACTTTATAAATGAAATGAAATAAAATGAAATGTTTAGATGGTATCCATGCATTTTACAAAGTTATTGCAAATTTGCCTAAAATGGATATAATGGAATAAATAAACAAGTTGAGTTTGAAAAAAAGTACCGGTGCATCGGTGGCTCGAACTCTTTACCAACTTGTAATTGACTAGTAGTTCTCCGTGGATCCACTACGATAAGCATGTAGGTATGTGACTGATTGTAATACGAACACTAGAATAATAATTCAAATTGTCTGTATAAAAGTCAGATTTATGGTACGAATAAAAGAAATCCAGATAATTAAGAGTTATCGAACATTGCTGAGGATCGGAGATCATTAAAAGTTAATATTGTCAAGAAATTATAGAGTGAATACAAAATAGTGGAAAGTAATTATGCCTTTGCTTTATTCTATCAAACATTATTTAATTTGTACATTAGTAGCTACCCCGCTTCCAAGTTCACCGGCAACTCAGACACAATTATTTGCTTCACCAAAAGGTATGTTATTTCATAAATTTTTATGTAATAAAAACCCCAAAATGAACGCTAAAAGATACTGATATATTTTGTTAGGAACTTTATTTAAATCCTTATTTTTTTTTGAACAGTGACAACAAAAGGACCAGAGAAAATCACCACTCCCGAGAGACCAATGACCTTTACTCTGGAAGGTAAAATGACACGATATTTTCAATTCACGAAGCTCTTTTGAGCTTGCGCTTGTTTTGAAAATTAATCACTTATGTTTTAACGTCAAATTGTTATTTACAAAGTTTGCTCTTCAAACAAAACATTGCATAAAGTTATCCCAAAAATGATGTTCGCGAATATTGATGAAACCCTAGTATGCAAAATGTAATTTTACAAAATGAAATCCAAAAATTTTTCATTCAGAATAACTTTTAAAACATTGGATACATCAATATAATTAAATACTTCAACATCTTTTGGCTCACTGCTAACTCTGTTGTTGATTTTTTATATTTTAGTTACCACGCTACCCAGTACATTGGTAACTCAAACAACTTCAACGGAAGGTAACCAATTGTAAATGTGTGAAAAAATCATCAGGACATGGTTTATTTGGTCTACCTATGGAAATGCATTTTTTAGCTTGCCTCTCGTCGTGGTTTTTTTAATTACACTTTCTAGTCTTTCCATGTGAAATACCCGATTCAATTATGTAATGTACAGCATCATGTGGGTTATAATTTCCGTTTGATTAATTCAATGGTACCAAACCTTTCCAAACTATTTAGATAATATAACTCTACTATGACACTATGAGATGTTTATTGGGCAACAAATTTCTTCAATTTTCTTCAGTTCTTAAGTGATATCACATATTTATTCAAGAATGTTACTGTAGTTAAGTTGATCCGTAACTTTGTTTTATTAAACTCCTGTTTCCTTTAAAGCCATTAGGTCTCTTGTTTAAAGATATAATACAAAAACAAATTGATATTTTTATGAAAAAAATTACGTGAATGATAAGTTAAGATGTGCATAAAGATATATACATACATGTACAAATGTTTACATACATAGAGCGCATGTTAAGTAAAATTAAGAATGTTAATGCCGTCTATACAAAACCTATACCTGAATGATAAGTGCTTAATTTAATTTGTATAAATGTGTTTTTGAAAGTAACAACAAAACGGCACGAGAGAAACACAACACCTGAAAGGCCCGAGTTATCTACAATAGAAGGTAAAAAATTTTCTGTGTCTTATAGTACATTGACACATAAAAATTTTGTGCAGAAATAAAAAATATACATACACTTTGTTCTTAATCATTATTTGTATCAATGGCATTTCAGCATTATACCGATCTCAATTTTACTCTTAAATTGTAAATTCATCAAGCACAAATAGCATTAGAATCCATCTTCATGCCAACATGTGATCTGTTCAAGATTAGATAAATATAAAAAAAAATATGTGGGAAATAAGAATTTGAAACCAGAGACTTAAAATATTTTTGTTTTAAAATACCAGTATCTAAATGAAATAAAACTTGTAAAATGTTTTTTTTTACTCTTTAAGTATATACACGAAATGTCAGAACTCTCAGAATCGTTCAAATTTTGCTTTAGTCTATGAAATTATTTCTATTTTAGTAGCTACCCCACTTCCTAGTTTACCGGCAACCCAGACCCAATCATATGCTCCACCACAAGTTACATGTATGTAGTTTCATGATAGATATCACAACAAGTGGGCAAAACCATACTTAAATCTTTTTATTTTTTATTTTATCAAATTCTAACTATTTCTTGGACAGTGACAACTAAAGGACCCGAGAAAATCACAACTCCTGAAAGAATGATGACTTTTACCATGGAAGGTAAAATAAAACACGATTTTTTAAATTCTTCATTAAGCTTTAGTGTGATGGCATTTGCTTTTCAAAATAATTGAAATTTACACTTTTTACAATAAGTAAAATACAATGAAATATGTAGCGCCAAAATAACGTCATTAAGGAAAACCTATTGCCGAACAATACATGACCAGGTAACCTAGATTCATGTAGAATAACTCAAATTATGTATATACCATCTACACAATCAGAGAAATGTAATATTTTAACAAAAAATATTGGTGCATTCTTCCTTTGTTCAATCAGCTGATTTATATTTGGAACATGGAAATTTATAAAGCTGAATACATATAGATGTGCAAAATGTTATTTTAAAGAGAAAATTGCTGAAAGCAATCTAACAAAATAACACTGTGTTAAAAGCATTAAAAATATATAAAGAATGGATATCAAATGAATAAATGCAAAAAACTTTGGGCATCCTTCAAAATTTTTACTTTAGTTACCACGCTACCCAGTACATCGGTAACCGAAACAACGTCCACGGAAGGTAATCAATGAATAATAGGAATAACATGGAGTGAAACATAAGTGTATTAAATTGAAAAAGTTAACACATTTTAAGGACACTGCTTTTCTTTACGTATACCCATGGATTTGCAAAATTTTAAATTACTTACTGTTGATGTGTTCATTTCATATTACATATCATAATATATGCATAATGGTCAATTCAAATATTAATTGACATTATCTTTTGATTATTATTATCACTTTCTATTAAAAAAACTGGAACTAAATCATTTGGGGGAAAACTTTACCGATTACAAAAACCGATCTATTCTGTTGATTCTCGATCAAATTTTGATTTCGTGTGTGAAAATCTTTTATTGTAACACGTTATTATCGATCATTGGAAAGTTGTTTTTTTTATTTTCACCGAAAATTCAAACAAAAGTATGCACATACGGATTTACGTCAGAAAGTTACTTTAAAGATCTGTTAAATAAAATTTTGGGATTACATACCCTATTTGTCTTTATTGGCAGTAACAACAAAAATATACGAAGAAACCACAACACCAGAAAGACACGAGACTTCAACAGTAGAAGGTAAACATTTTTAGATGTGCTCATTGCGTAAGCAATGGCCAGGCTATAGCTAGGATGCACGGTTATCAGGACGTTGACTGAACAACAGTTGAAATCGTTCTCCGCACAAAAATGTAGTTCTAACTTAAAAGATTTTGTTGCGGAAATTTTATCAAGCAAAATTAAAGAAATAATTTAATACATGGATTTATCTCAAAAAAATTTCAACGTGCAACATGCGGACGATATGACGGTTACATTAGGAAATATAGAATCTATGAAACAGGCAATTAGCACCATAGATAAATTCTGCAAATTAGCAGGATCAAAGATAAACCTATCGAAAACTGAATGCATCTTGTTAGGAAATATAAAAGACCAGTTCGACAATTAAGAAGGCATGAAAGTAGCTTAACAAGCTGTTAATGTTTAGGTACTTTTGTAGGACATGATAAAATAGAATGTTATAATAATAAAAAACTGAATGAGGATTTATCACGATATTGAGACATTGTTTGAATCATGGAAAAAGAGACAATTAACATTATTCGGTAAAGTTACTCTAGTAAACTCTCTTGCCTTACCAAAACTTTTATATATAGCCAGTATTCTAGCACTTCCAAACAGAAATTAAGTGAATGATAAAAATAAATTAATATATAGTTTTATATGGAATAAAACAGACAGAATTAATCAAAACACGATGATTGGTGATATTATGGAGGGGGGTATAGGCATTACCGATATAGACTCCAAATTAAAGGTTTTAAAAGCAACGTGAAACGCCCGCCTACTCACAACAAATCATGCTATAAAAAATATAAAGATAACCTATGTAAAGCGTCGAAGATAAAACAAAAATATGCGAAGAAACCACAACCCCTGAAAGACACGAGACATCGACAGTAGAAGGTAAACATTTTAGATGTGCTTATTGCGTAAGCAATGGCCAGGCTATAGCTAGGATGCACGGTTTACAGGACGTTGACTGAACAACAGTTGAAATCGTTCTCCGCACAAAAATGTGATTCCAACTTAAAAGAGAATGTAGGATGTATAGCATTTTAGTTGGTCAGTGTAAGTTTTTATCTGATATATTTGGACATCACATGGTAATCTTGTTCTTTGTAACATTCTTATTACTCCTTGTTTGCAATGTTAAGTTGGCTAAGCGACGGAATACATTATTTACAAGTTAATACCTTACAGTGTATGTCATTCTATAATTAGAGAACCCGTTATCAAGCCGAGTGTACACATTGATGAAGGAATTGTACAACAGTTAATCGTAGTTTCTGTCCTCCCACGATTTCATTTATTTACGATATATATATAAATATTAATATATGTATTTATACGCTTATAAACTCAGTTGCATGTAATTCACTAATAATGACTCAATGTGTCTATTTAGCCTGTTATAATGCCATTTGTCAATGTTTGTATCACCAAATGAGCCCTGGTATTTGTACTTTGAGTACTTTTATTGAGTCTTTTTAGAAATGTACTGTTTTAACGAAATCCAAGTAACCTAGCGTTCTCTTATAAAATATATACATGGACTGCTATTTCGAGATGGTTTTCTACTTTAGATATATTTTGATTCGAAATATTAATAAATATATTGTGTATAGTCCATTTGTACTTACATCACATTTGTTTCTATTGGTTATAACCGGTCAGCGTTACACTTGTCATAATTTTTTTCTGACTTTGGCTTTAATCAATTCTATAATTTACACCTGTTTCGAAGCAAACATATAAAAAGCGTAAATTTTTAAACAAAATCAAGCGTTAAAAGGTATTTATTATGATAAAAATGGTAATATAAAATATTTCTGATGACCTTAATTCCAAAAGATGAGTTCCAACAATCACAAAATTTATTATGTCACTCGTGTATATTAAACTATTTTATTTTCCGTTAAAGGGAAGAAGACTTCAACTATGCTGACGTCAAGCATACCCAATCCTCCGATAGTTCCACCGATTTTATCTGCACCCTCAGGTAATAACTAAAATGTGTGGATTCGATACACGATTTTTCTTTCAAACCAAAAGATATTTTGGTTTCTTTAAAGTTATTTTTTCATATTTTCTAGTAATAGCGTATTATACAAATAAGCTTGTTTGCTTAACATATCTGATATTTGCAAAATATGTGACAAATTATTAATGTTCGAGATAAATCAGTTTTTATCAATATATTTCACTTCGAAACCATTTTACCCACTGTTGCCATAAAGTTGAATTGAATTGGAATTTGTAAAGAAAAATGCAATTTCTCAAGAACTATTTCAGGCAAATGCATAGATAGCAACTGCCCAACATTTGCTAGCTGTTTCGAAAACACATGTCTTTGCAATCCGGGCTTTGTAAACATTTCTGGAGAATGTGAAGGTAAGAAATTTTTGATAGAAGAAAATAACTGCGAACATATCAAATGATTATCAAGCGATAATTACTTAGTATCTTTCTTATTTAATTTGATACTGAAACAATTTCAAATACAACTAAGCATCTGTAAACTTTTTTGTCTGATCAATTTTAATTTTAGTTTTAAACTAATTTTTATATCTGGTCTACATTTTAGAAAAATGTAAAGACTGTCCTCAGAATTCTCACTGTGTCGACAATAAATGCACGTGCAAGACTGGCTTTGTGAATGTTTCCGGGGCTTGCGAAGGTATGATATTTGTTAAGTTACAACCTCTTTACGAGTTATATATTAAGCTGATGCATGAAGTATGTTATGTTATGAATTATGTATGTTTTAAATGCATTAATAATAAGCTTAATGAATAGATAAGTATTATATTTTTGGTAAAAGGTTTGATTTCCAGTGCAGCTTATGTGAACAACACCGTATATAAACGCGTTTGTTTCTTATATACATGAGATATGACTTCTTTTCAGTAAAATGTCTAGATAGAAATTGTCAGTTTAACGCTAGGTGTGTCAGCAATAAATGTGCCTGTAAATTTGGATTTGTGGACATTTCTGGATTTTGTGAAGGTAGGAAAATACATGATGCAGTCATGTACAAAAACGTGCAATTCTAAAGAATTACATCAACCAGTTTGTAAAATATATGTAATCGCATTTCATACATATTGATCATTTAGCCATACAAAAAATAGTTCATTTTTATTTTCTGTTCGCCAAAACCTGAGAGCATTGATTTATTGAAATATGAAATTGATATATGAGACACCAAACAGTATTTAATTTAAAAAAATTTACCTATAATATTTCGAAAACTTGTTAATCGCACCTCCGTTTCAAAATAAGTTTTGTTTTCGTTATTTTCTACAATGATAATTTGCTAATCGTAAAAGAGTTAATTGAATTTTTAAAAAGCATTCTTTTACAGTGATATGTAACGACGGCAACTGTTCATCGAATGCAAATTGTGTCAACAATAAATGCACATGCATGTCTGGATTTGTGAACGTTTCTGGAGTATGCGAGGGTTGGACTTTAATCTCATAATATATCCGTATATATACTGAATCATACCAGTAAATACACCCCATCCCCTTCCATTTTTTTATACTTTAACTATGATAATTAATGTTTGTAATCATTGTGTTTTCTTTTCAGTTAAATGTGAAGATAAAAAATGTCAATCAAATGCTCTCTGTAAGGAAAATAAATGTGTTTGTGCAAATGGATACATAGAAAATAAAGGAATTTGTGAAGGTATGAAAAAAGGTCAAACGTAAACAATAGGTAGCACTTCCTTAAATGCTTTTAATTTTTCCATTGTATTGTATGTGAAATAATCAAGATGAATATACATATGTATCACATAAATCTTTCATAAATATGCATGTACATGGATGTTAGGGAAGGTGTTGTTGCCCACTGTTGTAGTATTCAAAGCTTCGCTCATATCGTAAGAGTTAGTAAAAACAGAATGGTCATTCTTATAGCCATTTAGTAGTTGAAAATACCGGATAAAGCATATTCTTTGATAGTTCTAATGGAACCTGACCTGTTTTGTTCAAAAATAAAGTTGTCTTTTTTTATGAAGGTTATGGTGGCATATAGTGGTTTTCAAATGTAGCGGTTATATATTTTAATCTTTTACTTTTTCTTGTAGTTAAATGCATAGATATTGACTGTCCATTAAATTCTGCTTGTGTTGACAACAAATGCAAATGCAAAGAAGGATATGTAGATGTAAATGGTGTTTGTGAAGGTAAACTTCTTTTTACAAGGAGTTTTGTGAAATTTTAAGTTTTTAAAATAATTTGCATATTAATGAAATTTATGTCTTTCTAGTGAAATGTGTTGACAGTGAATGTCAAGAAAATGCAGTGTGTCGCCATAATAAATGTACCTGTAAAATTGGCTTTGTTGAGATAGATGGCAGTTGTGAAAGTAAGATATATATTTTTTGTACTTATAACTCAGATCTATGTTTTAACGAGATATAGAACAGAGAGAACTAATAACTTTAAGGTTAACTTTATTTAAAAAAATAAAAAAGCTTACATATGTCTCATTGCATTATTTCAGAAAAATGTCACTCCTTCAACTGTCCGCGATTTGCATCTTGTGTCAATAATAAATGTGCATGTAATAGAGGATACATCATGATTGGTGAAAGATGTGAAGGTATGAGCGCATCTTGGATCGTTAAACAAGACACCTTTTGGTTTAATCTGAAATCGGGGTTTTTTTTTTATTGTATCTTAAGTATTATGAATAATTTCGCATTATTCTAAAAAAGAGTTAACATTATTTAAGGAATAAAGAATCATTCTTTGAGTATTATGAGGTGATCAAATACGATAGATCTGATCACCCTGATCGTATTTGATCACCTCATAATATTCAATAATATTCAAAGAATTACTTATTACTTATATTTATAAATTTTTCAGCAATTGTATTTAATATTTAAAAAATCATTAATGAAATTTATTGGACTAATATACAGTACAAAATCGATTCGCAGTGTTATCATAGACAAAGACACTAGAAAATGTAAATATACGAGTATATATATATTTCTAGAAATAATTTACTTGGATTTAAACAAATTGAAGAGATATTTTAGAGGGGTTTTGTCATGTTTTATTGCCCTACCTTTAAATGAATTCATGATTATTTTAAAAATATTTTTATTCTATTTCAGTGAAATGTGACGTGTCCAAATGCGCGCGAAATGCATTTTGTAAAAATAATAAATGTCAGTGTAAGAGTGGCTACATCGGAAACGGGGTCACGAAGTGCCAGGGTACCAAAGCTTTTTTTTTAATTTACAAATTAAAAAATAAACACTGAAAATCTTGATACTTCTAATTGTCAGCATTATTGTTTTAAACATCAATTACAACGTTTTTAATGTTACAAATGTTTCAATAAACCATTTTAATTTTGAGAAAAATTCATTCAATTATCAGAGAGCTGTGGCGGAGAAGTGTGCGGAAAGAATGCAAGATGCACGAATTACGGTAAAAGAAAAAAATGTAAATGTATTAGCGGATTCTATGGAGATGGTATTACCTGTACAGGTAAGCGAATTATAATAGCATATTCATAATCGCTAAATGGGAAATATCATATGCCTTAACCTCGTTAATTTTGAATACTAGTAGCGGTCTATGCATGTAAATTATTTTATTGTAGATACATGTGGTGGAAAGAAATGCCACATGTATGCCAGATGTGAAAACAATAAATGTGTCTGTAGTATGGGAACATACGGATCAGGAGAAACTTGTAAATGTATGTAATGATTTTGAATAACATTCAAAACACAATTCCCACTACTAGTAGTATGCAATGATATTAAATTTTGAACATTTCTGACACAAGATACTTTGACGTGTATTCTCATTAATATTCAGCCTTGGGCATTTTAGCGTTCAGTTCAAGTTTTTATTCAGGAAATAAAATGTTTTATATATATATATATATATATCTCTTTAATAAATTCTTTATAATACATCTTCAGTACTCTGTGGGTGGAAACGGATTCGATGTGGTGACAATGCCAGTTGTTACCGAGGAAAGTGCAAGTGTGACGGTGGGTTCGAAGGAGACGGCATGGTTTGTAAAAGTAAGTCATTACATGTATGTCAGAAGATGGACTCGGTATCAAAAACGTATGACGTTAAATTTAGCTATGTTGAAAAAAAAATTTGCAACAGCGGGTTATAAACATTCGCTCTCAGAACACTACATGTAGCTACGGCAAAAAATGATATACATGTGCAACAACTGAATTGAATCTCCATTCTTAGAACACACTTGGTTTCTTTTTTTCAGAACTTTGTACCTGTTCTATCACAAGTCACAATTGGTACAACTTGTATGATGGAAACTTTCTGAAATTTGCTGGAACTTGTAAATATACCTTGTCACGACACGTCAACCAGAAGTCAGATTGTCAGTACAACGCGGAGATCAAGTACAAGCGGACGGACTCGCCTAAAAGGGGCTCAGCGTTAGAGTTCATGGAAATAACAGCTTTTGGCAAAAAGATACACTTGGGTAGAAATTTGGAAGTAATGGTATGATGTAGTTCATTAATAAATATGCAAAAAAACCACTACCTGTTTTAAGTTAAAATAAGTTATGATACACAAATATTTGCACGTCGGTATACATTAACAAAATACTATCAAGAATATCATTTTTTCTGATTTTGCTTTTGTTATATTCCCCTATTATCCATGTGACTCTACTTTTAAGGAGGCTGAATGGTCAACAAATAAACCACCAGATCTAATTTAAATTTTTAGACATGCTTTCTTTTTTAATAAAATAAATCCTAATATTTTACTTTTAAAATTTGAATATTTTCCTACATGTATATCTTAATACAAAAACTCTTCTTCCAAAGGAGATTAATATAGTCAAAAAATTGGTCACGATCATCCAGCCCTCTTAACATAATAAGGAATGATACAAAATTGTATACTATATACAGTCTATCAACCTACGCTTGCAGATTGATGACCTACAGATCCACCTACCCTATACGTCCACCTCCATCGTAATCCACTATAGCGGTCTGGGCGTGATGGTGCTGTTTAACCAGTGCAGCATTAGATTGTTCTGGAATGGGAAAGGATTGGTGACTCTTTCCGTTCCTTTCGACTTTGGGAATTCCTTGACTGGTATATGTGGGAATTGTAACGCTAAGAGAGATGATCTGAAAACCAGCAATGGTGAAGATGTATCGAAGTACGGAAAGAAGGCTGGGACGTTTGTAGGAAAGACCCATCTTGTGACTGAATCCGACAATAACCAAACGTAAGTTATACATTTTCTACTTTCTTGTTATTTAATACATGTTTCCTTTCATATTCATAAAAGTTTATTACTTACATTATGTTTTAGGGGTTACCATTATAGGATTTTGCAAATGCTTTTTTGGCAGATGTGAATCTCTGGAATCTCCTAGTTCATGCTGGAATCTACAGAACTCCTACTCCTTTAAGAAATGTGGTTTGTTGAATAAAAAGTACAGATATTCACCTTTCAAGCAATGTATGGAGGCGTTCCCTGAACTTGCAGACAGGGCGTATGAAGCTTGTAGAAAGGATTATTGTTCTACGCCTATAGACGCTGAAGCAACTCTATGCAGGCATCTGGAGGGTTTTGCCGATTTATGTGCAAAGAGGGGTAAAATATTGTATTGGAGGTACCGAGTACCATCGTGTAAAAAGAGTAAGTGTTTTGTATATCAAGCAATATATTATATATCTTTGCATTTTTTTAATTTCCTTATAAACTGTTAAAGCTTTGGTTTCAAATAGTCAGAGATATAATTGTTTAAAATGTTATATAAAACAGATCCATATTACAATAAAACCAACTTGTCTGAACAGGAACATTTATATTTATTCCCCGCAATTAAAATGGTTATATTTTCATGGCCATTTTCAGAATTTTACAGCATCATGTAAAGGGGGTTCTTTGTAAATTGTATATTCAAATCTTAAAGTTAAGATTTTGGGGGGACTTTCCTTGCTACCAGAAGTTATTTTCTAGAAATATCACATTTAATACTCTTAGTTGAAGTTGATGAGTAAATTCTTAACCACCACGTCTCCTTACTGTAAAGGGGGGAGTTTATATTATTTGCACAGCACACATGGCTCATGTACATGTACTACAAACATTATTCTTTTGTAAAAAAATGTATTCCTCAATATACTGCATATATCGAGACCATTCATGTATTTTAATCATGGTCGATTAATTATTGGCTGTTCTAAATACAGTAAGTAATAAAAACCATATCGTTATACCATATATTGTTTCTGTTTTGAAGGTCTTAAATGCGGAAAGAACATGTTTTATTGGTGGTCAGCACCCGCCTGCCCCAGCACGTGCACCGATCCAAATGCAGAAAAAACGTGCGGCCTTCCAAAGACGGAGAGCTGTCGCTGCAACCATGGATTTGTTCTGAGTGGAGATAAATGCGTTAAGCAAAGCGATTGTGGCTGCTCTAGAGGACCAAATTACTACCCGGTATTCATTTCTTCAGAATGATATGATCTTGCAATTACATGTACATGTATTTCTAATGATATGGAATTTGGAGTTTTGCATAAAAAATCATGTGAAATGGTAATTTACTCATAATAACTGGAATAAACTTGCAATAAAAAGAATCTCTCATGTAATGCATTAATTAAGCAATAACTTGGCATTTGCATTATCCATATATGATAAAATCCCTATCATTTTTAATCATTAATCAAGCAATATGCCCTTTTCATTCAGCTTGAATCCTCATACACTAAACCTGATTGTTCTGGAACCGAAACATGTCGAAAGTTGCCGAAACAGAAACAACCTCAGTTGGTGAAGGGTGAAAAGCAGAGATGTCACGCAGAAGCGAATTGTGAAGTCATGCACGGTGTGCCCGAATGCACATGTCAGATAGGATATACTGGCGACGGTGTAAAGAACTGTAAACGTAGGTTAAAAACAATTTTTGATATGGTGAAATTGGTACATTTTTCTTGTCTCATCCTCTTTCTATTGTAGGAAAATTTCTGCTCTATTTTTTATAACATTTGCAGAATAATAATAACGGTATAACATGTTAAGATGATCGACTCTTCTTAAGCGTTCCCGACTATATTGAAAGATAAAAATTACAAAAATAAACTATAATTTGTTTTGTTACCTGAGTTTTTTTAGAGTTATAATTGTGTATTCCGTTTATTCTTTACAGCGGCTACATCATGCAGTGTAACGGAGAACGTCAAAAACTGTAGCGCTACCATTGAGTTGGCCGGTGAATGTTTCTACAAGTCCAAACACACCCAGGCCTGTCGTTACACCGCTCTCAGCGTCACAGACGGCAAGAAGCATCGCGCTTACGTCAAATTTAAGGGACAGGGTAAAAGTAGGTCCTTATCGAAAGGACGGACATCTTTGGGCTGTGCAGATTTTACGTTCACGAGAGATCGAGTAGTTATAGAGGAAAAAATATGTGATTGTCCAGGACATTGATAAAAAAAACTTTTATTGAAAAGGACTACAATTTTTGTACAACTGTTTAACTATTATTATGAAATAGAGTAAAGATACCCGTGCATTAATGAATTACTTATTAATAGATTAGTGTCTTTAGTGTTCAAAGATGACATGTTTGCTCATTCCTCTGGTTTTCTGAAGCAGCATGCGAATAAGGAAAGCAATCTTTCTTTGAATGTTTTTATTTTTGGCTACAATGAAACAAACGGACATAAATTTATACATCTACTCTTTCATATGAATCGGTTGTCATTCGAAAATTGAAAATTCTTTAATAACAGTTGTTTTGTTTTAATCGCATAACTTAAAAAATGGAATACATTTTCGTGTTGATGTCTTTTTAAAATATAAGTAGATTTTTCTTCAATCAGAGCGATTATATAAAAAAAGGAATTTCCAAATAGGGTCATTACATACCTCTTTATCCTGAGTTTCCATATCATCGGGCATTATTGGACCAACTTTGTTCTAGAGTAAAAAAATTAAGTAACTAAGGCTGTGTGTACATAATTAGTTGATAAAACAGAACTCTTAAAATATATACATGATACATGTAACTGCAGTCTTCAGATGTTCACACTTCTTTTACAATTCATATATATGTAATTATTAAATCAGTCCGAATGTTATTTAGACTTTCGACAGTTCCGTTAAAAATCATCAGATTCCATGCATATTTTTCGTAAAAGGTACAATTCTGAGCAAAGAAAAATTGTCTCGGTAGCTTTCAGTTACCAAAGCAACGGCCATTTTTTCCTTACAATATCGAAATTTAAAAGCATTCTAGAAATAATTTTATGAATTGAAATAATTTCGAAATCCATATAGCCACAATCTGATTATCAGCCTTTTATATAGTCTTGCAATGCATGACTATGTGACAGTGAAATTGTTAAAATTAATGGACGAAAGGAATTTTATCCATGTGTATAAAACTTACTCTGAAAGGTTTCGGACTCTGTTCTTTAACCTTTTCGATGGCGCCTTTGATTATGCTGTCAACGTACTTCTATTAACATATATATAAGAAAGAAATGATTTATTGATTAAACAAAAGTAATTTTGTTTGTCCCGTAAGTGTAAATAAATCTCATTGTACACTTAAATAGTTCCTTGCCTGGACTTCCTTTAGATCTGGCTCTACCTGTGCTGAACTATTGTTGGTGTTTATCAGCTGAGTTTGATCCTGTTTGTTTACGGACGACATCCAACCTAAAGCCTGGTGGAAATTTAAATTTTAACATGTTATAATCACTTTGTTTTGTAATGTACATGTATATCGTTTTTCCAATTATTTTTTATTAGTATCTTTTATTTTCATTGCAGTTACCTTTAAAAATGAAAACGATAACAAAAATCTTATTTAATCTACCTCGAAGCATTGAATAGTTTTCATGGTTTCAATTTTTATCCAACGTTTAGGTTGCGTTGTAGGTGCAGGGTAATTCTCCATCAAGAATAGCCTTTACTATCAAAAACGTACTCTTTTTATCCTAAAAATAAAGAAAAACATGTCACATTCTGTATAAATCAAATAAGAACTGATTTAATTAAACGTTGTTTGAAAAATAAACGCCTTACCTTCAATATTTCCGAAATGGAATGAAACTATGGTCATTGTGACGTCATCCATTATTGGCTTTTACGAAATCTTTCATTGTGACGTCATGGTCCAGTCCAAAAATCTAACGTCACATGCTGTTTTCATTCGGACTACATCGCCCTTTCCGTCGCTTACAAGAAAAAGTTATAGGCCTATTTATAAAAATGACCCAGAGTGGTCCGATACTGTTTTGTGATTTATTAGCCACTACGTTCCCTGAAGTAAAATTGTAAAATCAATGAAAATAAATCACGAGAATAACTTTTTCTCGGACCAAACATTTTTTTTTATATAAATTTCACATACAGAAAATTGGAACTTGAAGGAGATGCCCCCCCCCCCCCTCACTTTTGGGGGATCATAAAATTGTTGTAAAAAAAGAAAAAAAAAATAAAAAAAAAAATTTTTTTTTTACCCCCCCCCCCCCCCCTCCCGGATTAGGATTTTGAAGATTGGTGGATAACGGGCTTTTTTGGGGGGTTTTTTAGGGGGTGGAGGGTTTTTGGGGGGGTTGGTTTTTTTTTTTTGCTTGTCAAGATTTTAGAGATAAGTTTGCCCCCTCCCCCCATTTCAAAACCGATGCTACGTGCCTGTAAATTTGATTTGCTTTGAATAATTGTACTTTATTTTGAACTCCGTAAATTTCGAACTTACATTACGTACCCATACTATCCGGATTGTGACCGTGTAATAGTCTTTCTTTTAGATTACTGAGATTGTGTCAAATAAACGCTTAACAAAATAACGTACATTTCCATAATATAAACATACAAGAGAGGCAGAGTATATTTTTAGCCAACGTTTCCTCAGCAAATATTGTGACAGACGTCATGTCTTCCAAGAAACTGATAAACTCGGTGGACAGCTGCGTAGACGAGGCACTAGAGGGCTTAGTGATTGTGAATCCCGGTCTTCGGGTGCTACAGGGACATCGGGTAGTGATCCGCCATGACATAGAGGATGTTATCAAAGCGGGAAAAGTGACTCTGCTGTGTGGGGGAGGGTCTGGACATGAACCTGCACATGCAGGTTTGTACAGAGAAAGTAGTTCCATGTAGCATAACATTAGATTCCATTAATTGTGATTATATTTTTAGTAGAAAATATACATTTTGTATTCTGCAGCAGCAGTGAGTGAAGACACCTTTCATTAAATCCAATTTACCTTCATACTTACAATTTTCACGTTTAATAACCATTTAATTTAATTTAACATTATGATATCTTGTTTACATGTAATTTTATAGGTTACATTGGATCAGGAATGTTGTCAGCAGCTGTAGCTGGTGCAGTGTTTACATCCCCTCCCCCAAGTAGTATACTGGCTGCCCTGAGGACAATCACGAAACCAGGGACAGGTTTGTTATCCGAGTTTACATACATGTACATGTAGAATTGTAACGTGTTATACCAAATGGGCGCTACCTGTCAACTTTGATTTCAACCTTTATAGAAATAGCGTTCTTAACATAAGACTATAAACCGGTAAGTTGATTCCGTTTGTATTAAACAGCTGGATCGCTGATCATTGTTAAAAATTACACTGGGGACAGACTTAACTTTGGCCTGGCAGCAGAAAGAGCAAAAGCTGAAGGACTCAAGGTTAACATGGTCGTTGTGGGAGAAGATTGTGCTTTGACTTCATCAGATAAAACGGCTGGAAGAAGAGGCTTGTGTGGCACTGTTCTTATTCATAAGGTACATAGGCTAGGTTTTAATTTTTATACAAACAGACATGATGCTATATAGAGGCAGAAAAAATGAGAGATCAAAGATTTCAATTGGTTCACTATTTCTTATTGTTTCAAATTCAAATTTACGTTTCCCAATAGATTTGTGGTGCCTTGGCAGAAGAAGGAAAGAGTTTGGAGGAGATTCATCAAGTTGCCAGCAATGCTGCCAAAAATATGGGTAGATCAAATGCTTTACACTGTTTACAAAATGAGGTACATGTATATGTATGCTGAATTTAGAATAATTTTTGGATGATTTATTTTTGTTGGGAGGGATACATGTAAGAATGAATGCACACAATATACATGTACATGTATAGTTTGCATGAGAAAAGTGGCTGTTTGAACAAGATTGACTGTATTTTTTCAAACATTCATAGATTGTTCAATGCAGTCGGATTACATGCATTTATTTACTAGAATATGCCAAGCAAAATATGTCTAACTTGTTGTAACAATTAGAAGGTGATATGATACAGACTTCAAGTGAATGAAGATATTGATTTCTTTCATACAGGAACAATTGGGGTCAGTTTGACTGCCTGCAGTTTACCTGGGGCTGGGCCATCGTTTGAACTGAAAAGTGATGAAATGGAGCTGGGTCTTGGTAAGTATAAGCTGGTTCATAAGTTTTACAGGGTATATGCAAATATACATTTGTTTTTTGAGAGGTTAGATTTAGTATTTTATAATGCAGAAAAATACTCTTTATATTAATGAGTGACACTTTTACAGGTATTCATGGTGAGGCAGGTGTCAAAAGGACAAAGGTAATTTTTTTTTTAAAAATTCCAAAATGGAATGAAATTATTACTTGAATTATGCATGCAGTGACACTCTGACAGATGAGTTTTACACAAGATTTTTATGCCTATATTATGGTGACTGAATGTGGCACACAGTGTTACCTTTTTCCATTCATCATTCTGCCATATTTTCTGTCTAGGAATCTTGATTTTCTTTGGCTAGGCTTATTGTTAATACACATATATTGATCTGTTTCTTTATATTGATGACTTTTAGTTCAAGTTCAATGTTGATTGACTTATTTTCCCTAAAGTTATTGCTCTGTAAACTTTTAAAAAATATAATTCTTTACTGTTTTTGTACATGATAAGCGAAAATATGTACATGAATGTCTTTAAAAACTTAATATATGTACCTTTAATTCTATTCTCCTCACAACCAAATCAGCAATACAAAAGCAGCAATATGATGTTATATTTTTATTATTACCTAGTGTCATACACACACATCTAGTTATTTGAAAATTGGTTTTAGAACAGACATACATGTACATTTACTGAGTTTTCTGCTGGTAATACAAGTTACATACAGTTTAAAATTTGTAATTCAAGCTCTTGTCAGCCAAAGAAGTGGTGAAGATGATGTTGGATCACATGACCAATCCACAGACCTCCACACACCTTGACCTCAAAAAAGGTAAAAATGCCATCTCTCTTTAAAGTCTTACTTAAATTCAAATCCTGATGAATAGCAAATTACTGGCTTTAATGTAAAATCTATGTTGATTTAAAGGTGACAGAGTGGCATGCATGATTAACAACCTTGGTGGAACTTCTGTGTTGGAAATGAGTATCATTGCTAAAGAGGCAATTGAACAGCTAGGTGAGGATCAATGTGATGAAAAGCATAACATTCAATTATATTTCAGTGTGTGTTAGAACAGTATGTAAAAATTGTATTAGTTTAAAGTTAGTGGTGTTTGTAAGGTTATAAAATTCCTTGTTCAGTGTTATATTATATGAATTGGTTTATTTGTAGAGAGTAGGGGAGTGGCAGTGGAAAGAGCCTATAGTGGATCCTTTATGACATCACTAGAGATGGCTGGTGTCTCTATCACCCTTCTGCATCTTGATGACACAATCAAACAGTGCCTAGGTAATATCATATGTACAGGTATAATTATCTAAATTCTATTCTCACTAGTAAACGTGTGTTTGTCAGTTCAAGTTACAGCATTACTAACAAAGAAAAAAAATTAGTGAGCTGTCATGAAACAAATGACATGTTTACTGGATCACTATATAGGAATGTATTTATAAGTAAACTACTGGTAGTAATACAGAAAGAAATCAGTTACAAATAATTTCATTTTACACACATGAATGCAATGTTAAGATTTGGGTTCACAGATGCTGGCACCACTGCTCCGGGCTGGTCAGTGCCCCTGTTGCCTGTAGGAATATCCACTCGGGAAACTCCAGGAGTTATGCCCTACAGCCAAGAGGATGTGGTGGCCAAATCCACCGACGCCGTCCAAGTACCAAAGGGTAAGTACCCGATACTATTGACTAATGGAGTAATTAGTGTTTGACAGTAACAAAAGAGTCGTAAGCACATATACAAGTCCCTAGGGCTTTTATTTAAGATGGTATGGGACACTTCCATGTATCAAAATAAACAATAAAACCAAGTGTAATTATATAAGTAGTTTCTTTTCCAATATTGTCACCGAACAGCGTAGTGCAGTGAGTTAGAGGGTTTACTACGAATCTGTACGTCATGAGTTCGAATCCCGCTGGGGGTTTTTACCTCTCCAAATATTTTTAAAAGCTATTTTTTTGGTTGAATATTGTAAAATTTGAAAATTCTAAACCGGTGAAAGTATTTTAATGATAATGTACTCTAATCCACATTAATATCCACAGATGTCCCATACCACCTTAATAATGGGCCACTGGAGGTGATTTATCCCGATTTCAATGATCAAATTCCTTGCTTTAGATTTCATAATTAACGAATTTAACAATTGGAAATAATTCTGAAACAGCCTCTTCAAATGGGTAAATTCACCTCTTCACTTCCAAAGTTGCCTTGCAGATAGTCACATGTACTTTAGGATCTATATATTAGTTTTCACTGTCGATTAATTTCTAATTTGATTAAAATTAGATTTTACTTCCAGAGACTGCAGCCATGTTGTATGAGATGATAAAGCTGTCCATGGAGAGACTGATAGCAGCAGAGACTGAGCTCAATACCCTGGACAAGGAGAGTGGGGATGGGGACTGTGGATCTACCCTGGCCCGGGGGGCCAAAGGTCAGAGATGTCAATCAAAAAGTAGTAAAAAAGAATTGAATATTGAAATACATGTAAATATGGGGATTGTCATTGAAGCAAAAGAATGAACTATTTTGAAGGTATACAATGCAATTTTATCCTGATTTTGTTGGTTCACAATGAATTATTTAATTTTGGTTTTCTATCTATAGAGCAATTTTGGTTTTAGTTATGTTTAATGAAGGAATCGAAAATCAAATTAGAAATGTTTTTACATATAGTTTAAAACCTGTATTCAACTAACATGGATATAAATATGCTCAAAAATTTCTTATAATGAACAATACCTAATTGAATTGTTGGAAAATTATCATAGATTAATGAGCTACAATGTACATGTAGTATTTTTTTTTTATTACACAGCAATTTTACAAAGTTTAGGTCCAAAAGAGAACCCTGGACTGCCTGTGGGAGTCCCGGCCAATCTGGCTCTGTCCCTGGCGAGGATCGTAGAGGACTCCATGGGAGGATCGTCAGGGGCGGTATGTTGCATCATAAGACAAAGGAAGCATTTTATTGTTTACTTAAACAATAAAATGCTTTTTTTGGTAATTCATGCAGGATATGAAGGTAGGTACATTGCAGAAAAAATACATAACCCGCATTAGTGGGTTATGTAATTTTTTTCTGCAATGATCGTTACCTTCATAATCCACATGAATCATCAAAGAAAGCATTTTATTGTATATTTACATCTTTTTTTTAACAAATTAATGAATTGATCGTAAAAAGTAAATAAAAGTAGCTAAATTATTGTTAATGTACATCAGTATGTTAGATAAAAGAAATAGCTTATATGGGAATTTGAGTCTGACATCATCATGATTATTTCGTACAGTCCATGATTTTTCTTAGGTTGCTGAAGGTTTCGACCAATCAATAAACTGGTTAGAACTGGATCATGTAGATTTCAGTCCAGTCAGTTTCTTTAGAGCTGTCAATTACAATCAATTTTCGTAAGAAAGGGAGGGAATCATACTTGGTGGATGTTAATATATATTGCATTATACTCTTTTGACATGAGTGCTCTTTACCAAATTCAAGAATTAGTTGTGCAAAGTTTTGTTTGGGTAGTAGTCCTAATACTGTTTTTTAAAAGTGATGTGTGGAAGTTTGTTTGCAGGACAAAGCTTATGAAAAATTCATAGATACACATGTAATTATAAAAAAAAGCTATGATGAGGTCTTCTCTTTTTTGCAGCTTTACAGTTTGTTTCTTACATCAGCTTCTCAATGTCTGCAGTCCTCTGTAACTCCTAACGACTGGGTGAAGGCTCTTTTGAATGGAAACAGCACAGCCATGAGGTAAATGAAAAATAATAATTTCAAACAATGATATACAACATATGTGTATCTTGAAATAATACTATTCAATATATAATCTGCAGATGGCCATAAAATTGTTTTCAAAGATTTAATTTTATTTCCGTAACTTTGGGAGCAGTTTTTAAACCTTAAGCCATTTATAAAAACTGTAAACTGTCCCAGTTATGTTATACATATACTCATATAACATAGGTATAAATAAAATTCATTTCATTTGATTTAATTTTTCACTTTTTGAATTCAAAGATAGGACATATAATTTTTTTTTAAAAACTTTTTCATACAAATTTTTAATGTAACATCAAGCATATAAATACCATATGTTTTGCTTGCACATCATACTGTGATGTTGGCAAGTTATTGTATACAGTATAGATGAATGTTTTTACCATTCAAGCAATGTGTTAAAACCCAGAATTAAAATTATTTATCAGTGCAAGAAAACTTTTATGTTGTTAATGATCGATCCATTTTGTACATATAATATTATTTTGCTTAACAGATATGGAAGAGCTGAGCCAGGTGACAGGACAATGGTAGTTATTTAATTGTGTCTTGTATCTGTCTCATTAACTGAAAATGATATATATCGATTTATTAAAGGATAGCACTATAAGCATATGTCTAATTAGATTGTAAAGATATAATTACATGTATATCATAAAAAATTAGCAATATTTTTGTATGGTAAATGCTATAACATAGAATATGTTAGTTACCAACATCAAAGTTCAAAATCTAATGCTAACGTGATTTCAAACTCCATAATACAAAATGAATGTATTTGTGATACATAATTTGGAGACTTAAATTTAGAGTTACCTGTCTTACTGTTTCAGATTGATTCCCTTGTGGCAGCCGGTACAACACTATCTGAAAAAATATCATCCTGTACACCTGTGCAAGCTTTAGAAGCAGCAGTAAAAGTAAATAAAAAATAAACGAAGAGTTTTTAAAATTCTTAATTATTAAGAACACAGTGATTAATATTTAATTAAACTTCTTCAGTAACAACTTAAATTAAGGTAATGTTGATGAAATAATGACAGCTAAAATCTGATAAATAAAGTAAAAAAATTTTTGTATAACTATCATTGGATAAAATTATGTTGTATTTAAGTAATTGAAAGTAATATCATCTTGATGTTACAAAGTACACATTCTCTGTTTTTCGGCCTTTCAGGTGGCAGAATCGGCTGCTCAGGCTACTGCCAGCATGAAGGCCAAGGCTGGTCGCGCCAGCTACGTGAGTGCAGAAAGGTTAAAGAGCCCGGACCCAGGGGCCGTGTCCGTCACCTACTGGATGAGGGCCATGTTAGAGGTACTTCAAAAGCAAGGATAGAGGTCCTCCAAAAGCTGGGTTAGAGGTCCCAAGATCCCATGCAGAAGTTCCTCAGAGGTGCTAAAATTTTATCCCCCCAAAAATGTTGAAGGACTTGACTCATTGCATACCCTGGTATATCATTTTTATGTTATTTCATTAAATAAATAAAATGGATATGATTAGAATGAAGATATGATTTGAGGTTGATTTTAAGGTACTTAAATATATTTTTAGAATGTACAGGGTATTATACATGTATCAAAAGAACTACATACAGCTCTGTTTAAAATCCCCATGTCAGATATATTAAAAGGGGGGCTTTAGAGATCATGTACTAGCATGTCTATGTATCATATTATTTTTCATATTATTTGTGTTTACAAATCTAGATATTCAACCATATGATTACACCTACATTGTATCCATAATATGTCTCATTTTTGAAAATGTTTTTATGTTGATTTTTAACTGCTGTAAATGGCAAAGACTGTATGAGATCCATTATCATTGGTACATTAGGGCATTGCGATTTTCTTTAATTTTCTTTGATTTACATGTATTGATTGACAAGTTGATTATTTGTACATTATAATTATATGATTGTATACTTATCAAATGATTTTTGTTATGCATTGCCAGACATATAAGGTGCTGATTTTGATAAAAATTGCTATATGTCTATATGATTTTTTGTTGATAATTAGATAATATTTAATTATAAAGAGAATCTTTCAAACCTACAAATAAGGGCATTTGGGTTTTTCATTGATTTTCTGTACATCATAATGTACAGTTTCTTTGATTTTTGCTACACATTGCAAGACATATCCACAACATTATTCTTTTAATATACGAGTACATGTATAAGTAAATTACCTACATGTACCCGAATACATCTGTGATATATTTTTATATGTTTATAATAATTTACTTTGATTTACAAGTTGATGAATTGTACATTATAGATTGTCTTTGATTTTTGTTATGCATGGCATGTATTTCTTAAGTGTGATTCTACAAATGTATCGATATATTTGTAGGAGCATGTGTTGATTTAATATAAAAGGCATTAAATTGATTCAAAGCATGGTTTGTTTATCAAATGAAAAGTTGATAAGGTTATATTCCCATTCTGAGACAAAAAGAGACCAACTTCCTGTAATGTACTGCTATTAGGTTTGCGTGTCCTTGATTTTGTGGTTTTGATCTTAATTTAAAACAAATTAGTATGCTATGTGTGTAAGCTTAATTGATTATTAGTTTCGGA
Organism: Magallana hongkongensis; assembly: GCA_016163765.1. Classification (NCBI taxonomy): domain Eukaryota; kingdom Metazoa; phylum Mollusca; class Bivalvia; order Ostreida; family Ostreidae; genus Magallana; species Magallana hongkongensis. The sequence continues at coordinate 52,302,228 of WFKH01006014.1, forward strand.
ATTTCTTTTTTAATCACTAGACACTTTCTTTTTCACCTTGTAAGTCATGCTGGAAACAAATTTTTTTTCAGACCGAGAGCTATGATCTGCAGCTTCTTCCATAAATGAAGGACAGCTTATTATTGTAAAAGTTCCTTTACTTCCGGAAGAGCTATTTTTGTTTAAACTTTAACTGCCTTGTTCTATATAATGTGGAGTATCAGGACCCTGTGCCTGTTGTAAGAAATGTCTGGAAAACCAAAGCAAAATTTGTTTAACGTGAATTCCATTCCACGGTTATGCATGGTTTTCGCAACAATTTACATGTAGTTTTGTACCGTCAGGGTTTTAAGGGCTAGTTTAATTATGTCAGCACTTTGTGTTAATGTATTTTTCGTAAAGGGGGATGCCGAAGTTCATTTGTTGTTCTTCTAATTATACGAATGTCGTCTTCTTCTTTTTTTTTCCCTTTTTTTTTAAAATGCGAACTCATTTCTTGTTTACTTTGATTAGTATGTCTTAATTGGGAAGAAGAAAAATGAATAAAGTCTTGAAGAACATACGTCGTTAGGGCAGTAATAGCCATGCACGTGTTCGCCAATGCATGTTGTAAAAATTTTGGCTAACTTCATCAGAATTTTATAGAACATTATATCATTTCCGACGACTTTTAATAGTGCAAATGAGTGCCTAAAAATAAAAAATAATGGAAAAATAATGCAATAATACAAAAATGAATTATTTTTTGAAATGTTCATTTATTTGGGATCAGAATTAACCCTAGTACCGTATGTGCACATACTTATATGAAAACTATCATCAAAATTATGATTTGTCTTCTCATAAATTAAAAAGAGTTCGGATAAAGATTATATATTAGGATGGATAAGATACTGAAAAAATAAAAAGATCAACTTATCTGATATTTCTTTCAAAACTTCGTTTTAAAACGATGCTTATTTAACATAACATCGATTTATAACTCTTGAATAGGTTTAACAATAGGAGTATATTTGAAATGATGTATGCATACCAACATTTTCAAACAGTCCATTTTTGAACTTCAGTGTCTTTTATTTTATAGAATGGGTCTATGCTCCATATATTTGTCATACAATGTAGTTTAATTAATAATAAAAAATGAATCGATTTCAATCAACAAAAACGTGAAGTGCTGACACAACATTAGAAATACTGTATCATCTTGAACGTTTTAGGGAAATAATAGAAGTCTGTAAAGTTGTGTTTAAAGTCGCATATACACATGTAACATATGTCATATAACATTTAAATAAACTTGTGACTAAAATGGCTCAGTGGTCAGCGCACCAGACTAAAGTTTTATAACCTTATAGGAATTATATTTTTAGGTTGAGGGTTAGATACCACCAAAACTTGAGGCAACTATTCTTTGTTTTTTTCGTGTTTGTTAAAATATTCAAATTGACCATTCTTAAAAATTGTGCGTTTGCAGAATTGTATTAAATTATTTAAAAATATATTTAAATGAAAAAAAAAATAAAATAATGGTATTTTATGATTAAACCAATGGGCATCTGCGCCATCTTAATTACTAGAATCGTGCGTTCAAGAAACGAACTGGCTCATTTTATTTATTAACCATATGTGAAATCTTAATTTCTATGTACATGTAAACTCTAAATATGTTCCCGGTAAATATATTCATTCTTTACGTAATTATTCAATATTATTTCATTGCTAGTATATATTTTGATACAAACTCCCACTTACTTAGATCCGCCACCACCTTACTCTCATTTTTGCTATTTTGGGCTGGTTTATCGATGAAAGTAGGTTTTTAATTAATTGCACAATAATTACTTATCAGATAAAATTCAATTATAGTTTACGGACATCATCTCACACGTGTTGAAATACCAAAGGTGTAGGTCGTTACTCTGGTGCAGGCATTTCGTGATTTATTGACAAAATGTCTTCATTTATTCATCTTCTTAAATTATGACACATTGTGCAATGCAATGTCAGTCATTATACTATTCCGTGAAAGGGATGGGCGAGTTTAATAACAAGGTCAAGATATAAAAAAGGACATCCTTGTTTTCTGTAATGAGAGAGAGAGAGAGAGAGAGAGAGAGAGAGAGAGAGAGAGAGGGGGGGGATTATTTGGTAACATTGATAATTTATATTTACACCTATTATTCATTTAATTAGGGATGGCAATCGGTTAACCAATACCATTCCGACCGATTAACCGGTTAATCGTATCAGAGATTATATATTTTTGTGACATATTTATTAATTCATATCACAAAAAAGCTTTATTCATACGCGCAATAAGACTTAAAAGACGTAATATATTGATCTGTTCAGGTTTAATGAGAACATTTGATTTCAAACAAGAAAGAAAGAATAATAATAACGAATAAACATACATTAAATATCAGGGACAAATATTTTCCGAATGTTTTTGTCCCAAGTTCAAACTGCATTGTCACCCTCATCAAAACCAGCACTTCTGTTACAGTTTTTGTTCAAATATCATACCTGATCTACAACGACAGATTACATTGATAGATGGTATTGATAAAAAAAAAATATTTGTTAACCAGCGAGATTCAAAGTTTTGCGTTTCTTTCTGATTTAAATATTTCGGCACTTCACTTTCCGGTTCGTTCGGTTCTTCTTGAAACGCTGTTAGAAAGTCAGTGATTGTTTAGCTTTGCATTTATTTATGGGGTTGTTCTTCGCTGATGGTCTCGGGCAGCGCGCGTTTAAACAATGGTAAATCATCTAGCAAAGACTCCAATTCATTTAAAATTATTAAAATTGACACCACGATTGTTTGTAAATATGTACATTTAAAGGTATACCTCTATAGTATGGTTTAACAGATGTGGCTCAAGACTTTAGCAGTATTCACTGTTACTAAAGATATTAAAACCTCTAAACGTCCAGTAGATTTAATGCATGTATTGGCTATCGTATCTTCCTAAACATTCTGGATAAAGCAGCCATGACCACTAAAAAGCTCATCAAATCGGTGGACCGTTGCGTGGACGACGCTCTCTTCGGATTGGTCAGTATCAACACCGGCCTCCGTATCTTGCAAGGTCAGAAGATCGTCGTTAGGGAGGACATTGATGAGGTGATAAAGGCGGGAAAGGTGACGCTGCTGTGTGGCGGGGGGTCGGGGCACGAGCCAGCGCAGGCAGGTAACGTTATGGAAGACCGCTAGCTATGAATCTAATCTTATTGGAGCAAGATATATAGGTATATTCCGTTGTTAGTGATAATACATGCAAAGGTTCATCTATTTGTATAAAGGACTAATTTTAAGCAGTGTTGAGCGAGTTTAATATTAGGGCTTGTAAAAGTAGATGCTAGAATAAAGCACCACAGTGTAGTTGATTCTTTTATGGGTTAATCAAAACTATAATTACTCATGCCATGGCTTACTTTGAAATCGTTTAAGGGTTGTGATGTCATAGTAAATGTAAATCATTGTAAATGGTTCTCGAATTGAATTGAAACAACATTGTCTTTCTAAGGCTATGTAGGCCCGGGCATGCTTTCAATAGCAGTTGCTGGGGCTGTGTTTGCCTCCCCTCCACCGAGCAGCATTCTCATGGCCCTAAGACACGTCACCAAAACTGACTCGGGTGAGTTATTAAATTAAAAAAAAACCCTATAATTATGCCTACTCATTAGCGACGAAATTCATTCTTTTTCAAAGAATGATATCTACTTGTCAGGAAGTCCGTGTTAATACATTAATTATTGTTCTTAAGCTGGATGTGTAGTCATCATTACAAACTACACCGGTGATCGCTTGAACTTTGGATTAGCAATAGAACGCGCAAGACAGGAAGGCCTTAAGGTGGACTCTATAACCATTGGTGAAGATTGTGCTCTGACGTCATCCGACAGATCGGCGGGTAGGAGGGGACTTGCTGGTACCGTTCTCCTTAATAAGGTAAAGTCAATACTTACTTGTAGAGCTTTTTACCTGAAATAAAAGTTTACGTCGCATTAATTTAACATTTGAAGTCTTTTCCAGATATGTGGTGCGCTCGCAGAGGAAGGGAAAAGTTTAGAAGAAATCGTGGAGTTTGGAAAACGGGTTACAGAAAACATGGGTGCAATACTGTCTTCTTTGTCACATTTGAAAACAAATTTAATCATAAAAGGGTTGTATTTTATATTGTATTGTTGAAATTGCGATGTTTTGATGTTGACTTTTAGGAACATTGGGGGTTAGTCTAACTCCGTGCAGTGTTCCCGGGTCTGGACCCACGTTTAGTCTTGGGGAAGATGAAATGGAACTTGGGTTAGGTAAATTCGATTATTTTGGTTGTGTTGCATACTTACTCACCCCGTAACACGTTGTTCTGCAACACGGTTGCATTTACTGATAAACTATATTGCGTTCTTTTAACTAAGGTTTACATGGCGAAGCTGGTGTGGGAAGAACAAAGGTAAACAGTTACTAAGTATTTCAATTAATTGATTTTAATATTGAACTTCATAGCTTACACAGATCTCGAAGGACTCTCAACTGCTTCTTCATATTGTTCATTGTTCTCCTTTAGGTTTCATACCGTTATACACGTTGTATTACAGATAAAACCAGCAAATGAGGTCGTAAAGATGATGCTAGACCACATGACAAATACAGGCAATGGGACTCATATTAAGCTTGAAAAGGGTACAGTATAAGTGGTCATACAGATTGGCATAATTATAGTTTTGATACGAACATAAAGATCTGAATTAACTAGTATAAACGCAAATCGTATTTACTTTATAGAAAAGTTAAGGCACGTATCATCTTTTTCTTTAAGTGTTGCTCCAAGCTTGTGTTTTGTTTATATAATTTATATATATTAAATTGTTGCTTTTCCAGGGGACAAAGTTGCTTGTATGGTGAATAACTTGGGAGGACTGTCCCTGCTGGAGATGAACATTGTAGCTGGGGAGGTTATATCACAATTAGGTATATCTATATATACTGTACGTTAAGTCATGTGAAACTTGATGCTTTGTTTTCGTTCAGTGAATATGACATCATGTATCGATTGATTCCACACAGAGCAGAGAGGTGTTGCTGTGGAGAGGGCATATTGCGGTTCGTTTATGACGTCACTCGAAATGGCTGGACTCTCAGTAACAATTCTACATCTTGATGACACTATCAAACGGTGTCTAGGTATGTCATACGTTTGACATTTTTGAATTTCGATACATGTATTGATTGTAGTAATCTGGATTAATTGTTAATGTTAGATGCCAAGGTGACCGTTCCTGCATGGTCTAACCCGGTATTGTGTCGAGGGAAATCCGACAGAGAAACCCCAGTATACATTCCCGTAAAGGAAGAAGACAACACTCATAAATCTAGCGATTTCACAAGAACATCTCCAGGTAAAAGGAAACAGTAATCTTTTTTCAGTACCGGTATTTGTATTCCTCTTGAATATTAAACAAATACTAAATAATGCACGTCTTCAACTGTAATATTTTATTATAAGACATGACTAGTACATTTGTCTTTCTAAAATCCAGGGAGCTGTGAATTTCATCGACCTTATTCGCCCCTATTCTTTTATTGAAACATGCATCGAAAACTAAGTCTATATGGGGGATAAATTCTGGTAGATAAATGTTGGTTACACGTCTTTTATAGAGACTGCTGCCATGTTGTATGAGATGATAAAGCTGTCCATGGAGAGACTGATGGCAGCAGAGACTGAGCTCAATACCCTGGACAAGGAGAGCGGGGACGGGGACTGTGGCTCTACCCTGGCCCGGGGGGCCAAAGGTCAGAGATGTCGATCAATTAATGAAACCGAGGGGTTAAAGGTTAGAGAAAAAGCCAATCAATTTATCAAACCAGGGGCCAAAGGTCTGCTACACCCTGTTTGTTTCTTAAAAAAGTTAAACTTTCCAGCTGAGTTCAATAAATTGTAGTATATAATGTATCCTAAAATTATGAATTAGCTTAATGCATATCATGAATTCTGAAATAAATAATCTGTAATTTCAGAAATATTAAAGGAACTTGGAAAAAAGGATAAACCAAATCTACCGGTACACACCCCAGCAGACTTGGTTTTATCCATAGCTAAAATAGTGGAGCAATCGATGGGCGGATCGTCGGGAGCGGTAAGACATTTGTTAATAACTGTTTTTAAAATATGTTTTCTTGTTTGTTGTTCATGGTTTATTGAAATACTCTTAATAAATAATGTTGATGTTGTTTAATTATGCCTTATCTTACATTTCTTGAAATTTATTCTTGGACTGTTTCGAGATCGATTGGTATACATTTTAGAAATGCATGCACATGTACGAGTATTGTTAAAAAATCATAAAAACAACCAAAAGGATGAATTGACTACATATTATTAGACACTTCTGTCTTTCAATTGTAACTTTCTGATAGTTAAAACAGTATACATTAACTTTACTCCCTTGATTTAAATAATTGAGGAGAGAAGGAAATTTATTGTTTCACGGAGAACCAATGAACTGTTTTGCCGTTGGTGGTTCTAAGGGCTATGGAAGTAGCAATCATTTCAGAATAAAGTACATTTCCCGAGGGTTTGGGTTACATTTTTTCTGCATTGGTTGCTACATGTGTCTATGTACACATGTACATTCATTCCCGTATCAACATCAAAATAGTTTTTCATTGATTATATGAAAGCGATGTGTGAGTGACACTTAAAGCATATACAAGAATCTATTGTTGTTGTTGTTGTTGTTGTCATCGTGTTCTTGTTGTTGGTTTACGTAGCAGTTGTTAGGACTTAACAAATTCTAAATCTTGTTGCAAAGCTTTATAGTCTGTTCTTAACTTCCGCCTCACGTGCCTTACAACAAGATGTTACAAAGTCGGGATGGGAGAGAGCACTAAATGAGGGAACGTCAACTGTTATTAGGTACACATACCATGCATACAGTCATGTTCGAACCACTTTTACACAAAAACTGTCTAGTCTCATTAGTGTAGACTTTTTATGCCTGCACTGAGATGTTTTTATTATATTTTTTAATGTTAGATATGGCGGAGCTCAGCCCGGAGACAGGACCATGGTATGTGTTTGTTGAATTTTCAGGTAACTCACATTCGGCGTATTTATTTGTACAAGCCGTGAAATATTTTCAAATAAAATTGCTATCTGAATCAAAACAGAATTTGATATCATATAAGATAAGGATAATGGCCAGTATCTGTACAAGTTTATTCAACACGTACAACTGATACAAGTGTAATTCGTTATATCAAGTCTGTCTGGATTTTTTTTTCTTTACTAACTTTGAATATTTTTTCACGCATTCGTTGAAACGAATCTTTTAAGCATACGAGTATTGAAAAGTTATCCGTAAACGAGAGTTTATAATAATTAAATTAAATGTGAGACTTGATTTGCTATGTTTGGTTGCTGTATGTTTGAGGTAACAGATCTATGACTTTTTGTGATCGTTTCGGCCAATCACAGTTGTGTCCGTAATTTCACTACCTGCGCACACATCACGCCTCGCACTACTTTGTAAACAAGGCAATGACAGCTTCATGTAAATCTTCCATTACATGTTCAGTACTAAGGAACATTATTTTGATGCATTTGTCTTGAGATCCAAATATTTATACAGTTATAACATGAATCAAATCAAATGTTTTTCTTTACATGCGTTTGAGTTTCTTTCAGAAGTACACTTCGCCCGCTAAAAGTAAAGTTAATTCATTCCTTGCTATTTCGGAAAGCACCCAAAAGTGTGCGATTTATCCTATTTAAAGCATATTGTTCTTCGCATTACACAAAAACATTTTATGATGCTGACAATTGATACCATATGGCGATCATTCCTTTAAAAGGGATACTGATTGTCTCCTCAGGTAGACGCGCTGTTTGCCGCTGTTTCGGCAATTAGTAGTATCCGGGATTCCTCTTGTCTAATCGCTATCATTGAGTCAGCAGTCCAGGTTGGTCTTTGTAGATACATATATATATAGATAAAAAGAAAAGGGCTGGAAAAAAAATTGCCCGTTGCAATTGCACAATATATTTTATATACATTGTATAATCATTGTTTTCATATATTTACTTCTAGTTTATTTATACCGGTATCTTTTCTAAAACATTGCCCATTTGCTTTTATCATCCAATTAAGAATTGTCAGTTATTTATATGATTACTATTAATCAACAATAGCTATGATTATCCATTCTAATTTTTTGCAAACACAACTTAAAATTAATATTCACTTATTGATATTCATTAAATGATTTTAAAAAAAACCACACATTTTTTTACTTCTTTTTTTCTGTATTGTCCGTGAATTATTTTGTAATCTCAGGAGGCAGTTAATCAAATGTGTTTCGAAGCACATACATTGAATTATTTTTCCATCTTTAATTTATTTGTATCTCCATTAGTCTGCAGACTCCGCGGCTAAGGCCACAGCTTCCATGAAAGCCCATGCCGGCAGAGCCAGTTACGTCAGTGCAGAAAGGTTAAAGAACCCCGATCCTGGGGCCGTGGCGGTGACAATATGGTTAAAGGCAATACTCGAGGTTCTCCGAACAGCGCAAAGTGGTCACTGTTGAATATTTATCCGAAGATAATAAGCATCCAGGAAATTCTACCTTCTAGACTTTTAAACTTCATGTACCCAGAGCTAATACAGTGAAAAAAAATGTATTAAGCGCACACCATAGCGGATGCACCTTTAATTTATTTTGGAGTAAATATTAAATATGACATCGATACTGATTTTACAAGCAGAGAAATCTTTAACGCCATTGATATCATTTATTTGATTTAACAAAATCACAGCAGAATAAGCAGTGTTGTAATTTTTGTTCTGTCTTTAGCTTAGTTTCATTTTGTTCTTTAGATTATTTTAGCGTTGAAATCATACATTTATTTGGGATTATTTGTACATGATATTTGAACTCTGTATGAGTATATGCACGTACCAACTTAATAAATGAGTAAACAAATTGATTCTTTAATATGTTTTAATTTTTACATGTTATCATGTACAATTACATTTATACAATGCACATGGCATAAGATACTACTATAAATAGAACCTGACATGCGTACAGTGCCATTTAATATCAAATTGGTAATTCTAACGAAGAATCAGAATCAACAAAATAGGCTTTCCTCAATTTCTGGACATCTCTGAACTACCATCTCCGGCATCCGAGAAAAATGAACTGTCAAAAGAGTTATTGCTAGACTCGTCGAACCTCTTGGGGTCCTTTTCTATACATTCCATTAGTTTTGCGCTATGCTGCTGAGCTTTGGCGCGTAGAGCCGCGATGCTTTCTGAACGAATTTCTTCCTTGACACGGTTATTGACGTCACTTCCGTCAACGCTTCCCTCCTCTTCACGCATTTTCTTGGACGCCTCTATTGATTTTTTATGCATCCCTGAAAGAAAGAACAAATCTTATTTTTTTTTTTTTATGCATCCCTGAAAGAAAGATCAAATCTTATTTTTTGAACT
>WFKH01006014.1:52311810-52341810 GCA_016163765.1 Magallana hongkongensis
CCCCATGTCTTCTCCGTCTTTCTCCATTTGGCTCGCCGATTTTGAAACCAAACCTGTAAATGGATGTTAGATGTGCTGCATACTGATTGGATTGAACAAAAGTACATCATTAAATTGGATTTGATTTCAAAAAGAGCTTTTTTTTCATTTTGGGATCCTTGCTTCATCAGATATGATTGTCAGTTTGGAAAAAGCACTCTCGGCAACATTTGGCTCTATTCAGGAGATGCATGTATGGGACACCTCTATACTGTGATTTAATTTGATTTAAAATAAACAACAAAATTAATTATAATTTTATATTTTTTCCTTTCACGATTTTCATGTTTAACAGCATAGTGCAACATATTTAAGCGTCAGCTACTGATCCGCAGTATACGAGATCGATATCTGATGTGGCTGTTGCACCTTTACCTTTATGAATTTTAAAATGCATTTTATGATGAACTACTATACAATTTGAAATTTCAGATATACCATATAAATTCTTAATTAAAAAACCCGCAAATAATTCGGAAATTATGAAATGGGAAAAACAACTTTAACATGTTTGGGTTTTTAAATATTAGTTTGATAAGCAAAGCTTTTAAATGAACATTTAACTCTTGGCATGAATGTGATTTTTAACATCAACTGATTCTGGATCAAGAAGGAATTTGCTATCGCGGGATCTTCCTGTCGGTGCTTTGTATATTCAGCATTGAATGCTCCGTCGAGCATTGGACTTTGTAGTACAAGGCCTGTAAAGTTACCAAGTTTTCTCAGAAAATAGCGATAATTAAAAAGGTATTATTTTAACCTCATCTTTTTGAGACATTTCCTCAGTCTCCATGTCTACATTTAGACCTACGGAGAAAATTTCTTTTGAAGTAAGAATTTTTCAGTCGATTCTGTAAGATGTTTTTGAAATCGCAGATAAAAACAGTATCTAGTTCCTGCGTCAACAAAAACATATGTATGCTTTCTTAATTAATTTGAATATCAATTTGTAGAAGCATGTTCCGTTTTCCGTTATCGACATCTTGGATAAACTTAAGACGGAACTTTTCGGTACATCGCTTGCCAAATCGCGGGGAACTCTCGCCATGATACAGCGACTTACGGAAGACTTCGAGAGCTAAAAAATATTTACATGCGAGATAGAAATCTTGCGTGAATGTGTCCAGCCCCGCGTCTGTTTAGATACGGAGGCCAATTAGAAATCATGTACCGTCTCCCGCGGGAACAGCAAATTCCTTACGCTGATAATTGGTTTTCTATTGCAGTATATCAAAGTTTGTTAGCGGTGAGCTTCAAGACATTTTACTACTTTTATAAAAATCAACGAACTGTTCATATAAAATTCGGGTTGACTCGGTTCTTTCTTATTTACATAAGATCTTTTAATTCTATTTACTGAGTACAATCTCTCTCTCTCTCTCTCTCTCTCTCTCTCTCTCTCTCTCTCCATTCTGCGTTCTTCTCTACTATTTAATAATTACTGTCTGTAGTTTTGTTTTATTCTACTCACCTGGATTCTGTCTTCCGGTAGATCAATTTTCAGAGCTAGGACTTCTCTGGCATACAAATCAGGATAATGTGCTTCTTTAAACGTTTTCTCCAATTCTTCTACTTGGTAGCTCGTAAAAATTGTTCTATAGATTGAAAATTAAAAAAAATTAGATATAATGAATGATAAACAAAGAACCTTGTTTGAATAAGGGAAATGCTTCATATATAAAGAGTCAAATATATCAAGGCCATGAAGAATAACAGTACAATGTCCTGTATTGGACAACTACTGTTCTTAATACGCGAGAACAGATGTGATGTAGATACTTTTTTATCATTCTAACAAGATGGAAGCCTCTGCCAATTCTTTTTATTTAATTGGATGGAACTTGCATCATTAAATGTATAATAACGATCCAATTTGTAAACATGGAGTCTGTAACCGCACAGAGTACGCGTAGTGAGTGATTGGGCCAAATAATTGGAAATTAAAAAGACTAATAGTTTGCTTTCTTTTCTTATTGGGGATGTTTATCTCTTAATAGGAAAGGAAATCGATGGTAGACGCCGGGCGGGCTTTTATCATGGTACTTCGTGTAATGAGATGGAGTAATTGTTAATCGGAAGGAGGAATTTGGCCACGTGCAATGACGTTGTCCGAGTTGACATAACAAATAGTCCTTAGGTGCCGTGTGACGTTTCCACCAAATCGAACGCGCCCCTACCTATCTTGGGGATTCTCGTTAACGAACTAATTGACAAGGACTTGTTTTTCGCTGACACTTATTAGTTAGTAGATTAATGTTATCAAATTAAATAGAAAATACAAGACCGACCTCGGATAGAGAATTCATCCAACTCGACAAGGAATTGGCATGGAAACTGATTGGTTCAATGAGGGTTTTTTGTTTCATTATAATTATTAAGGTTGTAAGTCAGCATTTTGTGAGAATTAAATGGATATTCTTTTGTTCAAAGTGTATTTTGCAAGACAGAATTATGCAATAAATCTAAAGAATAATGCAATCAATCTAAAATACATATCACCAAATTTGAGAATTCACTCTTAATATGAATATAAATCTCTATATCTTAATTGCAAAAATTCTGTTAAATTCACTTTCTTATACAATGTAATTGCTTACTTTTTTAAATGGCGTAAATTTGAAATCATTAAATTTTGATATGATTAATAAAATGATGAATTCTGGTTAAAATTGGAAAGTGATATATCTAAGGTAATGATGTCCTTATCGAACACACCGCAGTTGACATTATCTTGACCAGAACTCTTTCTGGCCTCAAATTGTTATAAAGCTGTAAGTAAACACTCCATGGTCTAACTCGTGTCATGTACTCCATGTACACACTTGTTCTCAGAATTTAAATTTTATTCATGCATGTATGACTTTTGAGAATAATTTTTGGAGCATGGGGTATAATTTTTTGAGTAACTCAAAAGTTATATAATCAAGAGGCCGGGTTCCAAGACCATAAACTAAGAATGAATTAAAAGTCAAAAATTATAAATCTGTTTTGTTTATTATTGACATCAATTATAAACATTAAAATAGTCATCCTTTCATATAATAAAAGCCAAACATACCCCAACAGAAGTTTCATATAATTAGTGAAATAATTTCAAAAGGGATATAAATCATAAATGTTGCCCCATTCTAATCCTAGTTTGTGGTCATCGGCCCGGATGAAGGGGGCGGGGTGGTGAGGGCTTACCTGTGTCTCCGGCGCTTCTTCTGCTTCTTGCAGATAGCTGTGTTGTCTATTATCTTCTCCTGGTGAGCACACTCTGGTCGGAGATGAGCTGAAATGGATCACATTATTATATTTATTTACATTTAATACATTTCATCAATGACTATTTTGATACTTAATCGTACAATTGCTGAAAATTATATAAATATAAGTAATAAGGTATCATTCTTTGAATACATGTATTATGAGGTGATCAAATACGGTCGGGCGTGATCAAATCTATCATAAAGCCCTTTGGGCTTTATTAGGTTTGATCACCCCCGACCGTATTAGATCACCTCATAATACTCAAAGAATGATTCCTGATTCCTTAAATACATGTACATAATGCGTAAATTACGTATACATAACCAAAACCAAAAGCATCTAGTACAATTGTTGACATTTTATGTTAAAATGAGTGTTTCGAATGCTTTAATTTTTCTCTATTTATTCAGATGTGTATGTGTATATTATTAATTAAATTCTTTAAATCTTTATAGATTTACCCCTGTAAGCATGAAACCATATGCATGTTCGCATATGTAAAATGCAATGGTATCAACCAGACAATTATACAAGTGAAGCATTTTATACAATTATAGCCTTTTGATGAGGTCAATACATGGTTTTATAGACCTGATGAGAGTATATCGACCGAGGACGAAGTCCGAGGTTGATATACTCTCATCAGGTCTATAAAACCATGTATTGACCGATATCAAAAGGCTATAACTGTTTTATTATAATAAATCAAAAATTAATTCTCTTCATTTTCTTCAAGGGTATAATAGTAAAATATTTTGTACATAATGTATAGGTGTTGATTTCGCTATTATGACGTCACAATGTCGCACGTGCCAAAACCAGTATTTTGTCGTGGAAATCTATTTTTAGTATAGTGAGGTCAATAAATTTTCTATTTTTAGTATAGTAAGGTCTATAACAAAATTTATAGCACGATCATGTGACAGTAATCGACCAATCATGTGCTTGGAAAAAAATACGATATTATAATAACAGAATTTATAGCATGGTCATGTGACAACAATCGACCTATCATATGCTTGAGAAAAATACGATATTATAACAATACATATTATGAAGAAGTGAGGGTATGCACCGTGTGATAGGGGTCTTAATAAATGACCCCATGAAATATATACCTCTTAATTGACTTTACAAGGGTTACTTTGCACAGGTAGTAAGCAGTTTATTTATATAATGATTCAAAATTCTGTTCAAACGCCCTTGATAGCAGAGAGATAACTTTTAATAAGATCAGTAAAACATACCTTTATAAAGAAATTGTATCAAGTTAATATAACAATAGCGGATGAGAGATTTTTGTTTTCTTGCTCTGAAGAAATGTATTAGTGAGTGCAAATAAATGAGATGGATGGAGAGTAAATTAAGAGTTTGTTAACTCCTCTAGATTTTTTTTTTAAAAATTACCAAAATGATACATGTTTGATCTTTAAAAAGGTTTATCACTTTTTATACTGAACCGTACACTTCAACTTTTATTAAATAGCTGTACATATTTTAATTTTACTTCAAGTGTGCATACTTTTGTGCGGATTATTTTTAAATATATAACTAACTTAAGTTTATATTATATTAATAAATACCGAACCTAACATTACAGTAAAGTTTATTCGTAAAAGAAAACTGATACTAGAGATATGGATTGTGTATAATGCTTAAATTGCTCAACGATATCATTAAAAGTTAGACCGTTTTCCAGTACTGTGAACGTTACAAGCAGAAAATACAAAGTATGACGCGCAATTGCTCGCATATTCAAGTCGATCGTAAAAGTTTTATTGAAAATAGATGTATAAGCTATTTTTTCGATACAATTCTTCCCCATGCCACTAATATCATTACATTCTGCCTAATTTAAGGGCATGGGGCATTATGAAATTGAAATTGAACTTTGATATAACCAACTGAACAATCCAGATGGGGAATTTTCTTCTTTTAAGAATTTCATCGTTTAGTGACTTTTCTTAAAAACTTATTTTATAAGTGACAGAAAAACCTTTCCATAGGGCAGACATACAGAGCGTTGCGGGAAAATGTTAACATTTGGCGTATTTCCTACAAATACACATAGAGTACAAAAGTAAAGATTGTTAGCATTTGATGAGATCTCCTTGGAAATCGTGATGGTAAATGTCAATTTTAATTTTAAAATGATAAAATTTCATGCGAGAAATTTCACACAAAGTTGATGTACATATAATTAGAAACGATCTGTTTAGTTTTCTTCATTATGTTTTCTAAATTGTGTGTACAATCAATAGAAAAAATAAACATAAACTAGGGAAACTTTAACATGTGCATCTTTTTCTGAATTTTGTTCTAACCTGTGTATAGCGTGGGTTAATATTTTTTTTACATTGGAACATACATTGATAAGTAAAAAAAAATTTAAGGTTTATGTTCAAACATTAATAAGAAAATTAATGAATTTTCAGAATATCACAAATAAAAACTTCTATTTTTGGTTCTCACATGAGTAGAAACCAAATAAAGATTTAAGGATACCCCCAAACCCCACCCACCCATCACACCCACACACATGTAGTCTGCTATTTTGACTTCTAATTTGATTTAGATAAGCAGCTCCTTCAGTTAATATTTGTAAATTAATCGTATGAAAAAGACATTTTGTTAAAAAGAGAAACAGGATGTTTAAACAAGAAGCCTGCACTCAGACTAAAGCCTCAATCGTGTACATGCTCGACTGTTTATTTGGAGTGTCTTTAAGAAGATCCTAGGAACCGTAGACTTTTTCGTGTTAGCTTTCTCTTCCGAACAAGTTGTTATTAGAAATGTCACTTTTCACCTTTAATGTGAAAAGTTTTATCAAATTCTCCACTCATGGACTACACTGTATGTCCATTATTGTGTCACCACGCCTGTCTACCCCATTTCCCGCTAGTTTTCTGGCGCAGTGAGTGGCGCAGAACACAAGTTCTGGCGCCCAGTGGTCAGCGCGAGGCTAGGAGCCCCTCCAGTCATCCGCTAAAAATTCTCCAACTTCTCTGTACCGCGACTTTCTACCTGTTTGTTTTCTTAATTGTCATTCTCTAAAAGACACTTATTTCCTAGCTTTACCCGCCATTTGAGTCATTGAGTGTATTGAATTAGAGTGAAGACAAGCGGTTTTCAAGTGGATAAGGCAAAGCGATGAGTGCTCTCTATTTGACAGAAAGTTGCTCTTCAAATAGTCAATTCGTGGTCATGTCGTTAGCAGCGCTGTAATGTTAATGCCTTGACAAAATGAACATAATTTGATTTGAAGAGCTAGTTATGTTTTGAATGTTTGATGACAAATAACGCTCACCAAGTGTCTAGTATTTGTTGAGAAAGAAAATGAGAAATACTAAGATACTCCATTTCCTGGGTGAGGTCTGTTCCAAGTGGTGGGCAATACACCCACACCCAAGAACTTGCAGCAAAAAGTCAATTTCGGTTGAAATATTTTGGTTAAAAAATTGCCAACTGTCGGAGAGAAAATTAGAACAGATCCCCGGCACAACATTGTTTGACTCTCTGGCTAACACCTTTTTATCGGTGTGCTAATTATCAATGACGAATTGACCAGAACAGCAGTTGTCGAACCTGGGAGGTGGTACCACTCTCACCTTAACTGATGCCCCCGCTGTGCGGATCAAAATCGCTAACAAAACACTTTATATGGTCAATTGAGCCTATTTAAAATTGAAAAGAAGCAGTTTAACAATAGACAACTAATGTCAATATATGTCCGGCTAATTGGCTTTCCAAACGATGCGGCCACTTGGGCCGACAAAAGACTAAGTTGATCGGGATTAGTATAAAGTATCAGACTTGATCAGTAAAGTTAAGTCTTATCTTGTTTTCCCAACGTTCACAAATATACAAGTCCTGGTGAGAACAATGATTGATAATTTATCTAGAAACAATATGAAATTCTCTCCTCATATCTGTCGCGTGCGATATATTCGTTGTATTCCGTCGGAAAATTAGCTCGAGAAGTTTGCAAAGCATAGATGGAGCAAGGGTGCTTATGATAAACACTGGAGAATGTAACAATCCAAAAATCCCTCTTCAACTCTAATCAGATTTGTGAGACAATGCAAATAATACGGACAAAGCTTGTTGTAAATTAGCAGAATGTTAACATGCATTTTTGGGACGACTTACCCGTCCTATTGCTATGCAGACGGATGGGGGGACCTTATCGGCCGGTGTTGGGTCAAATGAGTATGAGGGGTGAGGTATTTGGTTTAATCCCCCCGAACTCGATTTCCAGGAGACACTCCATGTGTGCGGAGGTGATTCATCCATAGGATGAGGTGTGTTATATGCTTTATGCAATCGTTCAACTATTTCAAAAAGTGTTCAGACTCGTTTCTTGAAACTACTTGGTATGTTATCAACAAAATGCAAATATCGTTATCAAAATATTATTCATATTACAAAGCATTCTACAATTAAAAATTTGGTTTTAGTACCATAAGAATGTTTGGTCCTTTATACAACATTTTATATTTTGCTGTCTTTAGAAAGTATATTTGTTGGATGATATCAAGCAAAACAAAAATAATCCCATTAATTGCATCAACTGCATCATATAGTATGAAAAAGTTTCAAATAGTTTTATTATCATTTTATCATCATTATCTAATTTGTAAGTCATACAAAAAAGATAATGGTGTGTAAATTTTTTATTTGAAAATTACTTCTTATGCGTACATGATAAACGCGTTAACTTAAGGTTCAATGCATCCATAGGAATATACATTGTATTTGCAAAAACTGAAAAATTGAAGTCAGTGTTATTCTTATAAAATTTTAATTTAAGATTTTTTTTTTATTTTCAATTTATTTCAAATTTGAATATGAAAGACAATTATCTTAACAATCAACATTTGATCAACTAAACAGTATTCACGATACACATGTTAACAGTTTTAATGATTTCTTTTACATAATTTCAAAAATTAATGGATTGGGTAAAGTAGATATTTATAGTTAAAATATGGTTTTTTTTAATTGACAGCATCATTACGTATGTGCGCTGTTCAGTATTGTTGAATTTTAGTTCAAAAAGCAGTTTAAATACCAAATTATATTTTCTACGATTTAAGTTAAAATCGTCGTTTTCAAACGATCAAAGGCAAAGCAATTAGCAAAATAATATTTTAAAACGTGTTCCAATTTAATTCCTGGGAAATATTTGATTTCAGGTGTCTAAAGATTTCTACTATTACAAAGTAAACAGTTTAAGAGAACTCTGTGACCCTGAAAATTAAGAACAATTATTTACTTAAGGCACACGAAAACTGTGTAGCAGTGGTTGTATTATCGTAGCTAATGAAAGTAGTCTGTGAAACTACGGGAATCCTGAGAATACAGCGACTTACAAATTTATTAGATTATTTTTGACATCCCAATATTTGTTTCCCAAGTTTTGATTCGGTGTGTTTTTCCAGAAATGTCGTCTAGATTAACATAGAGCTCAGACATGTACGTTAGCTTTTCAGCTGATAGCATCGAAGGTCTTATTTTTGTTTATATTTATGTGCAAATGCGAAATGTTTATCTGTAACATAGAAATACAAATAAAATAAATCAAATTTAGGTTAATTAATTACAGACAATTAAAAGAAAAGCGGAAATTATGATTTTAGTCATTTTAATAAAACAGACTGGGAAACAAATATACATCTTCCATGCCTTGGTATATCGTTCTTTTCTATATCAAGCATGGAATGATATATAGAACAATTGAATTGAACTACATGTAAATAATTTTAGAAAGAACAATTATAATCAAAACCATCAATATTGTATCAATGTAATATCTTCTTCTATTATTTTAAAATTATATCTTTTTCGGTGTATGTCAAGGTTGTGTTTTAACACCTGTTGTGTTAGGATGGTTGGTTGGCGGTGTGAATACGATTGACAATATTTGTCAGAGTTACATATAGATATACAATATGACGATTATTTTGTACTTTTCAACAATTTATTAAAATGGGTTTTATTTTTTTTTATATGAAAGCAGAAATTTGAAGCCATATTTTAATTTCAAAAACCATTACAATAAAAATTATCAATTATTGTCTAATCATTTGCACAAAACAATAAAATCGTTCAAAAAGGTATCTACCTTGTACAATGTAAGATATGAATATTCATATTTCATTTAAAGTATTTTGGCACACCTAAGATCTGTTGAAAGTTGACATGCAAATTGATTCCATATGCTCTAAAATGTCAAAAGGACATGTCTTATGGTTTTTGGGATGCATTTGTAGTATTACAGTATAAATCATTATTTAACACTTACTTTCCTCCGGCGAAGCTTTAAGTCCGTAGGCCGGAGTTTCCGGGCACCTGTTGACATTATTGGTGATGGGTTGAGGGACACAGTTAGGTGCTGTTTGATTAATAGAGTCAAATCTCCATGGACAGAAAGAGTTATTCTGGGACTGTGGAATTTCCCGATAATAGTTTGGATGCTGGGGCTCTGCACCGTATGCCGGGTTCATTCCCCCACCGTTAACACCCGCAGGGTACATAGAATTAGAGGGGCATATCCCCAAATTGTCCAAGATGTCGGGGCTCGGATTCTGTCGGCAAGGAGTTGTGTTAAGTCCAAGAATTTCATGTATTGCAAACGACGATCTTTGTGCCGAGTTCGGAAGAACGTTCATTTGCGAGTAGTTGCCGGTGTTCATATTTCCATAATGGTGCTGGAACCCCATCATTGCCTGGGAATTATTGCCCAGAAGGGGATTCATTGTCATTACAAAAATCTGAGGTCCTTCTTGGAGTCTTCAAAGGAAAGTCTATGAATGCAGGCGGTGCAAATAATTTGTTTAACAAGGTGTACACAAAACGATGTTCATCTGTGCCTTCAAACGGCCAGTTTTACACCCAAAGAGTGGCTTAAACTGCACTAACTAATTGGAGAATCCCGCTACGAGTTATCACAACTTCTTATTGAAATTTTTAAGAAGACACTACCAATTCATAAAAATCTCGGTAATTTAATAATCAGTCGGAAAGTCTTCAACTTTTTATACATATGTTATCAGTTCAAAGATGTTTGCAAATGCGCGAGATTTCACGGGATTTTGATTGACTGCTAAAGACGTGTAATTGGCGATTGTTTTGTAGTATGTCCCTCCCACCTGTTTGAATTTCAAATCCCTAACCAAATAGAGACGGCCAAGTGTTTGTCAATCATATAAACTTTTGACGGCTTTATAACGATTTACCGGGTCAAATGAAAGAAATAAACACGTATTCTCACTTCTAAGAACATCCCGCTGCGCTGATTTTTACGGTTTGTTCAATGGTGTTTGATTCAGAAATGTTGGCATTTTAAGATACGTTTTACCTACAGAATTTTTCCAAGGCAAAAATAATTTTGAAAAGTCATATGCATAATTCAATTATTTAAAAAAAAAAATATATGTTTTAAGTTTTTGTTGTTGTGAAGGAGTGAATTCAAAAGCCGGTTATGATGCAATGTAATTGGCACTCATTGCGAACCTGTAGATTCTGTTTTGACGAGGGGAATGAAATGTGGTAATTGTCCCTTCTGTCCGATTCCTGGAGAGGGAAGAGGTCCAATTATCAGCAGACGACAATGAAGGGACATGGCTTCCCGCCAGGCGGCGCGGAAACGGGTATCGACTAACGTCTTGACAACTGAAAAAATGTCTGTGACGTGTTGCCAGTCATCAGAGTTTGCCATCAAATGTCCATGTGACTAAGGTGATAAGTTCGCGCTCCTTTTCTCTAAATATGACACTTCAAACATTTAAGCCATCAAACTATGTGGTCAATTTTCTAACTTGTGACACTTTACAATATTTCTGTCATTGCTTAAGATCTTTCCAAGTGTGTGGTTGTTCTTCGTCTAATATGTGTGGCTTTTTTTATTATTGAATTTCATTTTATCAAACCAGCTTTTCATAATGGTTTTATATTAATTTATAAAAAAAAAAAAATAAGTCGAATACTTCTTTTGTTTAGATAAACTGAATTTTGGAAAACGCAATGTTTATAATAATCGTATATTTATCTTTCGAAATATTTTGCTGCTAATATTATAAAAACAAGTATAATTTTTTTTCATTTTCTCATATTCTATCAACAGTCCTTTTAATAAACGCAATCTTTAGAACATATATGAAGATGTTCGAAAATTGCTTCTAGATATTTTTTTGAATTTACAATCAAGATCTTTAATTAAGATTTGCTTCTATCATCTCTTCTATTGGTGACGTTTGTATGGACTGACGAATCCCATTGAAACAAATTTACAACGGACATGTATCTAACATTCCATTGTCAAGTATTTTCTAAGAAATAGTTGTAATTTTAAAACTAATTCTAACTCAGTTAATAAAAAATTGACATGACAAGTTTATTCATTAATTATATAGAAAAGTGCTTGCCCATATCAAATTTAATAAGTCAGTTGATCATTCGATCGGGTTTCCCATATTGATCCAGTTAAGAGTTAGGTACAAGAGAAGAAGGAAATGATGTTTGATCGGTTAGCTATCCGATTGGGTCGGTTCCTTTTCTTTTCGATAATAGGATTCACAGGACAAACCGCTATTTCTTTGGAGTCGTGCCTACCTTTAGCAGATGATCCCCCAGTCAAACAAACAGCTCTGTATCTGTTGTTTTGAAACATTAAAACTATAAATACTCTTCTAAGTAAACGATATTACTATGAACACGATTATCAAGTTAATACCTTACATGTATCTTTACTTATTGTACTGTACTAACCATTATCTAGCACGGCGGTTTCAACAAATCAAGTTCTTTTGTCTGAAAAGCTAATGAAATAACTTTCACCCGAATTCATTTCGTCCCTTCGTTTATGTATTTATTTATTTATTTGAGTTGCGGGTATATCTATACTTATAAAATAATAAAATTTGCCAGTAACCTAGACCTTGAAATGCTTGCGCCAGGGATTACCTTCAATACTGCACGTGTGAGATGACGTTCGTAAACTATAATTGCATTTATCTGATCAGCAACAGTTACTGTTGTTTAATTAAAACCTACTTTTATTTTAGGTAGATGATTTTTTTTAAAAATCGTCTCCTCTGTGCAATCGGTCGCTGCGAACGTGGAGCGGACCTACATATATGCACTCATTAGATTAATAAGTCAACAACATAAAAAAGTTCATTAAAGAATCAAGAAGATGCTGACTGTTATATATTGAAAGCATAATAATAGGTATCAATTTTAAAATTAAGAACAAAGCTCATAACTCAAAAATTTTAAAAACAAATATTTCAAAATCATCGACACAAAGAAGTAATGACACAATGACATCATCAAAGAGAATGGATTGCATAGGGGCTCATTTAATCAATATTAAAGATAAGATATGTATATGTATACTTGTATTCCTAATTGGATTGGGGGGGGGGGATGGCACGGTTTTCCCGACTTAGTTTTCTAATATAATTTAGATTTACTGTAAGAAGACAACAAATTCAATGACTATGATAGCGCAGGTAAATATGAGAATATCCCAGATATAAGATGTGGTAAATGATACTTGACGGATCTAAGTGATTAAATTGACAATACATATTAATGTAATATGAAATAAATACGTTATTGCTAAATATATCGATAGAAAATTGATTCAAAGTATACATATCAATAAGGATGTGATGATTGTTATAAAATAATTGGGACCAAATTGTTCTTCAATTTGATTCTGGAAGAAGCTTAGAAAGATCATTATGATAGGGGGAGTTCATCGGACACATACGTACTTTCGATCAGACAATATATACACAAAAAAATAATTATTATAAAAAAATGAATGAAGCAACCGTTCCTCGACGGCTTCTGTTAACGATATTTTAGTTGCGGTCTTTTAGAGTCCTAAAAGTATTACGGTAGGCGCTGGCACGATAAAGAACCAGGGTCATTCCTGAATACAGAGTTTCAGATTTTTAATTGAATGATTTACAATGATATCAATATAGATTCAATTGGAAATGTTCAATTCCTTGGAGCTGGGACATTTTTTTTTATAAAATAAAAAAGTTTTTTTATTCTGAACCTCAACTGTATGGTTGCCGCGATGCTTGTAGTTGGTTATTTCATCTTTTGTTATTTTCTATTCTATGTATATTTTCACAATTTTCTTTTAAAGATCAATTAAGCTAAGGGAAAATATGTGACATCTCAAACAGGTTTGTATTCGGACATTTGCGAATACAGGATCTAAATGTCCGATGAATGGTGAACTTTTTCTATTATTATTAATGTGTAAAGTTTGATCTGATGCTTTAATTTTATTAATAAAACGAGAACAAAATTAAATAGAGACAAACTGATCCGAAAGTGTTCTTTTTTATTTTAGGAGGTCTTTCGTTTTGTTTTTTGTTTTTAGTTTTGTTTGTTTGTTTGTTTGGTTGTTTGGTTTTTTGTTTTGGTTGGTTGTTTTTAGTTTTCATGTATTTTAATTTCAAATTAACAATTCAATAGTGTGTTTTCTCTTTAGAAAAAGATAAGAGGATAATAGAATAAAAATTTGCATGAAAACTTCAAAATATACAACATAGTATTGTATTGAATTATAACATTATAGTTTAAAAATTTACTTGAAGTTTTAATGTGAAGTCAAATTTGTTGGGGGGTTAAATTAGAAAAATACCCCTCATTTGGAATGGAATTCGTTGCTACATGAAACGACAAGAGTTATTTACTTGATTTTTTAAAGTTCAGTGTATATGCAAGGAATTCATTCATAAAAAAAAAACAAATGTAAGTTTTTAAAAAATATATGAATACACGTATTCTATTTGTAGAGGAATTTCAGATATACTGACATTTCCTTATGAATCAGAATGCTTTTAAGATGACCTTAAAAACCAGACTGGGTATTTGATCCTGATTATCTATAGACGGATTAACGCGAAAAAGATAAGAAGTGATTCATTTTGTTTTGATATCCGATCGCTATTCACGTTACAAGGCTCTTAAAATGCAAAGTAAACAAAAACACATGTGGAGCTATGCGCTCTGGTACTGTACGAATGTTCGTGCGTACGCATTCGCGACTGTCTGGAATACTATGTTTATAGAACATAGGGCGTTTTAATGTCACATGTTCAATGATTAAATCGATGTTTGGGTATACACGTGTATATTTATCCTTTCCAAACAAATATCTGGGTCTAATTAAAGCCTTCATCTAACTGCAGAGAGAAATCTTCCCGCAAAATGTCGCATTAATCTACATCTACATGGATTTATTAAATGAAACAAAATATGTGCATGTACAGCTACATATTAAAGATCATTATTCCAATCAATGAAGTAGTTCCGCTTTGAAAGGCAGACATATTCATGATCTATTTATAAATGAGACGTGTTGTAAATCCCTCCCATTGACTTATCAAATAACCAAGCACCTCGGTCCAAGACAGACACATGTACAGTTCTTAGATATTGATTTCTTAGATAGGAAAATGGGCGGGGACATCACCAATGGATGTCGAGCTCAGTAACTCACGTAGTTTTTCCCTATTACGCTCATTCCAAGTCAATGTCGACGGAAAGAAACAGCGACAGAGAGAAACAGCTCTAAGAAGATATAAAATGTTATAAATGATTAAATCAGTTGAGAATACTGGGAGCAGGCTATGTGTGGCTAATAATTGATAATCCAGTGACTTTTAAAGAAAGAAAATCAATTTAACTATAATTCAACTTGTGTCATTTAGATACAAACAACAACAACAACAACAAAAATCATCACCACCACAATCTACAAACCCACCTTTGCGCTATTTGCGACCTTACAATTTATATATATGTATATATTTGTTGTGGTTATACACTAGCAGCCTCTAAAAAATTAAAAATAAACGACCTTTACATGTGAGGTATATTTGTTTCTTTCCGTTCCTTATGCCTGTTTGTGCTTGTTTATGTTTTGTACGTATATTTATATTTTAACTAATAATACGTAGAGCACATGCAAAAACAACCATAATATCATTATCCATGATCTCGCTGTTTAATAGTGAAAGCATCAGCTTCCATTTTAATCTCAAGTTTTTAATTTCCGAATCGAAACTGGTCCGGGTCTATGCATTTTTTTTTTACTTAATTGACAGTTTGTTAATACATTTTTATGGTCAACCATTGCACATTTTGAATCGGTCGTTGTGTTGGTTTTTTTCTTTATAAAATACTTTCATCCACATTGTTCAATAAGACTTATCATCGTCTGTTTTGCGTTTTTATATACATGAATTACCCAATGAGTTTGATTTTCATAGATTAACTTTGCAAATATCAAAGTGTGTCATATGAAGCATTAAAAATTTCCAACATGTATATGTTACTAGACATCAGTTTCATTTTGGCTAGTTTATTTATTTTTGCAGCACATTGATTTTAACATTTTGCACAAAGTATACGATTCTATCTATAATTGCTGCTCTTGAAGTACATACATAGTAAGGTGATCGCGATAAAATATACTGCTTGATTACAAGTCATTCCTTGAAGAATTTGTGGCCTTAATATCTAAGTATATTACCCAACTGCTCTTTTTTCATGTATCTTTGTACTTAGCCACTAAAGTGACTTTACTAAAGTAATCGAGTTCAGAAATCCAAGTAAAATAATTTAAACGTTTTCGTTATGATAAATATCCAATTTAATTCATGAATTTGAATTAAATTGATTCTACATATAATGAGATCAATAGCCAATTATTAAGATTTTTTCTGGGTCTTTTCTTTTTCTCATTTTTCATCTTTCAATTTATTTGTGGACATGTTTTTTAAGGATTTTGCACACACTGCTCATCCTGAGCCTTTGGTGTGTGTTTATACTCTCCGCGGGAACATCTCGCGGGATAGTGCCCCCTTTTTCTGCAAAAATGCAACATATTAAACTGAAATTCGGCGAAATTACACCCCCCCCCCCCCCCCCCCCCCCCCGTTTTTTTAACATTGCCCATTGCCCACTATTCGAAGTGGATTATCTT
This sequence comes from Magallana hongkongensis, assembly GCA_016163765.1. Taxonomy (NCBI): domain Eukaryota; kingdom Metazoa; phylum Mollusca; class Bivalvia; order Ostreida; family Ostreidae; genus Magallana; species Magallana hongkongensis. The sequence continues at coordinate 52,328,123 of WFKH01006014.1, forward strand.
TGAACAAACAGAAAACTTACAATTGAAAAATTAATGACGCCATGTATTTTCCCTGAAATGAGATTTTTCTAAACGTACTCGATATGTTCGAATTCTTTTCCTTTGAAAATATTTGGAATGAACTACTTCGTAATGTTCTAAAGAGTCAGCTGGAAAACTCACGTAAAAGTCTCTCTGTCTCTCTCTCTCTTTTCTGTGTCCGTCCGTCTGTCCGTCTGTCTCTGTCTGTCTCTCTCTCTCTCTCTCTCTCTCTCTCTCTCTCTCTCATATTTTTCATAGTATTTTTTTGAAGAGTTTGGTCATCTGTCATATGCTATTTTACAGTACACCTAATTAGCGAAAATATCTTTGTAGCCTTAGACTTCCAGCTTTAACACTTTTACTCAAAACGAACTAACACTAGCAGGTACAGGTGTACGCATCTACGTTATGTACATTACTTCATAATGCAAGCTTGATGATATCATCCTCTCCTCATTCAATTATTTACTTTTTTACCTCTATAATTTTCTTTGCATTTATTGTTGCCGTGACAACCAATATCGTCACATTGTAATAAAAGTCAACGTAGTAAATTTTAATGACATAGAGTAGAGTGTTTTTGTTTTAATCATCTTACATATCTTAAAAAATATGATTACATAATACTTGTAAAATAACATGTTAAACATTCACAAATGACCCTATTTACATTATAACCTAACAACGACACTGTTATCTTCGGATATGCTTTATTGACTTGCAATAAAATCCATCATAATGATTATAATTTAGTTTATGGATGACTAAAATGATGTTCAATTTCAACAAAAAACTTTCCAATAAATAATCATTCACTCAAATAATATTGAAGTTACAATATTTCTTCATGCATTTTATAAATCACCAAGAATATAATGACTATTTCATAACAATATTACACAATGCCGCAGACATTTAAACCACTTCAATTTCTTCATTTCCAAGTGTTTTGTCTGATTCTGGATCCTCGAATCTGCTATCGTATGAAATCGAATTCCCGTCCTCACTTTCCGTGTCAGACTTGTCACAAAGTTCTGATCCAAATTTTGCGTTATGTTCCTGTGCTCGAGCTCGCAAGGTTGCAATACTTTCTGACCTTCTTTCATCTCTATTGCGCATGTCCGGAGATGACGTATCTGATCTGGTTTCATCAACACTTTTAAATTTCTCTGCCGCTTCGATGGATTTTTTATGCATGCCTAGATTATAAATATAGCAGGTTTCAATCTATTCACAATAAAAAGGATTGTTAGTTACAGTTTAATAGCTGTGTGCATGAAAAATATTTTTGAAAATTTAAGGTGGCTTGACATACCAATAAACTATTTGACGAATTAACAAGAATCTTTTTTCAAATATGATATCACAATTAAAAGACCGATATAAGCTTTCAATTGTTTCATATGAATTTTTTTGTACTTATTTAGAGAAACTGAAAAAAAATATTATTCGTGCAAGTTTGGTATCAATCAAATAATATATTGGTGTGTCGAGCAACCTTAAATAAGTATAATTTTAAAAACGCAAGAAAATGCTACACATACTCAAAAGCCAAGGTGCACATGAATTCGTGACGCCATCTTTAGCACTTTTAAGTATAGTATCCGGAAGCGGAAGTGAGTGTCGTACCATGGCCCCGTACAATCCATACTCCGCCATAATGCTGCTGCGGCCCCATGTCTTCTCCGTCTTTCGCCACTTTGCTCGGCGATTTTGAAACCAAACCTTTAATGAAAAAACACAAATTCAAAGTTAATGAATATTCAAAGTGTTAATTCGGTTGAATCATTAATGTTATGTTAAAATGTAAACTAAAGCTTGTCGCGAGTCGCAGTTAATTTCTATGTTTACATGCAATAAGCATTTCAGTTCACCAAAGTCAATTAGTTGATTTAAGTCTAATAAATGGAAATGAACAGTAACTTAAACGGGCTTCTTGCGAGGCATTCATTTCATACTCACATATGAAATTATGAAATTCTCAAATCCTTCCTCAATAATTGAAAACTTTTCAAATTTGATTTATATACTAGACCATAAAGTTTAGTAAATACTCAATCACATTCTAAATCCTGTTTTTCCCCTTATCATATTATTATTATTTTGCTGAATTGCTAGCATTTGAATATCAAATTGCCACTGTATTTATCCTTTACATGGTTTTATATAAACGGGTTACAAGTAAGGCCCATTAGCTTTTTGTTATTCAAGATTGTACTCATTCGTCTTTCGATCTGTTCATCAAAGGAAGGATAACTCGATTTCAAATACATATTGAAACTAATATACATGGACGAGTAAAGAATATGTATTTAACCGATGATTATTGTGATCAGAATTTAGTTACGATAAGGATCATAAGAAAATACAAAATGTTGATTCATCTTAATCCCATTATAAGTGTTACCTCTCCTAATATTCAATATGCCTGTGTTTTGTGCTTAAAAGCCATTAATCATATACGACAGAAAACGACTTGACAACCTAATTATTATCTTAATTGCATTAGCTGGTGTCTTCCGTACAAAATGTCTTTTAAATTTTCCGTTCTAAATTACAAACTTATTAATTGATATCCTGGCACATGCATCGCACAAGACGCTTTGGGTTTTGCGGGAAGGCTCGTGCCGACGGACTCCGGTTTCCTCAGTAGGGGGTTCCCGATTTCTAAAACCAAACCATTAATTCGCATTTCACAAATAAACTTCATACCGCACGGCTACATACAGATTCTTAATAAGGAGTAATTAGAGTTTAAAAGAAACGATGTTTTAAACCAATTATACGACGGAAGAAAGGATTTTTCTAATTTGGAAGCACATGAACCTGCAAAAATAAATTCAAAGGAGTTTGTTTTTAGATAGATCTAAACACACGACACTGTTGTATTTACAATGTATTTTCAACCCCCCCCCCCCAAAAAAAAAATATTTACCATCATTTTGTCATTTTAACTAGTGTATTCTTATATATTGATATTATACGGCGCTTGTCGATCTGTCCATGTTTTAAGTCACAAAGCTATTTGAAGCTTCCTTTTTTTTTTTTTTTAAATTAAACCTAATTTTATTTTTGACTGAGTAGATACAACGGATACAAATCCCATTCTGAGTTACACAACTAAAAGGTTTGTCACTGAGACCTTAAAAAGGAAACATTTTATTGGTTATATATATTGCATGTCTTGCACCTCTTCAAATTTAAATTTACAAATGATCCGTTTCACAATTTAATGAGCTCCGAAAACTCGCATTCATGAATTTACCGGGAATTATTCATTTTATCCTCTACAGAGTTGAAGTCTTGCGGTGATGGATCCGTATGTTTTACGAGACCCGCAATTAAAGACCTTTTTATTAACAGTAGCAATTTGTGTTTTTGGTTTATTTACACGAATGAATTCATAGCTAATATCCTTTTAAATGTGTAATTCCGTTAGATGGGGACTGACTGGCAATTCATTTCTTTTTTTTCTGGATCATTCTCGGACCACATAGTGAAGTTCAGCAATTAGATTTTCTATTCCAGTAGTTTGGACCGTGAAAGAATAATGTGCAGAATCTGCAAGTGCGAAATTCGATGACATTAGAATCGTTCTCCAAATAAAGCCATTATGATCTGAAGATTATTCCAGTGATCTATACGTTGCTCCGTTGTCTCTGGACTTAACACCAAACCATAGAAATCGTGTTACTTGAAGAGATGCGGATGCCCGGTTTCCCGCCAATAAAACCAGGAGCAGACGATCCCGCGCTCTACAGTTCTAAGCAATTAGCTTTTAATTGAAAATGGTCACGACAGATAAAATTGCATTAAATATAACAAATCTATTAATTGAAATCACATAACTGCGGCAGCAATCACTTGAGAATACTGCTAATCTATTATGATACAAAATGGATCGATGTTCCCGGGAGATTTGATTGTTGAGAGGTGGACGACAGGACATGCGTACATAGTGACACGAGTGTGAGTAAATCTTCTTGGTGTAAGGACGATGTCTGTGAGAGAGAGAGAGAGAGAGAGAGAGAGAGAGAGAGAGAGAGAGATTCCTGTTCATCTTTACATTTAAATTAAATTACTGAAATTAAAACATCCTGAAACAGTACTTACGATTCCTGTTTCTGGGGGAAAAGATCACGGATTCTTCTATGTTTACGTTCTATTGGTACAACGTTTTTTAATTACTTAATAAAATTGTCCCCAAAATTAAAAAAAAAATCCTGAAATTGTTTACCTGTATCCTGTCCTCCGGTAAGCTTGTTTTCAGTGCAAGCACCTCACGTGCATACACGTCCGGGTAGTGGGCGTCCTTGAAAGCTTTTTCTAGTTCCTCTAGTTGGTAACTTGTAAATATTGTTCTGCATGAATAAAACAAAAGTTGGGTACGGTTAATAAGGTGTCCCTTTATGTCAAGATAAAGATTGATCCAAAATATGCTTGAAATAACTTTTAGTCAATCAATTAGTATACGCTACTCGTAAAAGTGAGTAAACGCAGGAAAATAGTGTCATTGCATATGATATGAGTGGGTTTTTTAGGGATGGATGGGGGGGGGGCTATATTTAAGGTTGGAAGATGTACTCCCTCCTTTGTATTTTATTAATTTTTCTTTTTGCCGTGGAAATACCACGATCTGTCTCGGGGGATCCGTTATGAACATTTTGCATATTGATTGTCGTTAGTATGACAAATTAGCTGTTATTTGTCTGGCCCGTTCCCTGCACCATGGTTGAACTAATGTTGCGTTTTGAATGCTGCCCTGAATATCGTGTTATATTTTCCATCTGATTGTATCGTCACCGGCTTACAGGACTAATCTCCGCGTTAGATCTATTCTCCTTGCAATTTATTAATTGCCTGATGACATTAAAATTTATGCCTAATAGGCTAATACTCTTCTGTAAAATTGTATAGCGATGCGGAAAATGCTAATAAAATCGTCGATATTAATTATACTGTCTTCCAAGAAAAAACGAGAGTGAGCGCGGGGTTTTTCTGTGATCTGCCTAGCTTTCCTCACGCAACTCTCCATCCTTTATCGAATTCAGAAAAATGATCAAGAACATAAAAGAGTAGTTTCCCGAAGATAATTCAAGTTGGTTCTCTTACAATAAAAAATTCAAGTCTTTTAATGAAGGTTTTCGTTTAGTGGAATTCTCTCTGGGATTCTTTCTATGCTTTGTACAAAATGGCAGGGACAATATGGCATTACCTGTGACGTCGCTTCTTCTTCTTCTTTTTGCCGACAGCGTGTTGTTCTGTGGTCTCGTAGCCGACCTTTTCACTGTTCGACTGTTCGTGCACTGGAAATAAAGAATATACATGGACATGTAATTGATATTACCCTATCAATATAACGACTGATTAATAATCAAAATAAATCTATTTCGGCTAGAACATGTACCCATGTAATTTTTATATCTTTATTCATATCACTCTACCACAGGGCAGATAATGACAAAGTGGAAGGAAACTTTTGTCCTTTACAAAAATTTATTTTATTTAAAATCAAAATTTGGTCACGTACAAGTTTAGATTTTAAAGAATTTAAATTTTTGTAAAGGACAGTACCCTTGGAATTGTTCATTGCATGACTTTCACGTGAAATTCTTGTGAAGTAATTTTAACTTGGTTTTCATATGAAGACTTTTTTTCAAGTTAAGTGATTTTTTTGGAGAAAAAAAAAGCAGTTTCAAAACGTCATGTAAAGTGAAATTTAACAAACTTTCCTGTGAGTTTCAGATTGCTTTTTTCACGGGATATTCACATCGGACATAATTCGCTGTTTAGTTTTGAAACCTTCATTGTAGATGCGTTATAAAATATTTAGGTAAACTGTTGTCTAGAATTAAGATCACTTCATCTATTATGCATCTTTTGTGTTTAAACGTGTAGTGCAGTTTATCGAAGATCATTGCGTTATTATTTATTAAGTGTAAATGACAATTACATTTGAATGCAAACTTTTTTTTTTGAAAGAGGTGCTAACTTTTGCTAACGATTTGATAGTAGCTCACTAAAATTTTCATAGGTCAATTTGCACTCTTTTGTGTAAGTTCTGGTTTGAAAAGTCGAGAAACTCTTTGTCCCTCAAAAATTATTCGCACGTACCTTTAAGCATGCAAAGTGCCAAATTTTATAACCGCTAAAACATCGCCACCTATTGACATTTTGACCCCATTACGTTTCAGTGAATTTTAATCACGCTTTCATATCACTGTAAAACACTTAAAACCTAGTCCCTAAGAATTATTCATATTTATGTAGAAAGATTAGAAACGTTTGAATTACATTGCAGATGTAACATTTATACATGGTTAGTAAAACGTTAACAATCCAGTTGTGTATAAATATCCGTCTTCGAAAGAAATTGGCAAGATTTATTACAAAGATACTTTCTAATAATGTAACGGAAATAAAGATTATCTGGAAATAAGCTATTCTGAATATCTCAATAATAATTCAAGCGATACAGAATACTTAGCATACGAATTTATAATTATTTATTTCATGATTGGATCATAAGTTCATAAAATTGTCTTGGCTATGCCGTAGATGTTTTATATGTCATGTTTTATGACAATTGTAAATAATTTGTATCAGGGTGAGAACCTAATAAGTTGTTAGAACTTGTGTTCAAACCCACTGTATAATATTATATATGCAATAAAATACGTTCAAACCAATTTCGTAGATACATGCATGGAAATAGAGTTTATTTACACCAGAAGCAAAGAATAAAAAAGATTCTTAGTCAGAAATTATTACAATATTTCAAAGTCAGGTTAATTGGTAGGTTACTACGTATATCTGCAAATATACGTGTCAAAAACTATTTTTGTGAATATAATTTGAAAGTGTCAAAACATAAAAGAGCCCTATATTGTGTTTTCCTTTTCTGGTCAAAAAAGTGCATTTTTTTAACATCGTAACAAGACATGTTTTTATGTCAGCAAGCATTTTTATTGTCTCTTTTATTTTTGAGTCAGTCATTTTTCTATTACAATATATACAAAGGAGGACTTATAAAATGTATTCTCTAACTTCAAATTCAATGGCAACGACCTTCCATCTAAATCCATTCATACAGGGAATCCCGGAACACGAGTTCATCGTGATTACCCGCTAATAACGATGATCAACCTCGACATATTGGCTAGGTGAGATACACAGAGGAACTCAAGGTAAATATTCTATTTAATCAGCTACCCCAAACACACGTAGATATTCGATACTTTGAAAGAATACGACATAAAGGAAGAGAGGAAGACCTCACTTGGGACCCGCCGGGAGCAACCCTCGAAGGCTGAACAATATTACATCGGCATTTATCCATATTAGCAAATTAAACTTGGAATGAGATTGTCAATAGAAGGAAATTACAGGTGAGTGGATAACGAAGTCAATCGTGTTGTGTGAGAGGAAATAGTCAGAGCAGGTTTCAGTTACTGCTATGGGTAGAAGTTTCACTGGCCGCAATAATTAACACATGATTGAAACAATGAAAAACTCTCTTTATTTTCATTAGTTGATGTCCAGTCACAGATTAGAGGTTGGGCAGTGATTTGTTTACTTTGCGTACCTCAAGATATACTTACAGATTTCTTGGTCGGATTGTTTATTTGTTAATGCATTAAGTCGGGAATATTGGCAGGAAGCATCCTGACGATTAGCAGGAAGGTGGTCTCCTTTATTTACAAGACATCGAATTTGCACAGTAAAACTGACAGATTCTAACTTGTACCAATTAACCATTAAACTATTTTTTTCTTGTTCTGTAATTTATGTATTTTGAGTAAATGTCAAACTTGAGAGTCCGGTACAATCATTATATATATTAATGTATTGCTTATTTATTTTTTGTGTCATCACAAATGCATGTTTTTATATCTGTAAGACACAGTTGGGAAAATGTACCTATATTCATTTTGTTTCAAACAATATATATATATATTTTAAATCTGCTTTGAAGTCAAAAAAGATATTTCAAATTTTTTGCATCTCTTATTCCAAGATTTTCTGCCGAAAAATAACGTCTGAAAATACGTTTTCTTGTTCTGGCGTTCTTTATTGTAAGTACATATGTGTACGGTATGTCATACATATTGCAGAATCATTATTTTCTATGCAAATTTTACATTTTATAATAAATACCAGCGTATGATTACAACCTGAATGAATAAAAATAAATGTTTTCAAATAAATGTATGAATTTTGCGAACTATATTCATAAGGCTATCAGTACAGGTTTTCGTGTCAAACGAAAATTTCATATAGAAATGATAAAACACATGATAATCGTATCCAGATAATCGTGAGATTCAGTAGCCACGTGACAATAATATAAGGTAAATGAAAGAAATTAAGTTAAACCAGGCACAGAAGCCTATGGGTATCAATAAAAAACTTATTACATTTTACTTGTATCCGTTTCAATCGTTTTCGAATTTTTTAAAAAATATTCTGCCGTAAAGAAATGAAAAATAAATGACCTATTTATATTTGTTATCCATTGTTTCACTTGGTTTTAACACATACACTATTTTATATTTAATGGTATTACGAAGAAATGGTTCGATATATGATTTATTCATTACACAATGAAATTCCGGTTTACGATGATAGATAAGCCAATATATCTTGAATAATTAATCTTAAATAAAGCAAACAAGTAAAATATCATATCTCTTTAGAGGCAAAGGCTGAAAAAAGTCAGGAATATTAAAATTAAAAAAAACTAGCTCACCTTGCTTGATATCTGTCTTTGTGGCAGGGGACGTGAGATTGAGTACAGAGTGAGCTGTGCTGGTGAGTGCACTCAAAAACGAAGACCGCCATGACGAATATGGGGGAAGTGGGGGACTGTCTTTTAATCCCGACCCCCGGGACGCCTCAAGAGAGGACGACAGGTAAGGACCAATCATGGCTTCTGACACTCTTAACCTCTCACTCTCCTCATTGCTGCCTAATCCCAACAACTCCTGAATGGCAAAAGGAGACCTCTGGGGTAACATTCTGTCCCGGCTCCCCGGTCCCAAAGAATTTGGCGGGAAAGTGTGAGCTGACAGTCCTAATGGTGCCGACATTCCCAAAGCAGCAACATAAGTCGGAGTATGGGCAAAGTTCATCATTTTCCCCTCAGTTGTATTAATTAGTAAATTCACTATTTAAGTTGAACGGCAAATAAATATGTTTCAACTGGAAATTTTTAGGGTAATTTTTACGACTTAACTGGTTAAACTTCTCAATACGGACATTGCAATGATCTGTTGATTAACACGTCAGATTGCAATGTTTTGAAATCTTTATACTACGAGGATTTGATTATATTAATTTTTGTTACTAGCGAACAACGCATCCGCCCATTGTATTGGCAAACGGATAGAAATCTCTGCCAATCAACTATTGGTATTCATTCGTTAGAGTAGCTGAGAAATCGACTGGCTGGAGCTAGCTCTTCGCCGCCCTACTCGGCCTACTGATCGCGACTTCTGAGAGAATTATTCTATTGCAATTGTATTCAGTGCTTTTTCTATTGTTTTTCTTGAAAAACTTCATATTTTAGATATACTTTACATTTACTTACCATTAATATGATACATTTGTGTCAAATAATACAGTCAGATAGATTATCAATATTAATAGAACAGTATTTAGCGCTTTTTGGTCACCTGAAGGTCTTTGTATATCTAATATGGTGCTCGAATATTACGTCAATATCAAAGCTATACAATTATTAGATAGATATAGAAATTCTTATCTAATTATCTTATTTTAAAAAAAACTTGTGGAAATGACACGGTTTCATAATGATAAGTAGTAACAAACACGCGCTTATGAAAGTTTAAAACAAACAAAAAACAAATTAATAAGGCAACATTAGAAACGAATGCATTGTAGATTCTTGGATTTTATATTTCTTTAATGACATTTTCTTTGCGTCTAGTTTGAGAGCGAAGTCATTAATAGCAAGAGAAGCTTAGGGTTGGGGACGACGATTGGTAATCTGTTCATTAAAGTCATATCAAAGTACTTTTAATTGACTCAATTTGGCTCTGTACTGCTTCTTTCATCTTTGTCTTTCATAGGAAACACACGTCGCCTTCGTGGATGCTCCAGAAATAAGTCCTAATTGACGTTTTCTGGAGCTTATATGAAGGAGACAATACCGTATTTTGGAAATTAACCAAAACTTGACTTGCTTTCTGGTTCATTTTTTCTGTAATGCCGCCAATTCGACAGTATGGAGAAAACATTTGTTTAAGAATGAAAAGGGGCACGTAAGCATTAAAATTAGTTGGTTATGAAAAAAGCCGATTACACGACCCAATGCCTTACCCGAAATAATGACATCGAGTTCTGTTTGATGTATTTAAGGGACAGGTGACTTGTGCGGCTTGAATTACACCCGCTGAGTCGTGCAACGGCGCGTGCATCTACCCTCCGCCCCTCCCAATTGTTGGGGCACCACCCCGCGGGAGAATATGCCGCTACTTTTACTGCCATTTACGCTGGTTGATTTGAACCGATAATTTGGCACTAATTATTCAAGTATCACTAGTCTAACTAAGGAAATGTCCTAGTGGAAAAACCGCGGGTCTAACGCTCGCCTATGTAATTAGTAGTTCTACATCCATGTGTTTACTTTGTTAGATATTATTAATCAGAGTTTCAAATTGATGTGTAATATGACTTTAGCATAACGAACCGTTATTTTTGTTTTGCTTTTAATATATGACAAATTTGGACTTTTCTGTACTTTAATTTCAATATAAAAAAAAGAAATAAACTGGGGCTTATTTGAATCTTTTTTTATTCATGTAACAAACCGGGTCACCATAGTAAACTGAAATTGGTTCTATGTAAAACAATTCAAAACATAGGCGATAAACTCATTTTTATTTAGCTGAGCACAAAAATGGCGAAGAACGGAGAGTATTTGCATATATACATACACATGTAGTAAGTTATTAGAAATACAAAGGATTGGTATTATTTGATATGTTCATACTGGATATAGATAAATATATTCATTATATCCAATATACATAAGATATCTTAAACGATGTATAAACAGGTATGCTACATATAAGGTAATAAAGAAATGCATTGAAAATACTTTTTTTTAGCCACAATCTATTATGATAAAACGGGGGGAGATGGGCGCCTTTAAGACGATTACGAGTGTGCTTTTAATTTTCAGATTTCATGAAAACGGTTTTATAGTAGAAAATTAAGCTCATCAAAGACCTTTCCTCTCAGCGTAATGAAAGAAAGTCGTTTCGCCTCTTCAAGCAAATGAATTAATCTCTTAGAACACTGGAGCTAAACGATAGCCGCATTATGAATTTACTGAAATAACGTCGTGGTTTTATTCTATTATTTCTTTTTTAAAAAACTTCATAAACTCCATAAATACGAAATATAGCTATTATATAAATACGAAATATAGCTATTATATAAGTACGAAATATAGCTAGTTTTAGCTAGTATAATCATATGAGCTGTAAACATCTGCTTGACGAACCAAATGTAGCTGATAGTTAGCTATCAATATTAACCGAACAATATCTTTGCTTTAATTTGAATAATTAATTACAAATTAATCCAACCATTCAAAATCTTTAGTTTTCAATAATCTAATATGACAGTATCGATAAGCATAATAAATAATAGAACTTGACGCGACAGAACGAAAATCAATGTTTGAATGAATGGAGTAGAAATCTATGTACAGGTACAGTGTATATAAAGAGGACGATCACACGCAGTGATACCAGTACTATTGCACACAAAAAATGTATACTAGATGCCTATTATATAAAGGCAACAAAAGAATAAAGTATAAGGTACACACGCGCATACACAAATAATAAATAAAAAGAACAATATCACTGCACAACACCGGTATTTTGTTTATTTTTAATATTGAAAAACACTTATGCCATATGGATACTGCACATTTACTGGTCAAGGAACAGTAAGCATACACAAAGTATGGAAGTTTGTGCAAATGAATACTTTAATATTAAAACACTGAAAAAATATAACAGATACTCTACAAATTGTAATCCGAACTATTGCCATATTTTACATGCATTACTATGAACTGTACGTAAACTAACTAGTGAGCAAAATTTTCAGATTTATCCGAAATATATATCAGAAATGAAAACTTTTAACGAACTTATCAGAAACGTTCCATAGCTTCAAATATGTATTTCTGTTTTTACGTTTAAACATTAATAGATACGTACAATTAAGTATACATTGCATGTATCAAAAGTTACCTCACTATATTATTGAATTGTTCACAAACAAAATGTCTCGTTTCTCTTTGAAGAACACACATCTATAATAAGTTCTATTTTTTATCAAAAGGAGAACATGTCAAGGGGAAACCTCACTAACGCAGAAATCAAATTACACTTTTTGATTTTTGTTAAATAAGGAGCTTTTTAATAAAAATCTTGAAATCTGGATAGTTTGTGTCAAACAGAGATTTGATGTCTGTCTATTTCACTGTCGTTCATTCAGTCACTGGCTCAGAGAAATCAACAACATTTATCCGACCCAAAGTTGTGTCTGAAAAATCCGTGTTAATTTCACCTGATGCCAGCATCAATTTCATTTTTCTAATGCGAACACTATAGATAGTTACTAGTATATCATAACCAACGTCAGGGGTATTGTTTTAATCAATTAGTTTATTTAAAGATAACATTTGTGTTTTTGGTTTCGTAAAATACAATATCAAAATATTGTTGTTAATGTTGTTTGTTTTGTTGTTTTGTATCATTGCTGTTGTTCTGGATGTTGTAACTATTGTTGTTGTTACTGTTGCCAAGTAAGAAACGCGCTGTATTTTATTAAAAACATAATAAGCATTCAATGCTTACATAGATTCCTTATGTTTCATAGTTTGCAGTACATTTAGACCCTATTAATTTTTTTTTTTTAGATATTCTAAAAGAAAAAACATAATGCCTTCGATAATTCATTATGCTTGACATGTTCAACACCCATAGTATACATAAGTATATTCGATACAATGATTTTCTGAAGTTTTAAAGAACACGTATCAGTGATCAATGAAACCAACTTTAAAAGGATGAGAAAATGTTTTCAACACAAAAGGACATATTATACTGAATGATTACGACATGTGTAAATCTAATTCATCGGGGTCATCAAATAAGAGTGAATATTTAATACTAATGTTCAAATATCAACAAAATTATCTCTGGATTCGATATTACACAGATACAATCTAAATTAACACAATCATAAAAATCACTGATTAAAGCATTCATATCTCAGAGGAAAAAAGTATTTCATACAGTTTCTGCACTACTTCTTGCCGTGTGTAGGCCAGCTTGCTTTTGAGTACATGAATACTACACCAAGGGGGTAGAGAAGGAGGGAAGGCTAACAAATCGTGTCACACTTTCATCAATTATAGAGTTAAATACATCTGTAACTAAATTATCACAAATATGTACATTAGTTCAGCAAACAAAGTGAACTATTCATTAATTTTAGTCGCTGATTTTCGTTGATTAACTTTGCACGCGGACACTTGATTAACTTAATTTCTGCCCAAATTTCTCCAGGAAACCCTACATTTTGCCTTAAAGATAACTCGACCCTCCGAAGAGTAAGAA
>WFKH01006014.1:52346810-52353301 GCA_016163765.1 Magallana hongkongensis
ATTATTATTATGTTATATCAAAGTCGTACAGTCAAGATTGCATTACCCTCCACTGTTGTCGGTAATAAACTGGATTGGACCCCAAAAGTTCCACTTGTGTTTCTGCATCCTTACACCCTTAGTTTGCCTTTTAAAAGATTTACATTTGCTCTTAGATTCCCTAACCCTAATCCACTGAGTCATGTAAGCAGGCAAGTTCTAAAACTATAGAGTAAAATAAAAAATCATCTACAGCAGGTATCCCATTAACAGATAAGTTAGCAAATAATAAGTTATGTACCGTCGTGATTACATTGTTCTTTATAGGCAATGACTCGTTAAAATAAATTAAAAGCAACTGTACATTTAAATGACTTAAATTGTAATTTATGTTTGTCAAACCATATATGCCTTCATAATAATGATTGTCCTTTGACAGATGGGTATTCTTACTATACTACTGCCGGACAAATCATGGTCAGTGACGACACTGTAACAACTGTTAACGTTCCCGGTGGAATTCCCTTTGGAAAGAAAATCTTCAGCCAAGTTCATGTATGTATAAATAAAGTTCACAAATACATCAGTAAAAAAAGAAATCATATTAAGGTACCTCACTACACCTTGACTTATACTTTTTAAGACACATCGTCACAAGATGGCAATTTAAATGTTTGTATCAATCGATTTGGTTGAATATCGTCGTAGCTCAGTGGTTAAAGTATTGGGCTTGTGAACCGCAGATCATGAGTTTGAATCAGCCTGGGGATTTGTTCACATTTACTGAATTAAATTTTTGAAAATATATTTTTTATCCAATATTGCACATTTTTTCGCTTTTTTGACTTACATACTTCTTATCCATTATGCTATCTATCATAATCAAGTAATTTTCTGCTAAATTGAGAAATATTTTAAGATGTAGTGAGCCACCTTAAAGCACTTTATTTGTAATGTAAAGTGTGCCCAAAAAGTTTTTTAAGTTGCAATTTTCTTTAAAATGCGTGTTGTAGTTTAGCACAAACGGGTTGGTTACATTTGAGGATGAAGTTTATACCTATACACCACCCTCAACACCTCAACCATATCCTTTGCTTGCACCCTACTGGACAGACCTGTATCCACTCGGTACTAATGGAGGATACGTGTATTATAGGGACAATTACCAATCAGATATTGATAAGGCCTCGCACGATGTCAGAATATTCGCCAATATAACCTCTTTCCAAGCAAAGTGGGTGTTGGTTGTAACATGGTCAACAACACCTTTTTTTCCGAAGGCAGACGGCCCGGTAAGTTCAGCTCAGTTGCAAAAAAAAGTTTAAACATGAAAATCATATCTTAAAGATTGCATGTCGTAAATTGGTTTAGTTTTGATTGAAAAAAAATCTGTGATTTTTTTTTTATCTTCGTGGGTTTTTAACGTCCACATTCAATGAAGAAAAGAATAATTGTAATTATAAAACGACATTTCATGAAACATTTTCGAAAAATCTAGAACGAACTGCTGAAGTAAAATTTCCCTTTTCTATATTAGGTATGTGGGTAATAAAATCATCATATTAAAAAATAATCTGACTCAGAAGCAACTGACAAAATCCAAAGAAAACAAAATAAGCTGCTCAAGAACTTTCAAATAGAAGCGTTACAACACTTACCAGTTCCACTTTAAAACAACTTGTAAACAATCACTTTTAGTGTATATACATGTATCGGTCAAGCTTGACACGTAAAATACATGTACAAACACCCATTGTTTTTATGAAACCATCATATACCGGTATCATTTATCTGACAGAGAGTGACCGTGCAGTGTGTTCTGATCACAGACCATGTCTCTACTTACACCATTTACCATTACATAAATGTGGACATCGCTAACCAAGGAAAAAATATAAGAATAGGGTACAATAACAACGATTTGACAGCTTATTCCTTCACCGATTCTGCGTATAGAATGAGTCTTTTTCCTGGAAACACAGGTACTATCCGTTTTATATTCTTCATGTCCATTATTAAAATGTGTACATGTATTTTGAAGCACATTATTCTTAATCAGGACGAGAATCGCCTTGGTTATATACCGGTACAGACCTGTCTGATCAAATGTAGATATACATTAAGTAATTTATTAATTTAAACATATTTTATTGAGTAATCAAATGGATTAGGCAACAGGCAAAGCCTATATAAACCCTCTCCAAGATATACAATAAGTGCTAGTCATATAGCTTAGTCGATTCTTGCAAAGGTCATCTTACTCTATAACTTGTATCATACATGTATACAAAATTACAGATTTTATAATTATTCGTGATATGAAAGTGCATGTATCAATCATGGTTTTCGGACATTCTAAAAAATCTTATATATTTTATTCCGTTGTTTGTTTTGATTTCCAGGCTTAACAGGGGTTTGGTTTTTCACTCTTGCAACAGGTAGGCCATGTTTGCAAACTGTGTAATAAATACCTCGTACATGTATATTCTATTAAAAGCTGAATTCGAAGTTAAGTATCACTCGGCTGATTTTCTCAGATGGCAATGACTGTGATCCAAGCCCTTGTCGTAACGGTGGATCGTGCCAGGATCTGTATGGGGATTTTACTTGTTACTGTCCTGCAGGCTTTACAGGCAAAACGTGCCAAACAGGTAAACAAAGTTTCATTTCTTACTCTTTAAAGAAAACGTTTTATCCTTAAGAGAAGATTAATTGAGACCCATAATTAAAACATACAAATAATTTACACCACCAACTTTAGAGGGTTATTGAATATGACTTGTTTATTAAGCCTTTCTCACAGGAAAGTTTAAGCAAGGTAGATTTTTCAAAAAATGAAATACTAAAAATTAATGACAAATTAATTTCTGATTGCATGAGACTTTTGTAAATGATTTTGCTTCTGTGCACAGATATCGATGAGTGCATCGCCCAACCATGCTTCCACGGGTCTTGTCACAATACGTACGGGAGTTACTACTGCTCTTGCTCGGTTGGTTGGACGGGACAGCACTGCGATACTGGTAAGTGAACATCACAACAACATTGTTATGGTATTCAAATAAAGAGACTTTATACGTGAATTACCATTATTATTCAGACATAAATGAGTGTTTAAATGTCGGAATCTGCAACCACGGAACATGCGAGAATACAGACGGCTCGTTCCATTGTAAATGTTTGTTTGGATGGAGTGGACCACGATGTGATCAAGGTATTTTTATCTTCTGCTTCCATTGTTTATCACCTAATAAAACTTTGACATTTACAAATTTAATATATAACTGACACATTTGTAACACATCAATAGATATTGACGAGTGCGCAGTTTCGTCACCATGTTGCAATGGCGGAAGTTGTGTTAATAGTCCAGGATCGTTTTCCTGTAGCTGCGCATTGGGGTGGACAGGAACAGTTTGCGAAAAAGGTATAACCGGCACATTTCATTGATTTATTTAGTTCTTATTTTAAAATTTGAAATTGTATTCAATTTACATTTGTATATTAAGATGTAGACGAATGTAGTGGTATGCCATGCAGTAATAGCGGAGTTTGCTATAACAGCCCCGGAAGTTACTTTTGCAACTGTCGCCATGGTTTCACGGATGATCACTGCAATACAGGTATCGAATCAAAATCTCTTTATCAAGTGGTTCTGGTTTTGTTGAAAACGTTTAACAGTGTATTCAAGTTGATTTGTTCTTGCTTTGAAATACATATATATCATTGTCCCTGTCGATTTTACAGACACAGATGAATGTACAATATCTCGCTGTCAGAATGGGGGGACCTGTAGAGATAAACCAGGGTACTCCGTCTGTGAGTGCGATAGCAGACAGGGAGTCACTGGGCGTTACTGTGAACAAGGTGAGATTAAAGACCAACAGTTAAGGTAGTTTGTCACTTTAAACATTTTTTTTTGTTTATTCAATGTAAGTGTGGTATGGGTTTTTTTAATCAGACATACAGGAATGTAGCCTTGGTATTACTACCTGCCAGAGGAATGCAGCATGTACAGATACACTAGGTTCATTTAACTGCACATGCGCAAAAACCGACAAGGGAGAGTTTTGCCAAAATGGTTCGTTTTCTTTTTTAAATGAACAGTAACAATCTAAAGCTTGCAAAAACAGAAACGTCTTATGAAAAAGCATGCAATTTTCCAATTTCAGAAAGAAATGCATGCGAGTTTTCGCCCTGTGAAAATGGCGGAAGATGCGAAATTGTGAATGCTACATTTTTCTGTCAATGTCCTTTTGGTTACATGGGAGATAGGTGTGAAACAGGTAAGCTTTGTTACAAGGTTATATTAAGGTTTTTTATGAACTTTTCTGCTGAATCTGATATGAACAAAATATATTTTATGATAACTTTTCAGATGTAAATGAATGTTCCTCAGATGCTTGTAAAAACAATGGAACTTGTCAAAATACCAACGGAAGTTTTACATGTAACTGTACTGGCGGGTTTAGAGGACCGACCTGCAGTGAAGGTATGCAGTGTATTTTCAGTTACTTATTTGCTGAAATAAAGAATCTCATCTACTTTCATAATAATTGTGATAACGTAATAGCTTATTTTTTTACATATAATTGCAGACGTTAATGAGTGCTTGTCATCTCCTTGTGGAAACAACAGTCTTTGTGTTAACACATACGGAGGGTTTGTGTGTGTTTGTCAGTACGGTTACCATGGAGATCTATGTGAAACAGGTGGAATTATCAAAAGTTGGCATATTCTTATATTCCGATTTAAAAAAAATATATTTCTATAAGAAATTATGATGTTCTATCTTAAAAAGAAAGCAATATCATTTTTAAAAAAAATTAAGATAGGTGTATGTTTCACACATTTGAAACGTAACAATTTTGAAAATGACAAGGTGATAAAAATCTAAAAAAAAATTGAAGATTTTTTTTTTCGAAAAACAAACACCACTTTTGATACAGCTTTTCTCTCACCTTCAAAGGACCTTGTAGTAACGTGAGTTGTGAAAACAATGGGACATGCGTTGAGTTGGGGATTTCTGTCGTCTGTGGTTGTCCTCCCGGCTTCACGGGAATTTATTGTGAGCAAGGTAATTACTGACGTTCTATTGGTTGTTACAACTTGTTACAATGCCATTTACATGTACTGAAATAACTGCGACAATATCTTTCTTAAATCACTTCTTGTTACAATATCCTGTACATGTATTGAAATAACAGCGAGCATTCTTGTAGTCACAGTTTGTCATAAAATAATTCATATGTACTGAGATAATTTATATAAGTTTTGTGAAAATAAATTTGATTTTGACATATATTATACAGGGGCTGTTTATTTTCAGAGGTCAATGAATGCGATTTAGATCCATGTCCAGAGAATTTCACTTGTAACAACACAGTCGGTTCGTTTGATTGTCTCTACTGCAATGTATCATCAGACAACTGCACAGCTGGTATGTTACAGTTTTGTTATACTGGAATATTGCATTATCAAAACACAAAACAAAACAACAACAAAACAAAAACAACAACAACCTGTTCTTGTACATGTACAACTTGGCATGGAAACGTAGATTTAAAATTCTAGTCTTGAACATTTTTCCTTTTCAACTAATTGAAATTATATACCATTTTTTAAAAACTAATTAAAACTTATAATTAAAGACTCAGGTTTTATAATGTGTGAATTAAATGTGGTTTTCTAAACAAAGTACTATCACGTTAGCTTTTGTAATCATTTAATTAAAACGTATTTTAATAAAAATAAATAGAACCCGTTTTTCTTAATTTTTTAATTGGTCAATTTTATTTTAATGTATATTAACTACTGCCTAGAGATGTAAAGCTTTTGAAAAATCAATAAATGACGCATCGAAAAATGGACAAACTAACCAGGATGGTTACGTTCATTTGGGGAATATATACATCTATAATATTGCGTTATTATCTGATTTATATTTTATAGCATTATATACTAGTATAATGACAAAAAAGAAACATATGATATTTTGATATGTAGGAAGTTGTCACATACTTATCCATATTGCTATTTATCCTTAAAGTTGAGGAAGAGGGGGAATAATTGCCTTGACCTTAATTTGCTGCAAAAATAAGATGGTCAAATATAATCTGGTTGACACCATAGCAAGGGAAATATTGTCTTTCCGATTTCGGTAATTTGACCAAAGCTAAATGCTAGTATACCAACAACGCAAAGGAGAATGTTTCTTTTCTTTTGAATAGATGTAACCCACGTGTGCAGTAGTTTTCCTTGCCAGAACGAGGGTCTGTGTCTGGTCAGGAATGATTCTTTCGCCTGTGTATGTACACAAGGCTGGACAGGGAATAATTGTGAATTAGGTAAACATTTGTGACCTTTCATTATGATATTCAATGTCATCTCAGTTATTGCGAAGTAATACCACGAATGCTCTGCCTTTTAATAAGCTTGACCGGATGGGAAAAAGGAGGAAATCTACTCTATAGTAGGACTACAGTGGGGTATTTCTGGCTTTTAAAAGAGGA
>WFKH01006014.1:52353401-52410812 GCA_016163765.1 Magallana hongkongensis
ACAGAGGCCTCGTTCTCACAATTGGTGTTTCCCCCCCCCCCCCCCCCCCCCCCCCCGATGCTAAGTGCCTGATTTTTCCGGGAGAAAAAACTGATATACATCCATTTTTTGGGGGGGGGGGGGGGTGTGGGAGAGGGAAAGATGGCTATGGGGAAAGGGCACTATACAACACTGGTACAAATGATCCATTTCTTATGAACTTAATGTACTGTGGTTAATGAAATAAATTGTACACTAATTCTTGTGTTACTTGTTTTAGCAATTGATAATTGTCAAAATGTTACCTGTCAAAACAATGGGAGTTGTGCATCAATGTTCGATAACTCCAGCTGTGCCTGCCAACTTGGATTTAATGGAGAATTTTGTGAAACAGGTATGACCAGTTTTGACTCAGAATATATGAGCTCTGAAGGTTTGACTCCGAAATTAGTTATTAACTTAAAACGTACAAACTTTTACAGATATAGACGAATGTTTATACAACCCGTGCTTCAATGGCGGAAACTGCACCAACCAAAATGGAAGTTTCTCTTGCGCCTGCACTACAGGATTTCACGGCTTACAATGTGAAAATGGTACTGTGTATGTTACGGAGTATAAGTTATATCCACATTTGATTTTGGTGCCAAAACGGCTTTTTATGATTATTCTAGTTTTTTCCTCAACATTTTAAAAATCTATGTTAATGGCCAGACATGTTTTATTATTAAACTATTTTTGTATTTAATAACTTTAATGTTTTGCAATCAGTCTCTTAAATAATTATTGCATAACATTGTGACTAACATAATTCATAGCATTATTTTTTTTTCAATGTACCTGATAATTAAATAATAATTTTGCGATAAGACGCATGTTTTTGTGCATTGAATTTAAGAGCAAATTTGGAAAATCCAAATCATTGTTTTCTTCCTAAGATTTCGAGAACTTGCGGTGATAATTCTCTTTGTACTCTTCGATCAGTTGATGTGATATTTTCCCTAAACTCCAAATCTTTTTTAATTATTTGATTTCAAAACGTAAAAGATATTTAGAAAATATTTTATTCTTTCTTAAATTGTCGTAAGAGTCATTTTCATTTTGATATAAAGTCTGCCAGTGGCTATAAAACGTATATTAATCTACATGTACATTCATTTAAATAGTAAGATTTTTTAAATCAAGCTTCACGTTTTTAAATTTGAAATTTGATACATTTGAAATTTCAAATTTGTTTCAGTGTGTCACTTACATGTAACAATTGAGAGAATGACACCATCTTTTATTTCAGAAATTAATCATTGTACATCTACTCCCTGTCTTAACAACGGTACATGCAGTTCGAGGAATGGTACTTTTGACTGTACCTGTAGCAAAGGGTGGACAGGAAGGACGTGTGAGCAAGGTATTAACAGAATTAACACACATCAGTGACATGCATATACAGTATACATGTATTAGTAGTAACAGAATGACAAGAATTCTTCTATGTGCCTATTTACAGATGTTGATGAGTGTTTGACCAGTCCATGCTTTGGGAACAGCACCTGTGTAAATGTTGCAGGGTCCTTCCATTGCCTCTGTCCTCCAGACAGGGAAGGGACAAATTGTGAACTAGGTAAATATCAAGCCACATTTATCACAAATCATAGATACCTCGAAAAACGACTTGCCAGTATTTTATTGTAATGGATAATTTTTTAACAGATTATGACGAATGTCAAAGTAACCCATGTCGACATGCCGGAATCTGCATCAACCTCTCTGGTGGATTTGCGTGCGTTTGCGCTGCAGGATTCAGTGGAAGTGTTTGCGAAACAGGTAACAGTGCATCAAACATATGAATTATTTTAGTTTGTAACATGCATCAATTAATCATTGAAATCTAATAATACGTTGTTTTAGATATTGATGAATGTCTCAATGGTCCTTGCCACAATAACGGTACCTGTATTAACACCGAGGGTAGCTACCACTGCTACTGTGGGACAGCGTGGACGGGCGATAGTTGTCAGACAGGTCGGTAGCACTATTTGTGTACATGTAATATTGGAACTGAAAATTTAGACAACATTGATGTGTCATTATTAATTTCCCTACAATTAGATATCAAAATCGTTTAAATGTTGAGAGAACGTTTTCATACATACGAATAAGAGAGAATAAGAATAATAAATGCTCGGTTTCGAGTGTAAAACTTCCTATCCACTCATTTGGCAAGCAAAGAAACCTATCATCTTGAAACAATGCGCCTTCGATAACATCCAAAATATATCTTACTTAAGTCAATTATATATTAAAGACAAACCACTAAATATTTTTATTAAGATGTCGACGAATGCACCTTGATTGGCTGTAGAAACAACGGCACGTGTACAAATACGGATGGCTCTTATCAATGTCGATGTGACGCTTATTATACGGGAGCATACTGCGAGGAAGGTATGAAATATATGTGAAAAACAAACATCAAATTGCAAGTTTTATATGAATTATCAAATGCATTTCTCAATGGGGTACTTAGGTATGCATATTGTTCTCACTTTTGTAAGATATCAATGAGTGTGTCGTCCAACCTGATATTTGTAAAAATGGAGGAACTTGTGAAAACCTTTGCGGGAGTTATAAATGCCATTGCACTAAAGGAAACGCAGGATACAATTGTGATGGAGGTTTGTTGTTTTCTCTCTCTCTCTCTCTCTCTCTCTCTCTCTCTCTCTCTCTCTCTCTCTCTGTGCATATACATGTACCTCTTTCTCCCATTTTCGGAAGTCATAAATAAGTGTTGCTTTCTTGAACCTTAAGACGTCAACGAGTGTTTGGAATGGACCATAGAACCACCCTGTAAACATGGCGGACTTTGTACGAACACCAAGGGTTCTTTCTACTGTAACTGCACGTCTAACTGGACCGGAAGTGTTTGCGATGAGGGTAATTCCATAGTTGTTTAATGTGTATATTTTATTATAATCATTAAAAGCTTTAAAAGATTACCTACGTTACAGAAGGTTTATAATGTAGCTTTTACTTTCAGATGTTAATGAATGTAGACAATTTCCCTGTCAGAATAATGGCACCTGCTATAATTTTGATGGCGGGTTTAACTGCACTTGTACACCTGGATTTACCGGAGCCCTTTGTGAAATAGGTTAAATTAGTATCATTAATTTCTAATTTTATTTTAAATTTGTAAACATAACAAATGTATCAGAAATAAAATGAAATTGTTTCTGCAGATATTAACGAATGCTTGTCGTATCCATGTCAAAACCATGCCGCCTGCATCAACACCCATGGTTCGTATTACTGCAAATGTGGAGAGAATTGGGACGGCAAACACTGCGAAATTGGTAATGACACAAGTTACATAGTATTTATATTCATATTAATGTTTATGTGTATCGTCGCTTTAAAGCCATTAGATACGCTCTTAGTCAGGGATATAAAACATAGATGGAACAGCCATATTAACATGTTATATAGTTCGCTTCCGCGACTAAAAATATAGTGCCAGAGACTTTGTCGAGAAAAATCTTCTTCTTTTTTTTATTATCGAATAGATATAATTTAACGGGTTTTTTTCATAAGTACATATCAAATTGGTTATGTAATATATCACTTAATTAATCTTATATTATTAAATATATTCAAAACGCGTGATAACGTTTATATACATGTGGTCATGTGCCGTGACAAGGCTAAGTGTGTTTACAGAAAAATTGAACGTCGCAGATTTCCAATGCAAACATTTTAATATGTTTCTCATCTAGCGTACTTTGAAGAAGTTTCGTTCATTCAAAATTCATTTGTCATTTTTAGATTTGTGTAAAACAAAGCCAGCCGAGTTGATAATTGTTGTTGATACCACCTTAAGTACATCGGAAGAAGTATTTCAACAACAGAAGGACTTTATTTCAAATATCATTTCAAGATTAACTCTTGCTGATGATAAATTCAAGGTGGCAATAGCATCTTATGGAACCAGCACGACCATTGATATTGGCTTTGATTCTTATGAAAATAATAAAACTATGTTACTAGACAAAGTATCAAAACTATCGTTCGTGAATGGAACAACGGACATCCATAATGCTTCGTACACCGTGCGAAATATGCTGAATGTCAGCAGAGCAAGTAACCATTTTGTCCTTTTCTTCACGGACGGAATGCCATCTGATCTTCAGTTGGCCTTAAATGGAACAGGGGAACTTCGAGCTCGATTATCAAACAGCAGTTCTTTGAGTGAACTCATGTTTATATCGTTTGGGAATGACATCAGACACGAAGGACTGAAAAGGATGTCGGGAGATCCAATGCTCAGAGATATATTTACACACATTTCCATGGATCCTTTGTATCACGTGATGAAGCGGCTGGTCGATAACAGATGTACAGGTAGTTTCTTTTGATATTGATGTGAATATTTTAAAATGCATAATTTTTGGGTGATTTTATAATTTGTATTGAATTTGATATTTTTAGCATGTTACAGCCAAGAAATGTTGGACGTGATGTTTGTACTGGATACGTCTTCAAGGCTAACACAAGAAACGTTTTCTGGAAGTCTAAGAATCATTAACTCAATTTTAGACAGCATAAAGCCGTTTGTTTTGTTAGGCCCCAATAATACTCAAATGGGTGCGGTATATTTTTCCAACGAACCATTTTTGTTGATGCAGCTGAATGAAACATATGACTATAACCACTTTGCTAGCAAGATGATGGGTATAGTACAAGATAATCGAGAATTTATAAACTCTAGTTCAGAAGTAGCTAAAGCTCTGGAATATGCAAAGAATTGTCTTACAACGAAAGGATACGGAGCTCGTGATTCTTCAAAAAAGCTACTTGTTCATCTTTACACTGGATTCGACTCGAACGTCACTGAGACTGTAGCAGTGACGCAATCACTAAAACGTGATCAAATCACGGTCATTTCCATTGGAGTTGGTAAGGAGTACAATGATGATGACGTATTATCCACAGCGTCAAGTGCATTTCATGCCTTCTTCGCCGATTATGATGATAGTAACAATAGATGGGGGCTAACTGATGTAGAGCTGAAGTTCATCAGTAAACTTGATTCTTTAGTTTGTAGTGAACGGGTGAACAGCTAAACGTTTTCTGCACAGTAACAATAACTTGCTTGTCTCACATGCAAACCTGATCCTTGTAAATGTATATTTCTTGGACAGGAATCGTTCCCTGGTCCTACACTTCCGAACTTGAGGAAAATGGAGAATTTGAAGGGCATTGTTGCCGGAAGTCTTATATAATTCAAGACATGTGACGAAAAAGATCCATATTTTAAGGACGGGTTGTATTGCAATATCAGAGTGTTATTTTTTTTATATATTTTTAAGCACGACACTGAAAAATATCTTAAGATATTTAAAACAGATGTGTACTACTTAGTATGTATACATAGTAATATATTATAAATAGTAAATACTTCTTAGCAATGTACAGATATGATTGATCATCTTCATTGTGGTGTTCTTTTTGTACTGATGTCATACAAATTCATTAAAATTGGCAAGGGAAGTCTATGAAATTTCCCCTGCCTGTTCTCATTCAACTTTATTTCTTTTAAACAACTTTATTTAGATTACTCCTTCCCCGTTGCAAGATTAATTGAAGTAAGTCGCTGTTTTTTCATTATAACATTATGTATTTTAGGCCAATATCTGAAAAATGAAAATGTTATGTTTTAAATTCACCCAATACAATGATAATTTAACAGTGATACATAACGGTATAAATAATTGCATAAAACTTTATTATATTAACAAAAACAGTTCGTATTAGTTAATTATTTTACCTATTACCGAGACCTTAATCTGCCCTAGCATCCGGATAATCGAGAACAAAGCTATAGCTATGTTTTACATCAATAGTCACGTTAACCATCGAAGTTTTAATAGGTATGCTCAACAGCGTTTGAAACCTTTGCCTTAGATTCAGCATCTTAGCTAATCAAGTACATAGACTCGGATTAAATAATAACAACTAAGATATGACCATCACAGTGCATCTGCTCCAAATACTGTTTACCTTCTTTAGTTATCGAAACCTCTGTCTCAGATTTAGCATCAAAGTCTGTCAAGCTCATAAAAATCACAAGATGCATTTATTTATCTATTCAAGATTGAAGTTAGGACAAGTTATCACTAATATATGGTATAAAAGAGCACCTGCTCTAAAAACTTCAAGATGCTTATAACATCTGTCAGTATCTAAATTTATGACTAAGATTCAGCATCCAAGTCTGTTACGTCGAAAAGTATGCCCAGATGCACCATCCATGCAAGTTAAGTGAAGTTAGAATCGGCAATATAGCTTAAATATAGGACCTTCTCCAAAATATTTAACCAGATGCCGAGGGTAGAGCATAGGCTCACACCAACTTTGTATCGGAAAGCTAAAAAGGAATCCAAAACATATATGACCACTTAATGATAAATTAGTAACATATACCTATTTGTGAAATAGATGGGCTAGTATTTCGATTGGAAGCAAGAATACACAATTCTACCTTCTCTAAACTTAAGATAAAGAATTTATATCGTTCAAGTAAAGAACTATTTAACTAAATGCTATAAACCAAGAAACTCATTTTCATAATTAGAACAAAAACCCTTATTTTCCATAAAACCTGAAACATTTAAAACTTTTTTATTGTATCTTTGTTTCTACAGTAAGAATTGTATGTAGTGCTAATACTGGCTTTTATAGTATTCTCAAAGAGAATTACGTTGCTAAAACTGAATGATCCTGTCATATAAGCTACACGAAATTTAAGCAATCCAGAAAATTCTTTTGGGTAATATTTTGAAATATTAACACAATTATTTTCTTTTTCAATGAAAGTTTATTTAATTATAAACACAATTCAATTAAATTATCATTTTTGTAAAATCGCCCCTCTACATTACACGTCTTATTTTATTTGTTTTATAAAGAAACTATTCAGTCATTCTTTACCGTTCATGAGATATTCGGAAAAGAGAAATTTGAGAATACATTTACAAAATAAAATTGTCAAAGTGAGTATGTTATTTTCTGAATGTAAAACTAAATTTGTTTATTTCTTTTTCTTTTTTTTCAATTGTGCGATAGCGTTAGTAAATGATGTCTTTTTGAAGGAAATAAAAATAGCATTTAAATTCAAAAAAATAAATTCTTGTTCTTTAGGTATCTAGGGCTCTTTTATAATTATGCATATTGATAAAAAAATCAATATCACCTGGATCGCAACACAGAAAAATTACACCCGTTTAATATAATTGGGCACTGGCATCGTAAATCACACACAGTATGAGTCGGCTTATACCCGGAAGTTTCGTGCACCCTTTAACATTTATCTTGACATTACCTATTACTACATTACAGCTACTCAAAATGTGGCTACAGAAACTAGTTGAATTGATGTTAATGGTGGCGATACTATGGATGGCTGTGGAGAGTAGGAGCTGTGCTGAGGTAGATTTATGTTGCAGTGGTCATAACATGACCTGCATGAACCACAGAGGGGGCCCGGGGCGTGCAGATCGCTGTTATTGTGACGAAGTGTGTCTAGAGTTTGGAGATTGTTGTGGGGATTACCTGGCTACCTGTTTACTTCAAGGTAACACATTGTCTTCACTTCATTAAAAGTCGTTCTTTAAAAAATGATTAAATGCCCAGTAATCATGAACTTTATCTTTTCTTTTTAGGTGTTCAAACAAAAGGTCAAAGAAGGAAAAGGTCGGCAGGAATGCGTAAGCTTTTTGAAGCCCTTTAAATTTATTGTTTTATCAAACAACATTATCTAAATTGCACGATGCACACATAAGATTGATGGAAAAAAAAAATGTTGACTGAACTAGAAAACACCATTTGCAAAACAACAGCAAGGAAAATTGCCACGATGTAGCCTGTGTTATCTTGCCTTGTAAATCACTTAATAATCTTTTTTTTTCTTTTTGATACCTTATATCTCTGAGCAATAATGTCAGGGGTATGGGTCTAGGCCATGCACACCTTTTATTTTCTCGTGCTCAAATAATCATCACTGTGAAAAATGCATTACATTGATTGGTAAGTAAACGTACGAAGTGTAAAGTAAATATTGACATTATGAGTTACAGAAAGAAATATTCACAAATAACTTCATATCGGTGCTGATTTGACAATGATCAATGTCTTACATACATGACAATGGTAGATCAGTATACAGGTATTTTGTATTTACAACAAAAGGAGTACCGATAAATCTTGCCAGCAACAGGGTAAACACTTTTCGTTTTACAATATTTGAATTTAAAGCAAATATGTTTCCGGTTTACTCTACTAAACAGATTTTACAATCATAAGAGTAATTGATAATCGATAATTATGATTCATTTTAAATAATGACACGATCTGGAGATTTCGTTTTTTCAAATCCTTAAAAGTGGTACGAAAAATTGTTATTGAAATCAATAAAAAAAAATTTTAAAAAGTAAATAAATGAAAATAAATGACATACCATAAACACCTTGAAAATTAAAAATTAAGATCATGTGTCACCTAACATCCGTGGCACTATTGTAACCGCTACCCATTTGAAACCCACTAAACATTCGCCAATCTATTTGGCACAGCTGTACGATCCTCCACTATGCTATCTTAAGCGATCATATTCATAGGTATTTTCATTTTTAAAGTACTATTCGGGAAAAGACATATTTACCATAAGTCAAAAGCACATCGGATCATTAAAGATTGAAGAGTTGCTCACAATGCGCAAAGATTACTCGTATATGGGTAAAGGCCTTAGCAATTTTTAAGCGGATTGCATATATCACCCCATCTAAACATTTCTTGTTATCGATCGATAATCTACTAAAAGGGTACACCGTAGAGAGTTCTACTATTTTTCTTTAACAACTAGTACATTTACGAGGGCTATTTATTAAATAGTGACACTACATATACTCCGATTAAAGTTTACGCCTGATTGAACTGACCATTTACCGAAAAGTTAATTGTCATCTATACTATTGAACTGACACGAAATAACAAAACTTTAACATAGCGATATCCATAGGAACCACGTTTTCCGGACCCACCCTTAGGACACTGAGAGTATAAAGACTGAACGAAAGCCCCGAATAAAATTTCGAATTTCAAGTCGTACACCTAATATCGTTATCTAATGAATGTTAGAGGAAAGACATTTTTTAAGAAATCTTGTCATTTATTTGAAACCCTCTTCTATCCATTACAATCGGTTACCGATGGATAAAACATTTCAAATTAAGTAGAGACTCAACTGAAAAAATCAAAACAATTTGGAAGGTCTAAATAAGTTATCAATGAGAAATCAATCGAAGCAGTGAAATTTGTTATTGGCAGAGACAGAATAGTAACTGTAAACCAGATTGCAAAAATAATAAATATTTCATCGGGTAGCGTTTTTAAGATTTTAAAAGAATTTTTGGGTGTCTGGAAAGTTTCTGCGAGATGAATACCCACATTTTGAATGATGAACAAAATCAAAAGCGATTGCAAATTTCTCAAAAACTACTAAAACGTTATAAAAAGAGTGACAAAAGACGCCTACATAAAATTGTTACAGTGGAAAAAACTTGGCTACATTCTAATGAACCTGAAAGAAAACTGGAAAATAAAATATGGTTCAGTAAACAAAGCAAACAACCTACAATTGCAAAATGCGGGAAAACGACATGAAAGGTTCTGTACGCAATTTTCTTAAACTGTAATGCTGTAGTTGCTCAGGTTTCCAAACAAAAAGGCACCAGTGTTAAAAAAGGTGCTTGTATTCATAAATAATTATTAGATGTACAAAAATATTGCAACAATGGAAGACCAAAGTCAAAACTGAGAGGGATCAAACGTTTACATGACACTGTTCCTGTGCACACTTCAAATAACAAACAAGACGTTTTGCTTGAAAATGAAAGACATCAATTGGACTTTCCTACATATTAATCAGATTTTTTCCATATTCCTCTTTTTATATTTCCTAAATTGAAAAAAAGGCTGGACACCGTGTTCATTCCCGTTTCGCACTAGGTTCAGCGGTTTTTCAGTATCTGAGGGGTATGCCTCTTTCGGGGTATTCCAAAGCTGGATAAAAATACTCAAAAAGTGGATTGAAGATAAGGGTGATTATTTTGAGAGAACGTAAATAAAATGAAAGAGAAAAGTACACAATTATTTACATATACCAAAAAGTTTCACTATTGAATGAATAGCCGTCGCATATAGTTTAGCTATTAACTCGTATCTATCATTACAGATTGTGAACCAGTGGACCTTATGCTTGTGATGGACGAATCTGGAAGCATTGGTCCAGAAAACTTTCAAAAAATGAAAAATTTCGCTAGGGATCTTCTACGAAATTTCAAAATCGGACCCAACGATATGAGAGTAGCTGTGATCAAATTTAGTAGCTCTGCATATCGTGTTTTTAATTTCTATACTTACTCATCATTTGAAGATACAAGTGCAGCTTTGTTAAACATTGTTTACGGTGGTGGTGGTACCAATACAGCAGAAGCTTTGCGTCTAGCACGTGAGACAACCAATTATAGACGTGCAAATGCAGTAACTGCTGCTATAGTTTTAACTGATGGTCAATCATATAATGTTGAAATTACAAGCCAGGAAGCACAAGTTCTTAAGGACACAGGAACCAAGGTATTTAGTGTTGGGATTGGTAATTATATTTCATTAAGTGAATTGAGCTCTATAGCTAGCACTCCTGTGTCGCAGTACCTGATAACCACATCAAATTTCAACGAACTGTACAATAAAGTTCAGCAATTCATCGATGGATTATGTCGTGGTAAGCTAAACCTTTTGCACAGTGCCAACCTAAAATTAATGGAGTAGACCCTTTCCCTTATGTATACATTTATCATAAATGGCTGAGTATTTTTATTGTTTCAGACGAAGATGAATGTGCGGCTTCGCCCTGTGCCAATGGTTTGTGTGTAAACACCGTTGGTTCCTACCATTGCAACTGTTACAGTGGATGGGAATCATTCCATTGTGATCAAGGTATACTGCCCGTATGTCATATGATTGTTTCACTTTTAGCTCACCTGAACTGCAGATTTAAGTAAGCTTTTCTAATTACGCGTCGTCCATCTGTTTTTAAACATTTAGCATTTTCGACTTTTCCCCTAGATTCAACTTAAATGGGCAAAAATCATTCTTATGGGAAGGTTAACTGTTTACATAAAAGGTCAAAAGTATTAAAATTATAAGCAAAATTATTCCAATGTTTTTTGTAAACAGAGAAAAAGGGTGGGTGTCTTAAAAAGAGATGTTAATTTCAGTGGAAACAGCGTCAATTTCACACAACAGAGCAGATCTTGGCAAACAACTTTCCGATTTTGACATTCTATGAATATTAATGAGGCTCTCAGCAAATTGAAAGAAAGGAGGTCAATAGTTGACAGCTTGTTTTGATAAGCAAATAGATAGTAATATCCTACCGAAAGTCTAAGCTCTTGTTAAAATTGATCTAATATACTATTAGTAGTGTTTTAAATTTCAAAACATGACCCAAGATACAATACTGGGGCCCCTGGTCAAAGGTTCAAAGTTCAACATAAGAATATATTTGGGAAAACAATTAATTTTCTTTAAAAATCTATATTTAGTTATATAACTGTTTTATAAGCATCTTTGTATTGTGTAGTTTTTTAATTCTTAAACAATTATTACTTCAATTTTAATAGGTTAAATTTTTTTCATGTCATTGTAGTGAATAATCTCTAAAAGATCATATGATTTTGATACTACTATTCATCATCCCTAAAAAACATTTAGTGTTGATTCATTGTACAACTTCCTCACCCTTGCCATTCAAGTTTTCTTCTAAAAAGATTAGAAAGGAATTATAAACAAAAGCTCATTTAAAAAGTGTTGATCTATTGAGCAATGTGGCCCAATGGCTTCTTGTTACTGCTTCGTTTTTCGATTCATGACTTTGTTTTGTTTTAGACATAAATGAATGTGCCACTTCCCATCCATGTCAACATGGAGATTGTACCAACACCCCCGGGAATTTCTTCTGCACTTGTCATACGGGATTCACGGATCAGTACTGTAGCACGGGTAATTCAAATTCTTCAAGTTCCATTTCTTTTCTGCTAAACAATAATCAGTTTATATAAAATACTTTCACTGGTTGACAGTCACACAGTAAATACAAAATATGCAATATAGTTTGCCATACCGAAATTTTTATGAACAACCACCCAGTGAGTGCAACATTTCAAACAAAAAAATTGTCTTGTATCTCTCTCTTTAAAGATATTGACGAGTGTCTCTCACTTCCTTGTACACACGGCACCTGTCACAACAGTCCGGGTTCCTATAGCTGCACGTGCGATAGCGGATGGACTGGCTTTAACTGTGATACTGGTACATATCTAATACTTTACATGTCTTACAAATGTCAAGCGTATGAAATTGCAAGATATTCAATCAATCGAAAAAGTCATCTCAGATTTTCAAGATTTCACCTTATAGGATGGCATCTAAACATAAAATATATCAAAAATTTAGTGAGTTTAAAATTGCAATCATATTTGTTTGCAGACATCGATGAATGCTTGGTTCAACCATCTGTTTGTTGTAATGGAGACTGTACTAATACAGCAGGGTCATTTTCTTGCGGTTGTCAGGCAGGATGGACCGGGAGTGCTTGCGAAAAAGGTTTGAAGTGTTTTAATGGTGAATATATTGACAAATTTAATTTCAAATATTTTCCCCAAGATAATTTTATTTTTATATTTTGAAATAGATATTGATGAATGCAATTCCGCGCCATGTCAGAATAACGGAGAATGCATCAATTTGCCAGGGTATTTTCTTTGCAATTGTCGTGATCGATTTTCCGGGAATCTGTGCCAAAAAGGTACGGTTAAAAGTCTCTTGTATGTAATGATATTATTTTCGTTTCTGGAAGTGATGTCTTTGTTGTGTTTCTTTTTTATTTCTCTTTTAGATGTCGATGAATGTTTGTCTTCTCCTTGCAAACACGGTGGAGTTTGTCAGAACCTTCAAGGAGGCTACGTTTGTGATTGTGATCAGCAAGGAAAGTACATTGGGAAACACTGTGAAACAGGTATGGTGAAAAGTTGATATAGCGTTCTTTTTCATTTTTGGACAAAATTTCATGCATTAATATTGTCTCATTTATTCATTACACATTTGTTAACGAGGTTTATTTTCCGTTTAAGAGCTAGACGAATGTCTTTTATCAACACCATGTCTGAACAGTGGAAATTGCACTAAAAGTAATGGTTCATACGCTTGTGATTGTGCAACTCTTTGGAAAGGAAACTTCTGTCAATTTCGTGAGTTTAATTCAAATCTCTATAATTTAGTATCCACGTCAAGTACGTTAAAATTTTTGGTATGTTTCTTTGTTTGTGTGTTAAACAAATCTATTATTTGATATTTTAGCATCCGTTGCGTGCGATTCTTCGCCTTGTCAGAATGGAGGAACTTGTTTACATTTCAATTCATCTTTTACCTGTGTTTGTCCTGGCGGATATACCGGCGAACACTGCGAAATAGGTATTTATAAGGGACATTTTCAGGGTTCCCCTTAATTTTGATTAACATAACAGCAATTAAAAGTTGTTAAATTGATTGTAAGTAGCAAAGCATACATAAATGCATTAGTTAATAGTTAAGACAGTCTTATGACAACTTTTAAGTTTTCAAATTTTAAAACCTTACAGACATCATCGAATGTGAAAAAGATTTATGCTTTAACAACGGAACATGTATAATTACGAATGGCAGCTATGTCTGTGAGTGTACAGAAAATTTTCAAGGACAGAATTGCTTGGAAGGTAAGAATATCATAAAAATAAAATTTTGGTGGTCCAAAATTTTATGTCGTTGTGGGATCAAAGTATCCATAAAATATTCAATGATATTGTAGTTGTCAATGAGTGCTCTTCGTCTCCATGCAACAACAATGGGCATTGTGTTAATCTTGAAGCAGGCTATACTTGTATTTGTCAACTTGGCTTTCATGGCGAGAGATGCGAGTCAGGTATGTTGTGGGTTTTTTTAAATGATGATCATTGCATATACAAGACAGAAATTATTTTATAATAGTATACAGAGAGTGCATTGTGAAAATTGCAGGGCCTTGCAAACTTAATCCATGTTACAACAATGGTACATGTATCCCTCATGGACTGTCTGCATTTTGCGCATGTCTGGTGGGATTCGCTGGGGAAAATTGTTCACAAGGTAAACCTTACGTACCGAATTCTTTTTTCCATTCTACATTTGATACTTGTTTTCGGTATATTATTATACTAGCCGTCTGGTATTTTTTTCATTTACAAGACGTGGATGAGTGTCTCTATGACCCATGTGCTGACAATTTCACTTGCAAAAACACAGTCGGTGGGTATAAGTGTTTGTCCTGTGCCACGCCTGACAATTGTTCTTACCAATCGCGTAGGTATATGTAAATATTATTGTATTTCGCAATTATCCTTTACATTTATTTCTGTGTAGAGTGTAAAATTTAACACAATAACCCGTGTCTTATCTTGTAGAAAACACACTGTGTAGTCAACATCCTTGCCAAAATGATGGCATCTGTATTAGAGAGAATTCCACGTATTTGTGTTTGTGTAAAACAGGATGGTCAGGGAATAATTGTGAAACAGGTTAATAAACCTTTTGAAATCAGCAAACTCTAAATAATACTGTGTTTTATCAATTAGTGGAAGTTGCATTGAATTTTGTTACAGAGCTAGACGGTTGCAGGAACGTTTCGTGTCTTAATGGTGGGACCTGTAATTCCAGTTTTGGAAATTTTTCATGTGTCTGTCCCATGGGATACTGGGGTGAATTCTGTGAGCTAGGTATGAAACCGAAATACTCAATGCGTCATGCACCTTATTCAAATGTATGTTACCATGTTATTAATTCTTTCCCCAAATGATGAAAATAGTTTTTTTTATTTTGTGACAGATGTTGATGAGTGCGAAATTTCTCCATGTTGGAACAATGGAACGTGCGTGAATTTATTTGGTGGATATCAATGCAACTGTTCAGACGATTTTAAAGGCGACCAGTGTGAAACAGGTTGAATTAGTTGACATGTAAAAGCAGAAAAAAATGTTCAAACATATATGTATAAGCAGGAATATAAAAACTGTTGTATTTGATACCAGTTTTATATTGGCGTACATATACCGTTTTATTTGCGCAACGTTTGCGATGACCTATTAGTTTTCTTGAACTTACGTTATAAGTAATTGCAAATCTTTGTCTTACTGAAACAGTTTGACATCAATTATTTGATTTGACTTGTTTAAAGTTAAACGATGTTTACATTATCATATTTTTCAATTCCAACACGTCTTATGACAGAGATAAACATGTGTTTATCTAACCCATGTCTTCGCGGTAACTGTTCCGCTATCCCTGGATCATTTGTGTGCCACTGCCAAACAGGGTGGACAGGCTCCAGATGTGATGAAGGTACATAATTATGCCAAGTTGCCCTAAAAATACATCTTAAACATTATAATGCTAAAAAGGCAGGCATACTTGAGAAGCCTGATTACTAATTAAAAATTGGGTTTTTAGACTTAGATGAGTGTGAATTCGGTGTGTGCGGATTAAATGGGACTTGCTCAAACACCGCGGGCTCCTACTCGTGCCACTGCTTTGACGGGGTGACCGGCCAGAATTGTGACACAGGTAAGTGGTTGGGGAGATTTTGATAATTTAAAATTTGGTTCATTTAAATGGATGGTTTTTCCCTTCTTTTTTGTCTACAGACTTAGACGAATGCCTAAGCGGACCTTGTCTCAATGGAGGACACTGTATCAATTTAGTCAATGGATACGATTGCGTGTGTGAACCAGGATATAGTGGGGCCAGCTGTGAACTGGGCAAGTTTACTTAAATGTTTTTTCAAAAAAGTCTTCAAGTGCCTTATATGTAATTTGTACTCAGAATGGCTATATATTGCTTGCAGATATTGATGAATGTGCATTGGGAATCTGTAACAATGGGGCTTCCTGTATGAACACAGATGGTTCATTTCTCTGTACCTGTGGTACAGGATGGACGGGAAATACCTGTCAGGAAGGTAATCTGCTTTCTTGGAGGCTCTACAATGTTATGACCTGTTTGAAAGTTAAAACAAAATGGAATCTTAAAATTCATTTATTTGATGTCAATGTTTAATTATTTTATATTTACTTTAAAGATATCAACGAGTGTGCTTTGAGTGAATGTTCTAATAATGGGACGTGTGTCAACACCAATGGGTCTCACATCTGTCAATGTACTGAGTATTTCAAAGGATCTTACTGCGAAGAAGGTTGATATTCCTCAACTAATATTTGATGATGCAAAAGTTATGTCTAAAGAGTAGTAGGACACCTACTTTCATTCGAAATAAACAATGATATCAACTGTCTGTAACATTAATAGTATAAAGTTTTTCCTACTATCATATAACGTAGTTGGTTAGATCGTCAGGTAGTGATCTATATAGTCATGGGTTCTTTTCCAGATCAGAATAGTTTGTTTCTACAATTTTTATCTTTTTCAGAATGCAATTTAAATATTGTGAATTTAATATCATAAAAATGAATACATTTGATTAAAACATGACGTTAAATCTCTATATTGATAACTCAGATCATACCAATCCATAGGCTGATACGTGTACTGTTAGTTTGCTTGGTTGTAAGAATTAAAAATTTTACAATGACCACACATTTGTAAAAATGATCGCCACCAACAAGTGGAGCTACTGGCAATAACAATCGTTATTCAATATTTCCACGCGAACACAATGCTGCACAAAAATAGCAAAATTTGCCCTCGTGGAAATAAGTATAATCCCATGTCCTTAAAGGGATAAATATAGGATCTCTCATGATTTGCGATGGTCTATGATTTTTATCCAACAAGTTGTGTGTTTTCTATCCCCGAGCCTTGGCAAGGGGAAAGAAAACACACAACGAGTTGGATAAAAATCATAGACCATCGCAAATCATGAGAGATTCCTTTTGTAACATGTTTTACCACGTCTTTTATTAAACTTCAATATTTTCTGTAAACAATATAATTGTGAGCCGCTCAACACATTTACTACAAGACGTCAACAACTTTACGCATGGAAAAAAGTTCCTTAAAGATTTACAAACACGCATTTCATATTCTAACATATATTTCTCAATTTATGAAAAAAAATGAAACAGCATTAAATGCTTCACATTTATGACTCTACACTTTTCAACTGAATTATTTTGTTACATTTTCATTCTACGTCAATCATCCGCCTACAGCTACGTTATGTTTAATTATGACGTCACGTAGCGTAAGAACACACAGTGTAATATCAAACATTTATTACATAAGCGACATCCATCGCATTTTGAGCTAAACATGTGATACATTTCCATATCTATTACAGATGTAAATGAGTGCATTGAATACCCTGGCATCTGTAAGAATGGTGGAACTTGTGAGAATCTGTGTGGTGATTACAGATGTCACTGTAGTGAGGGAAATCAAGGCACGCACTGTGATGGAGGTAAACAACTCGCACTTGTTTCAAGCTTTTGGTAAGGCATATACATTCAACTCAGCATATTGCTTGTAACTATATTATACCTTAAGTTTTCTTTGAATATCCTTTTTAGACATTGATGAGTGTAAGGAATACAAGCCTTGTCATAATGGAGGGAACTGTACGAATACAAAAGGTTCCTTCTTCTGTACTTGCAATTCAAACTACACTGGGTCTCTCTGCAACGAAGGTATCTCTCTCTCTCTCTCTCTCTCTCTCTCTCTCTCTCGTTCTAATTATGTTATTATATGTGACTGCCTTTAATATCATGCGCCAAACACATTTTGAGTGGGTTTTTTCTTATACTTTTTAGATGTTGATGAATGTTATCAAAATCCAAGTAGGTGTAATAACGGAGAGTGTAACAACTTTTATGGTGGGTTTTTTTGTTCCTGCCACACTGGATTCACTGGAGCCCTCTGTGATACAGGTTCGTATTTCATAAATTCAATTTTATTGGGGGATTGATGTTAGCTGATTATTTTCAAAACATTATTTTACTTTCGAATCCCCAAAAGCCATTTGTTATGGGAAAGAAAACATGAATCTTAGGATTGAATTCGACATATCTTCTCTTGAGATATTTAAAGCCTGGGCTTTCCGAAGCTTAATAAAAAGACTTTTTAAAGTGACAGTAAAAGACTGAATCTGTTTCACGGTTCTCGCTGGGTTAGAAGTGGGATACCACTGACTTTGATCAACAACAGTACCAACGCATGACATAGGAAAATTTGCGGCAAATCTATAGATTAGACCTTTGAATTTTGCATGTACAAAGTTTTCCCAGGTTTTAAAGTATCTTCGCTGTAGCGTCTTGAGATTAAATCATGATTTCAATACACTGCTTGTAGACCAATAAACAAACAATAAAATGTTAGTATATGTAGTTATATTTTACTATTTTATGCTGTTTTATCCATTTCACAGATGTAGACGAATGTGATTTGAAGCCGTGTAGCAATAATGGATCCTGTGTTAATACTCTTGGATCATTTCACTGCAACTGTGTTGATAGCTGGGACGGACCACTATGTGAACATGGTAGGTTGTATTTGCCAATACAATTTCTTAGCTGGTTACTTTTAGTACGTCACAATTTTTTTTATTTTGTAAAAATCTTACAGATTTGTGCAATACAAAGGCTACCAAACTAGTATTTGCGGTAGATACCTCCTTCAGCTCAACTGGTGAAATATTCCACAAACAACTGCAGTACATAACAGACGTTGTGTCAAGAATTACAATTTCCGACGTCAAATTCAAAGTGGCGGTCATTTCCTTTGGTTCCACGGCAAAGTTAGCCATTGATTATGATTCGTATACTAACAAAACAGAGCTCCTTGATCAACTGAATAAGATGCCATTTATTAACGGAGCCACAAACATACCAGCGGCTTGTAGCGAGATACAGAAAATTATAGAACTGACTTCATGGAGATCTCAGTTCGTGTTCTTGTTCACAGACGGGATGCCCAATTCTTTGAGTGATGCAGTCAATTCTGTGAATAATTTGAGGGCTTATCTTGAAATATCCAGCGACCAAAATGAAGTCTATCTAATAACTTTCGGCAATGATGTCAGACATGAGGGTTTCCATCAGCTGTCTAGAAATTCTCGACACAGTGATGTATTTCCAAGCACCAACTTGGAGCCCTTGTTCAATGTTTTCCAAAAACGAGTAAATGTAAAGTGTGCAGGTATTGTTTTCCTGTCCGTCTTACAGGCACTCGACTAATAAACCTTTTTATAATTCCTCTTATTTATACTGAAAATGTTTTTAATTTCAGAAAATTAGGGTTTAATGAAAGTGCTTCACTTTCTCGATATAATTTTCATTACAAAATGGATTTAAAAAATATAATTATTTTCGCTGATAGAATTTTATACTTATATGTGTATATGTAGAATCGAAAATCTATGTCCAGTGCCTGTTAATTCAGTCTTGTGCATGACACTACATTTATGAAGTCGAAGTTTTGCTGTACATTTTGGATTGGGTTTTATTAATGAGATTTATATATATATATATATATTGTACATTTTTCTAGCCTGTGAAGTCAGACGGGACGTTGATTTGGTATTTGCCTTAGATACATCGAGCATTCAACACCCAACCACATACCTGGCCAGCCGGAACATTTTCATTCAGCTACTCGCGGCAATGAACGAGTTTGTTTTCTTGGGTCAAGGATACGTTCAAATTGGCGTTGTTCACTATTCGGACAACGCCACGGTGTTTATGCCTTTGAATTTTACCCACGATTGGAATACATTTGCCAGTACTTTCCAAGCTTCGTTGCAGGACAACTTCAACAGCTCGTCAAACTTGTCGAACGCTCTTCGATTTATCCAGGAAGAAATGTTTACGACAAAACATGGAGCCAGAGACCATGCCTCAAAATATGTTGTTCTTGTGTTTAATGGACACGACACAAACATTACAGAGTCCATTGGCGTTGTTGAAGATATGACAAGAAAGGGAATTAATATTTTGTCTATTGGTATAGGAACGAATT
The DNA here is from genome assembly GCA_016163765.1 of Magallana hongkongensis. NCBI lineage: Eukaryota > Metazoa > Mollusca > Bivalvia > Ostreida > Ostreidae > Magallana > Magallana hongkongensis. The sequence goes on from WFKH01006014.1 coordinate 52,373,529, forward strand.
ACCAAGACTCGGATGTGTTAAAAACTGCTACTAGTCCGTTCCATGCTTATTTTTCTGAGCTGGACTTTTCAGCAAACCAGTGGAACTTAACAAATACTGAGCTTGAATTCATCAAGAAATTCAACAGTCGATTAGAATGTACAAGTAGAATTAATGCTTAAATCCTAAATCAAAACTTTTCAAATTGCAGTATTTTGATGCGTTGTGAGACATATTTGTCTCATTGCAAGTAGTTTTCATTTGAACTTGAGAAGCGAACTTCTAAGTACGTGTTCAGAAACTGAAGGAAGTAACAATAATAAATTTCAATATTTTTTGGATAAATTAAAGAGTAATTTCTGTTCTCATTGACATATCATATGAAAACTTCATCAGAAAGTGCGTAAACAACAACTCATATGGATGTGTCTCAGCTGGAAAGATCACTTTAGCATAATTAGATAAATTGGACCCCAAATTAAAGTTGCAATTGTTAAAAAAAATGTGTTGAAAACGAAGGAAGAGAACGGGGAAAGTTGAAATAAAGGCATGTATGCTGCATTGTACAATTCAAGAAGATTCGTTGAACACTGCGCAAGATGGACCAGTACTATGTGCCATTCAGTAAACTTCATGGCAAATGAAAAGACTGGAAAGATGGCTGAATAGCGGAGTCATGACATACAGTCACCTTATAGTTACATTTTAGTCATGTTTCAGTTGACTGAATGACAAAGCTTAATTTTGTGCTGGTTATTGTAGATGAAAGTTAGACTACTGAAATACGTCTTGGCATAAATATGAAGCAAGGAGACGTCATCAATTTCTGTTTTGTTTGCTTGCAATTCAAAATATGGCCATTTCTATCAAGAATTTGTCTGACAGTGGTTGTTTTGAAGAAAGTGTTAAAATCAGAACGAAGAAGGCAAATTACAGAAAAAGGGTTGTCCAGCTACTGTAGTATATAAAGTATACAAAGCGTAAAATGCCCTTAGTTATATTGTATAACATTAGTTTAAATTGAAATAAACTATTTTAAATTAATAAATGTTACGTTTTCTACCAAATGTATGCTTTTTCTGCTTGAAATTATTTCGGCGTATTATCTATTTGATCTAGATGTTTGAACATTAAGATTAAAAGTTAAATTTCTCCAATACAGCGATATAACATGAATGAAAGTTCACCACTACATCAGTGAATGTAACTGGGATTTAAAAATACGTTTTCCTTAAAAAGGTCTTTAATTTATATAAAAATGTTGCTATATAGACAGTCTCTCTCTCTCTCTCTCTCTCTCCTCTCTCTCTCACACACACACATAATTGACATCTAGATACGTTGAATAACTTGCATTCTGTTTTACGACAACTGCCTGTTTTCAACATCGTGCCATCATACATGTAATAAAGGAACTCTTCTTTGTTCGAAAGTAGAAAAAGAAATGTAAGTAATACTCGAATTTTCCCCATTTTACTATACATATTTCGGTATGATAAACTCTTTACACTCTGCAGACTGAGACTGATGCTGGCGATCGTTCCTCTTTACTTTGCTCCTTTCGTTTATGATTACCGTACTCGGAGTTTTCTCTGAATTGTTTTCTCCTTTGGGTTGAGAATAGCCAGTAACCCACTATTTCTGTAAACGAAGGTTTTCAATTATTGCGGAATTTTTTTTATCTCTGTTTAACATTTAAGAAAATGTTGTTTTAGCTCTTATTAGCGAAAGGTTCCTCAATATTAATATTAAAAAGAGGAATGTCTTTAACTTTACTTTGCGTCATTATAAGATTTTAAACTGTTTGAAATGTGGAAAGGTTTAAATAGATGATGGGATTCGGTAGAGTATACATGTAATTCTAACTCGGTCCTTTTGAAGGTGATTTTAAATTGGCAAAATACGTAATTATGGGCATACCTGAATCTCATAGATCTTTCAATGAGATTAAAATGGTACACATTTGCAATAGCCGTACAATACGTATTTTACTTTTTATTGCACTGTACCTCTTATTCAAAACTTAGAACAGAATTCTTTACCAGTAATGGCAATGACTTTTTAATACCTAGGATATCACATTCGAAATGCACTTTTTTTAATGTAAATTTTCCAGACAAACTGCTATTTTTTTTAATTTTCAGCATTATACATGTACATGTATGTGCAGACAATCAAAATTGAACAAAAAAGCATTGCGTATGATATGTAGAAAATGTCATATATAGTCCGGGTGTTTGAGTTTACCCTTATTATGAAAAATAAGTGTAATTGTTTGATTATAAAACTTTCACATATTCAACTATGAGAAATCGTTTTCTTGTTTAGTTTTCGAAAAAAAAGTGACAGCGAAAGTACGAAGGCCCGACAATATAAAACAAGAATATTTTTCGAAGTTAATAAAGTTTGGATAATGCATCGATATTTGATCCAGTTTTCTTTTTTAAAATCAAAGTAATTGATAAAACTTTAATTAGGTAAAGATCACCTTTCTGTTTGGATTTTTTAGAGTTCATAGCGAACGTTCATCTAACACCATGTCTTACATTGGACTGAGATGGGACTTTTGTTATTCGGTTTTTTATCATTTTTATCGTTTAACACAACATGCATTATCACTGCTGTATTCAAAGGGCTTCGTTTCGTTATAAGACTTAAAGTACTTACATGTAGGTAAGAGATTTGCGCCTTTGAGAGATTCTAAGACTGCATAATAGTATGATGTGTTTATGTGTTTTCACCTTTCTTTGATTGGTTGACTATCAAAACAGCACTATCGTTATAATGTACATGTCATTTTGTAGTTCTAAGAATGCCCTCGTTTACATGTGTTCCTTTACTGGAATTATTTTTTTACATGCATGTTTATGTTCATGTATATTATCATTTATTTCAAAATCAAGATGAAAGCTGTTTTCACATATACAATTTGAGAATAAAAAAATGATAAAAGAGGGATTTTAATTATTTTGTCATTTAAGCATTGAATGCTTATTTTTGGATGTCGTCGGTCCTATGACACACCAATGCGGTGCAGACAAATTGAATACCGCGCGTTAGCGAGGTATGATAATTTGTCTGCACCGCATTGGTGTGTCATAGGACCGACGACATCCAAAAATAAGCATTCAGTGCTTTTATTGATATTCATACTGATGTTCTGTTGTATGAAATATATGTGTATCGTCGCTGTAAAGCCATTATATACGCTCTCAGTCAGGGATATGAAACATACATGGAACAGCCATATTAACATGTTATTTAGTACGCTTCCGCAGCTAAAAATATAGTGCCAGAAACTTTGTAGAGAAAGATCTTTTTAATTAAGGAGTAGATATAATTTAATGATTATTTTTCAAAAGTACATATCAAATTGGTTATGTAAGGTTGAACGTTTCATTTAATCTTACAAAATAAATATACTAAAACACGTGGTCACGTTTATATCTGTGCTCATGGCGCATGAATTAGTAAAGTGTACTCATAGAAAATTGAACGTCGCAGATTTCCAATGCAAACATAAGGGGAAATATACACTGAATGTAAATATATTTTCATGTTGTATCCTTTCGATTTAACAGGTAGATATTTACAATTAAAACCAAGTACGGTAAAACATACGATAATTATTAAATATAACTCAATATAAAACGAAACCAACTTCTACAGACGATGCCTTAGGCGGACAAAAATCTTACTTGTATTATTTAAATAACCATGACCTATTCGCTTGCAGGTTAAGTAATAAAATAAAGTTAGAACATAGAAATATAATTAGTTATTTTAGAAAAAATGATTTATCTCTAAATAAATATGAATACGGAGTGAAAATTACTATTATGTTATAATAATAAAATTTCTTGACGTATTGACGTCAAGATAAATTCAAGTCTCAAACGCGGAAGAATAAATATTACCATTATTCCACAGACCGTATTGTTTAAATCTTGAATATTTCAGACAAAACATTCCATTTAAGGACGTCTTAATGGCCGCTCTAAGACATATTTTGTTGTTAGTGTGCATAGCACTCACACAGGACGCTGTTCTATGCGGGATTGCTTCTACGTGGGATTACTGCGAATGTAGATGGGAAGATTGGATGGCTTGGTCGGATTGTTCTCGATCATGTGGTGGGGGCAGAAGAAACAGGTCTAGACCGGTGTGGATTCGAACGGACATATGTACACTTGATTTCAATAACTGCGCTACTGAAGATATGGCTTTCGAGTATAGCGACTGTAACACATTCTGCTACAATGGAGGAACTTTTACCACTTATTGCACATGCGTGACCGGGTGGTACGGAAGCTGCTGCTTAAGCGGTATATATAAAATACTATACTCCAAGATTTATGATAAAAATAAAGTATATGGAGTTATACCGCGTAGTTAGATTCGTCGAATTCATTTAGTGTCGATTCATTTTTAGGTCACCTGAGTAAACTCAGGTGACCTATTGCTATCTGTTTTCGTCCGTCGTCGTGCGTCGTGCGTCGTGCGTCGTGCGTTAACAATTTACATTTTTAACTTCTTCTTAAAAACTACAAGGCCAATTGTTTCCATTTTTGGTGTGAAGCATCTCTATGGTTAGAGGAATGTAAATTGTGAAATTGGTGGCTCTACCACCCCCAGGGTGCCACAGGTGGGGCCAAATATGCAAAAAAACAGCCAAATTTTCAAAAATCTTCTTCTCTTCTCCCACACATGTGAGTATAAAAAAATGATTGCATGGTTATGATGTCCATGAAGCCCTCTACCAAAATTGTGAAATTTATGGTCCCTGGGTCAGGGGTTCAGGCTCAAGGGTGGGGCCAAAATGGCCATATAGTAAAAATGTATTAAATCTTAGAAAATCTTCTTCTCTACTCCCATAGATATTTGTTAAAAACTAAATACATGGTTATGATGTCCATGAAGCCCTCTACCAAAATTGTGAAATTTATGGTGTCTGGGTCAGGGGTTCAGGCTCTAGGGTGGGGCCAATATAGCCATATAGTAAAAATGTATTAAATCTTAGAAAATCTTCTTCTCTACTCCCATAGATATTTGTTAAAAACTAAATGCATGGATATGATGTCCATGAAGCCCTCTACCAAAATTGTGAAATTTATGGTCCCTGGATCAGGGGTTCAGGCTCAAGGGTGGGGCCAAAATGGCCATATAGTAAAAATGTATTAAATCTTAGAAAATCTTCTTCTATACTCCCGTATATATTTGTGAAAAAGTAAATGCATGGATATGATGTCCATGAAGTCTTCTATCTAAATTTTGAAATTCATGACCCCTGGGACAGGGGTTTAGGCCCTAGGGTGGGGCCAATATAGCCATATAGTAAAAATGTATTAAATCTTAAAAATCTTTACTCCCACACATGTGGGCAAAAAACTGAATGCATGGTTATGAACTCCTCTACCTAAATTGTGAAATTCATGATCCCTAAGTCAGGGTTCAGGACCTAGCATTTGGAGAGCATTTGGAAAGAGTTGAAAAGGGGGGGGGTTAAACAGTTAATGGAGTTATTTTCCCTTGCTTCTTCCTAATGGAGTTATCTTCCTTAGCTTGTTCATATTTAGTAATTAATCATTGAATATAGAAAAATAATGAAGCTGTCCATCAAAGTTATTGGTAAGATATTGTGAAAGCATTTGAAAAGAGTTCAGGGAAGAGGATTATAACAGTTAATGGAGTTATCTTCCCTTGCTTCTTCGTACTGGAGTTATCTTCCTTGGCTTGTTCATATTTAGTAATAAATCATTAAATAGAATGTAATTATAAAGTTGTATGATCAAAATAGTTATGCAAGTCTTTTTATCATTTGAAACAAAAACAGTTTTTAAATTTTTTAAGATAAACAAATAGACTTGTTAATAGTAAAGTAATAAGTAGTATATAAGCCACCTTGTTTTAGTTTATCTATGAAAACATATAAACTTAAAACCTATTTTGTAAGTTAAAATATGTGGGATAAGGCCGCATAAAATTAATTTTTAGATTCTCATCCCCGCCCGCCCCTCTGAAAATGGCCGCCCCGATGCATTTTATTTTATTTTGAAAAAAAAAATGTGTGGAAAAAAAATTTCGGGGAAAAAAAATCGGGCTCGGTATACAAAAAATTCAAAACATTTTAATGGCTGCCTAAACATGTGAATTACCATTTGTGTTTGTTATCATTAGGATACAAATTTCTTCATGCATTAACAGTTAAGTCAAAATAAAATGGAATTAAAAGATTACAAGTGGGTTTGTGTACTCATATTAGCATTAACAACTTAAAAGAATAGAGCAGTTGTTATTTCTTGAACATGAACGGTGAAAAGGGTGTTTTTAAAAAAAATAACAAATAACAAATAAAATCCGCCCACCCGCCCCATATTTTTTGCAAATTAGAATGAGAATCTAAATATTAATTTTATATGGCCTAAATAAATTGAATGGAATCTGGGCATCTGAGCGATCTCTTCTATAGTATGTCATACACTCTGTTAAGAGCTTCAAGTCTTGTGCTAAACTATAGGGTTAAGAGTCCTTTCCAAAAGATTTCAGGCAGGGAGGTGGATGTCATTACATTATTATAATCTTCTAATCCATTATGAAACTCAATTAAATGCATTTATGAGACTCCTCGACAATTTTGTGTATGGGCTATGGTACTCAGGTGACCGTTAAGGCCACTTGGCCTCTTGTTTTTTTCAAAATTGATGACTGGATGGTCGTGGCCATTTAAAGACTATATTAATCTCTAACGAAGAAGAGCTCTGGATAAATATTTAGCAAAATTTTAAATTTCACAGCTTAAATATCTGGATTTTTTTTATTGTTAACTGATAGTTAATAACTTAACAATTGACACTGAATATTTAAGGAAGATCTGTTGGTTAATTTGTTGACCACCCAGCCTCCTCAAGTTTGTACCAATTCCTCACCATCCTCAAGATTTCAGTGCTTTATCCAAAAAAGTAGAAAGGAATTATATACAAAAGCTCAATTAAAAAATTGTTCCTCTGATGAGCAATGTGGCCCAAGATCTTCTAGTTACTGCTTCTTTTTTCGGTTTCATGCTTTTGTTTTGTTTCAGACATCAATGAATGTGCCACTTCCCATCCATGTCAGCATGGAGATTGTACCAACACTCCCGGGAGTTTCTCCTGCACATGTCATACGGGATTCACGGATCCGTACTGTACCACGGGTAATTCATTTATATATGCATGTATGTTCCTTTTCTGCTGAAATAATGTTCATGTCAATTGCTCTACCGGTTTTCAGTCACACAATAAATTCAAAATGTGCAATATAGTATGCCATTCCGAAATGTTTATGGACAACCACCCAGTGAATGCAAAAATCTCAAATGATATAATTGTCTGGTAACTCTCTCTCTCTCTCTCTCTCTCTCTCTCTCTCTCTCCACGGCACGTGTCACAACAGTCCGGTCTCATAAAGCTACACATAGTAGAAAGGAATTAAATACAAAAGCTCAAATGAAAATTGTTGCTCTGATGAGCAATGTGCCCCAAGATCTTCTTGTTACCGCTTCCTTTTTCGGTTTCATGCTTTTGGGGGTTTTTTCAGACACCAATGAATGTGCCACTTCCCATCCATGTCAACATGGAGATTGTATCAACACTCCCGGGAGTTTCTTCTGCACTTGTCATACGGGATTCACGGATCCGTACTGTAGCACGGGTAATTCATTTACATATGCATGCATGTTTCTTTTCTGCTGAAATAAAGTTCATGTCAATTGCTCTACCGGTTTTCAGTCACACAATAAATTCAAAATGTGCAATATAGTATTCCATTCCGAAATGAATGTGAATGGAATTACATGTTCCTTTTCTGCTAAAATAAAGTTCATATCAAATGGTTTCCCTTTTGGACAGTCACAAAATAAATACAAAATGTGCAATTAGTATGCCATATAAATACAAAAATTTCAAATGATAGAATTGTCTGGTAACTATTTTTTGAAGATATTGACGAGTGTCTCTCACTTCCTTGTGCACACGGCACGTGTCACAACAGTCCGGGCTCATATAACTGCACGTGCGATAGCGGATGGACTGGCTTTAATTGTGATACAGGTACATATCATACTTTATATGTCTCAATAATGTCAAGTATATTAAAATTGCATGATATTCTATCAATCGAAAATTTCTTCTCAGATTTTCAAGATTTCACATTGTAGCTAGCTACTATACATGGAATGAATCCAAAATAAATTGCGGTCCTATTTGTTTGTAGACATCGATGAATGCTTGGTTCAACCATTTGTTTGTTGTAATGGAGACTGTACTAATACAGCAGGGTCATTTTCTTGCGGTTGTCAGACGGGATGGACCGGAAGTGCTTGCGAAAAAGGTTTGAAGTGTAAAAATTGTGTATATATTGTCAGGTTGAATTTTAAATATTTTCCCAAGATAATTTTATTTTTATATTTTTGTTATAGATATTGATGAATGCAATTCCGCGCCATGTCAGAATAATGGAGAATGCATCAACTTGCCGGGGTATTTTATTTGCAATTGTCGTGATCGATTTTCCGGGAACCTGTGCCAAAGTGGTACGATTAAAAGTCTCTTGTATGTTTAATCATCTTATTTTCGTTTCTGGTAGTGATATCTTTAAAAGTTGTGTTTCTTTTTTATTTCTCTTTTAGATGTTGATGAATGTTTGTTATCTCCTTGCAAAAACGGTGGAGTTTGTCAGAACCTTCAAGGAGGCTACGTTTGTGATTGTGATCAGCAAGGAAAGTACATTGGGAAACACTGTGAAACAGGTATGGTGAAAAGTTGATATAGCGTTCTTCTTTATTTTTGGACAGTTTTGTATTACCTTCTCTTTCATTCATCACACATTTGTTAACAAGTTTTGTTTTCCGTTTAAGAGCTAAATGAATGTCTATTATCTACCCCATGTCTGAACAATGGAAATTGCACTAGTAGTAATGGTTCATACGCGTGTGATTGTGCAACTCCTTGGAAAGGAAACTTCTGTCAATTTCGTGAGTTTTATTCAAATCTCTGTAATTTTGTATCCATGTCAAGTACGTTAAAATGTTTGGTGCGTTTGTTTGTTTGTATGCTTATGAGTAAACGAATCTATTATTTGACATTTTAGCATCCGTTGCGTGCGATTCTTCGCCTTGCCAGAATGGGGGAACTTGTTTACATTTAAATTTGTCTTTTACCTGTGTTTGTCCTTACGGATATACCGGCGAAAACTGCGAAATAGGTACTTATAAATACGGGGGTTTTTGTCGTTCACCTCAATTTAATTAAGATCAAGAGTTAATAAATGATTTCAGAGGGTCTTTTTTGAACCATTATGACGTCATCATTGATTTTATGATTTTTCCCCCGTACTTTACAGCTTTAAAGGAATTATGTTGAAAATGAAACAATTTCTTGACATTTCTTGACATTCTATATTAATTCATGGGAATAGTAATCCCGATACCTATATTCAATTAAACATCATTTTAAAGAGCAGGTCATGAGCTTGTTTAATGCCGTTCTTGGAGAGACTGTAGGCATATCTATATTTATTTCACTAGTCAAAAATGGACAAAACTCCGAGATTTGGTACTTATTTCCTTCATATTTTAAAGAAAATGACAGTTTAAAACATGTTCTTTCATTGTTTTTACAAAACATTTAAGCCCCGATTTCAAACAACGCTATTGTTATGAAGCATCATTAAAAGAATTTATATCTTGAATTTCATTAACCTGTAGGCACTTTTCATTTACTAGATCATGACCTTAATTTAACATCATAGCAATCTAAACTTAATGCATTAGATGATAGTTAAGACAGTCTTATGACAACTTTTCCAGACATCGATGAATGTGAAAAAGATTTATGTTTTAACAATGGAACATGTGCAATTACAAGTGACAGCTATGTTTGTGAATGTACGGAAAATTTTCAAGGACAGAATTGCTTGGAAGGTACGAATATCATTTAATAAAAATCTTTGGTGGTGCCAAAATTATGAGTGGCTGTGGAATTGTAAAGCATCCTTAAAATGCTCAATAATATTGCAGTTGTCAATGAGTGCTCTTCGTCTCCTTGCAACAATGATGGATTCTGTGTTAATGTTGAAGAAGGTTATGCCTGTATTTGTCAACGTGGCTTTGGTGGCGAAAGATGCGAGTCAGGTTAGTGGATTTTTAGATAGGTAGTTTTTTAAAAATATATATATAAGAACGTTGCAGATACAAGTCAAAACTCATTTTATGGTATACAGAAAGTACGATGTAAAAATTACAGGGCCTTGCAAACTTAATTCATGTTACAACAATGGTACGTGTATCCCTCATGGACTGTTTGCATTTTGCGCATGTCTGGCGGGATTCTCTGGGGAAAAATGTTCACAAGGTAAACCTTAACTACCTTTTTCTCATTCTACTTTTGGTACTTGTTTTCAATTTACTATTATACTAGCGGTCTGGGGTTTTGTTTTAATTGCAAGATGTGGATGAGTGTCTGTTTGACCCATGTGATGACAACTTCACTTGCAAAAACACAGTCGGTGGCTATGAATGTTTGTCATGTGACACGCCTGACAATTGTTCTTACCAATCGCGTAAGTATATGTAAATATTGCTGATATTTCTAAATTATCATTAACATTGTTTTCAGCGTTGAGTATATTAGTTTAACATAATAATCCGTGTCTTATCACAGAAAACACACTGTGTAGTCAACATCCTTGTCAAAACGAAGGCATCTGTATTAGAGAGAATTCCACGTATTCGTGTTTGTGTAAAACCGGATGGTCGGGGAATAATTGTGAAACAGGTACTAAAAACCTTTTAAAATTAGAAAACTCTAAATTATACTGTGTTTTATCAGTTAGTGGAAGTTGTATTGAATTTTGTTACAGAGCTAGACGGTTGCAGGAACGTTTCGTGTCTTAATGGTGGGACCTGTAATTCCAGTTTTGGAAATTTTTCATGTGTCTGTCCCATGGGATACTGGGGTGAATTCTGTGAGCTAGGTATGGAACCGATACACTCAATGCGCCATGCACCTTATTCAAATGTTTATGACCATGTTATTATTCCATTCCCCAAATCATGATAATAGTTTTCTTTATTTTGTGACAGATGTTGATGAGTGCGAAATTTCTCCATGTTGGAACAATGGAACGTGCGTGAATTTATTTGGAGGATATCAATGCAACTGTTCAGACGATTTTGAAGGAGACCAGTGTGAAACAGGTTGAATTAGATTAAATGTAAAAGCAGAAAAAATCTCAAGTTTAAAATACATGTATAAGCAGGAATATAAAAATTGTTGTATTTAATACCAGTTTTCCATTGGCGTACATATACCGTTTTATTAGCGCAACGTTTGCAATTACCTATTAGTTTTTAACCGGGTTTTCCAAAGGAAAAATCCGGTTATTGAAATTGTGAAAATGGCGGGCGGGCGGGCGGGCGGGCGGCTGCCAAAAGGGTACCTCTATTGTACGGATAACTCCTCCTACAGTTTTCAAGATAAGAACTTGTTGTTTTGCAGATCAGTTTTACATATATCAGAGGTGTGCATATTGTTAGAATTTTGATTTCTGATAATTTGTGACAAAAGTACCAGCTGTTGAACTTAGTCATTTTTTGGCAAAATATTGCATATAGGGTACCCTTATTGTACGTATAACTCTTTCTACAATTTTCAAGATAGGAAATTGTTGTATTGCAGATCAATTGTACATATATCAGAGATATGCATATTGCTAGGATTTTGATTTCTGATAATTTTTAAAATTTACCAGCTGTTGAACTTAATCATTTTTGGCAAAATATTGCATATAGGGTACCCATTTTGTATGGATAACTCCTTCTACAGTGTTCAAGATAGGAAGTTGGTGTTTTGCAGATCAATAGTACATATATCAGATGTGTGCATTTTGCTAGGATTTTGATATCTGATAATTTATGAAAAAAATACCAGCTGTTGAACATAGTCATTTTTTTATTTACAAAATATTGCATATAAGGTACCCCTATTGTACGGATAACTCCTCCTACATTTTTCAAGATAGGAAGTTGTTGTTTTGCAGATCAGTTGTACATATATCAGAGGTGTGCATATTGTTGGGATTTTGATTTCTGATAATTTATGAAAAATATACCAGCTGTTGAACTTAGTGATTTTTTTGCAAAATATTGCATATAGAGTACCCCATTTTTCTGGATAGGTAGTGTTCATCAATTCAGGGTTGACAAATGGATTACGGATACTCTTCACACAAAAGAAAACCCGGTTTGCTGTCACATCGACAGCTTTTCTCTTGTCTTGAACTTAAGTTATGAAGTTATTGCAAATCTTTGTCTTACTGAAACAGTTTGACATCAATATTTGATTTGGCTTGTTTATAGTTTGTTAAACGATGTATACATGTATCATTTTTTTCACTTCCAACACGTCTTATGACAGAGATAAACATGTGTTTATCTAACCCATGTCTTCGCGGTAACTGTTCCGCTATCCCTGGATCATTTGTGTGTCACTGCCAAACAGGATGGACAGGCTCTAGGTGTGATGAAGGTACATAATTATACCAAGTCCTAAAAACATCTTAAACATTATAATGCTAAAAAGGCAGGTTAACTAGAGAAGCCCGATTACTAATTAAAAAATGTTTTTTTTAGACTTAGATGAGTGTAAATTTGGTGTGTGCGGATTAAATGGGACTTGCTCAAACACCGCAGGCTCCTACTTGTGTCACTGCTCTGACGGGGTGACCGGCCAGAATTGTGACACAGGTAAGTGGTTTGGAAGATTTTGATAATTTATAATTATAATTTGGTTCATTTAAAAAGATGGGATTTTTTTCCTTCTTTTTTTTTTTGTCTACAGATTTAGACGAATGCCTAAGCGGACCTTGTCTCAATGGAGGACACTGTATCAATTTAGTCAATGGATACGATTGCGTGTGTGAACAAGGATACAGTGGGGCCAGCTGTGAACTGGGCAAGTTTACTTAAATGTTTCTTCGAAAAAGTCTTCAGGTGCACTATATGTATTTTGTACTCAAAATGGTTACATATTGCTTACAGATATTGATGAATGTGCATTGGGAATCTGTAACAATGGGGCTTCCTGTGTGAACACTGATGGTTCATTTCTCTGTACCTGTGGTACAGGATGGACGGGAAATACCTGTCAGGAAGGTAATATGCTTTTCTTGGAGGCTCTACAATGTTATGACCTGTTTGAAAGTTAAAGTAAATGAATATGCTCTTAAAAGTCATTTATTAGTTGTTAATGTTTAATTATTGAATATTTCCTTTTAAGATATCAATGAGTGTGTTTTGAGTGGCTGTTCTAATAATGGGACGTGTGTTAACACCATTGGGTCTCACATCTGTCAATGTACTGAATATTTCAAAGGATCTTACTGCGAAGAAGGTAAATTTTCCTAAACTAATATTTATGATGCAATAGTACTGATATTTAATGATGGAATAGTTATGACTAAAGAGTTGTAGGACACCTACTTTTATTCGAAATAAACAATGATATTAACTATCTGTAACATTAAGTGTAATGGGGTTTTTTTTCTACTATCATATATCGAAGAGCGAAACGTAGTTGGTTAGAGCGTCAGGTATTGATTTACGAAGTCAATGGTTCTTGTCCTGATCAGGATTGTTTGTTTTTACAATTTTTACCTTTTTCGAAATGCAATTTTAATATTGTGAATTTAATAATGAAAAAGAATACATTTCATTAATACATTAAATCTTTATTTGAATAACCCAAATCATACCATTCCACAAGCTGATATTGGTGATGTTACTTTGATTAGTTGTAACAATTGCAAATTTTATAGTTACCACAGATTTGTAAAAATGATCAGCACCAACAAGTGGAACTATTTGCAATAACAATCATTATTCAATATTTCCACGAGAACACAATGTTGCACAAAAATAGCAAAATTTGCCATCGTTAAAATAAGTATAAATCCATGCCCTTAATGTGGATAAATCTCCATATCTATTACAGATGTAAATGAGTGCATTGAATACCCTGGCATCTGTAAGAATGGTGGAACTTGTGAGAATCTGTGTGGTGATTACAGATGTCACTGTAGTGAGGGAAATCAAGGCACGCACTGTGATGGAGGTAAACAACTCACACTTGTTTCAAGCTTTTGGTAAGGCATATACATTCAACTCAGCATATTGCTTGTAACTATATTATACCTTAAGTTTTCTTTGAATATCCTTTTTAGACATTGATGAGTGTAAGGAATACAAGCCTTGTCATAATGGAGGGAACTGTACGAATACAAAAGGTTCCTTCTTCTGTACTTGCAATTCAAACTACACTGGGTCTCTCTGCAACGAAGGTATCTCTCTCTCTCTCTCTCTCTCTCTCTCTCTCTCTCTCTCTCTCGTTATAATTATGTTATTATATGTGACTGTCTATAATGTTCTGCATCAAACGTATTTTGAGTTTTTTCCTTATACTTTTAGATGTTGATGAGTGTTATCAAAATCCAAGCAGGTGTAATAACGGAGAGTGTAACAACTTTTATGGTGGGTTTTTTTTGTTCCTGCCACACTGGATTCACTGGAGCCCTCTGTGATACAGGTTCGTATTCCATAAATTCAATTTTATTGGGGGTTGATTTTAACTGATTATTGTTAAAACATTCTTTTTCTTTCAAATTTCCAAAAGTATACCATCATTTGTTATTGGAAAGAAATATAAATCTCAGGATTGAATTCAACATATGTTCTCTTGAGACATTTAAACCCTTTCCGACGCTACGACGTTTTAAAGTGACAGTGAAAGACTGAATCTGTTTCACGCTTCTTACTGGGCATTAGAAGTTGAATAGCATTGACTTTGATCAATAAGAGTACCAAATGCATGACATAGGAAAATTTGCGGCAAATCTATAGCTTAGACCTTTGAATTTTGCATGTTCAAAGTTTTCCCGGCTTTCAGAATATCTTCGCTGTAGTATCTTGAGATTAACCTAAACCATGATTTCAATACACTGCATGTGGACCAATAAACAAACAATAAAATGTTAGTACATGTAGTTAGATTTTACTATTTTATGCTGTTTTATCCATTTTACAGATGTAGACGAATGTGATTTGAAGCCGTGCAGCAATAATGGATCATGTGTTAATACTCTTGGATCATTTCACTGCAACTGTGTTGATAGCTGGGACGGATCACTATGTGAACATGGTAGGTTGTATTTACCAATACAATTTCTTAGCTGGTTACTTTTAGTACGTCAAAATTTTTTTTTATTTTGTAAAAATCTTACAGATTTGTGCAATACAAAGGCTACCAAACTAGTATTTGCGGTAGATACCTCCTTCAGCTCAACTGGTGAAATATTCCACAAACAACTGCAGTACATAACAGACGTTGTGTCAAGAATTACAATTTCCGACGTCAAATTCAAAGTGGCGGTCATTTCCTTTGGTTCCACGGCAAAGTTAGCCATTGATTATGATTCGTATACTAACAAAACAGAGCTCCTTGATCAACTGAATAAGATGCCATTTATTAACGGAACCACAAATATACCAGCGGCTTGTAGCGAGATACAGAAAATTATAGAACTGACTTCATGGAGATCTCAGTTCGTGTTCTTGTTCACAGACGGGATGCCCAATTCTTTGAGTGATGCAGTCAATTCTGTGAATAATTTGAGGGCTTATCTTGAAATATCCAGCGACCAAAATGAAGTCTATCTAATAACTTTCGGCAATGATGTCAGACATGAGGGTTTCCATCAGCTGTCCAAAAATTCTCGGCATAGCGATGTATTTCCAAGCACCAATTTGGAGCCATTGTACAATGTTTTCCAAAAACGAGTAAATGTAACGTGTGCAGGTATTACTTTCCTATCTGTCTCACAGGCACTCGACTAATTAACCTAGTCGATAAATTAGGGTTTAATAAAAGTGCTTCACTTTCTCGATATAATTTCATTTCAAAATGGATTTAAATATCTATTTATTATCGCTGATAGAATTTTATACTTATATGTTTACATGTAGAAACGAACATCTATGTCTAGTGCCTGCTATATCAGTATTGTACATGACACTGTATTTATGAAGTCGAAGTTTTGCTGTTCATTTTGGATTGGGGTTTTTTTTCATGCGATTTATATACATTGTACATTTTTGCAGCCTGTGAGGTCAGACGGGACGTTGATTTGGTTTTTGCCTTGGATACATCGAACATTCAACACCCAACCACATTCCTGGCCAGCCGGAACATTTTCCTTCAGCTACTCGCGGCAATGAACGAGTTTGTTTTCTTGGGTCAAGGATACGTTCAGATTGGCGTTGTTCACTATTCGGACAACGCCACGGCGTTTATGCCTTTGAATTTTACCCACGATTTGAATACATTTGCCAGTACTTTCCAAGCTTCGTTGCAGGACAACTTCAACAGCTCGTCAAACTTGTCGAACGCTCTTCGATTTATCCAGGAAGAAATGTTTACAACAAAACATGGAGCCAGAGACCATGCCTCAAAATATGTTGTTCTTGTGTTTAATGGACACGACACAAACATTACAGAGTCCATTGGCATTGTTGAAGATATGACAAGAAAGGGAATTAATATTTTGTCTATTGGTATAGGAACGAATTATCAAGACTCGGATGTGTTAAAAACGGCTTCTAGTGCGTTTCATGCTTATTTCTCGGAGCTGGACTTTTCAACAAACCAATGGAACTTGACAAATACTGAGCTTGAATTTATCAAGAAATTCAACAGTCGATTAGAATGTACAAGTAGAATTAATGCTTAAATCCTACATCAAAACCTTTTTTAATTGCAGTATTTTGATTTGTTGTGAGACATATGTGTCTCATTGCAAGTAGTTTTCATTTGAACTTGTGAAACTGGAGCAAAATCAGTAAGTAACAATAGTGATTTTCAATATATTTTGGATAAACTAAAGAAGTAAGTCTTGTTTTCATTGACGTTTCATATGAAAACTTTATCAGAAAGTGCGTACACAACAAATCAAAATAATTGTCTAAACTTACAGCTATGTACAAGATTCACAATAAGTGTATCCCTGAGTATTCATCTCAAATTATTCCGAATACAAGCGGTGATGACTCTACATATAGAACTAGAAACTTTGAAAATTATAGTTTGCCTAAGTGCCTGTGCCCAGATTTAAAAAGTCATTGTCTGAATCTTACAACACTGTGAAAGTTCCATCCTTTTTTACAGATGGTAAACGCAAGATAACTATTATACATACTAAGCTCAGACATCACTGTATTCTTTATCTCGATTTATACAAATTTAGTATTATAGAAAGCAGAAATTGTCTCTGTGGATTACTTGAAGATGCTTACATGTACAAATACACAAATGCTAGAAACAAATCTTTTCTTAAACTTCTACAACTAGACCACTTTCATGTTATTAATACACATCTTTTATTGTGGGGTGATGAGTCTTTGTCTACTGATGTTAACAATCAACTAGTCATTCATACAAGGAGCTGGTAGATTCAATTGAGTACTTGCTTGTGCCTTACGTTTCTTTTGTAATTATAATCGTACATTTATTCTGTCAAACAGTTGTAAGTTTTTGTACAATATGGTTTTTTTTAATGGTGAAGACCTCGTTAGTTGTTAGAACATGTGTCTGAACCTTTTGTATTCTTTGAAATACAATAAAATATGTTCAAATCAAATCAATGGATGTGCCTTTACGTGGACAGATCACCTTAGCATATAGTTAAATAAATTGGACCCTAAACAAAACTTGCAATTGTAAAAAAAATAATGTGTTGGAAACGAAGGAAGAGACCGGAGAAAGTTGCATGTATGCTGCATTGTACAATTCAAGAACATTCGTTGAACACTGCACAAGATGGACCTGTACTATGTGCCATTCAGTAAACTTCATGGCAAATGAGAAGTCTGGAAAGATGGTTGAATAGCGGAGTCATGGCATACAGTCACCTTATAGTTACATTTTAGTCATATTTCAGTTGACTGAATGACAAAGCTTCATTTTGTGCTGGTTAGTTAAGACCATTGGAAAATATGACGCAAGGGGACGTCATCGTAGACAAAAGATGGCTGGTCTGTGTGGCCTCAGCAAATGTTGTGCAATTTGCTAGCAAGTGTTTCTAGTGAAATGGTATACATGTATCTCGTGTTGTCCATTGCTGGAGGGGCGCTATAATGTGTGGCGAATTGATTGGCAGTGTAACTTACTCAGTGCATATTTTAAATTCTTGGAACAATAAATATTTCTGACAAAATTTAACTACAAAAAACTTGTGAAATATTTCAAAAGAGTGATTTTTTTTTTAATTTATATTTTGTGTTTATATTTTGTTTGCTTGCAATTAAAAATGGACATTCCTATCGAGAATTTGGCTGACAGTGTTTGGTTTGATGAAACTTATAATCAGAACGAAGAAGGCAAATTACAGAGAAAAGGTTTGTCCAGCTAAAACATGTTGACAAAGTTTACAAAGCATAAAATGTCCTTAGTTATATTGTATAACATTAGTTTAAATTAAGATAAACTCTTTGACCTGTCTGGACAAGCAGAAGTTGGTTAAATATCTCAGATTTTCAGAAAACAGATACTGATTATAATAGGGATATTTTTCTTTAATTCAAATGGAAAGAATTTCTAGCAATGGTTGTTAACAACCATTACAAAACGTTTCGTTTTCTACCATATGTATGCTTTTTCTGCTAGAAATAAATATTACCGAGAAAATTTTGTCACTACTGGCGCCGATCAAAGAAATTATTGAATAGAATTATATTATTCAATAATAATGAAACATATATGTAGATTACAAATGAAGTACTATAAAAAAAAAATAGTAACAGTGAAAACAAATACATGTATTATAGAATGCAGAAAGAAAATTGACAATTATAGAACGCGATTGGAAATATTATGCAATTTACAATATATACTTGTTTCCTATCATATCGCGGGTTCTTTGGTATCGCGGTATTTCTGTTTACGTATAGTAGCACGCGCTGAAATTGACATTTGACGTCGGGATATTTTTAGACATAGTTAACAGAGACACGCTGAACATCACTGAGGTTTACTATAATGGAAACTCACAATAACATTAGTTTCTGGAAATATTTCCGTATTGATAGATTTTTTTACAAAATGATTTAACTAGCACGATATCATAGGACCGGCTCATAAATTGAATTTAACGAATTACTATGTTGCAAACCTTAAGGTTTCGGCTTGGCGTGACATTGAAAATTTTAAACGTTAAATAAATTTATTTCATATCGAGATCTAATTTGTGATGATCATGCTACTACAAAATAGATCGTTAATGCGTCATTTTTGTTAACACAACACGAATCTTTTTGGTACAAGTTACCTGCAGCTTATGAATTATAATTTTCACTTTTGAATTGAAAGTAGAAATGACCTGACGCAATGTGAGTCGTGATCGTGAGAGGCAATTTTTTATGTGATGGCCTCTTTTCAGCAGAAAATTCGGGAGATTATACGGTCGCCTTTCGTTAATAAGGGACTTCCTTTAATGGTAATGTTATTAAACACCAATGAAGTTTGAAACGCTTTGTTCATGTTGTTGTCATGTGCCGCAAATCTACGAAATTTATATTTTAATCTGTTAACCTCTCTTGTCACCTTTGCTAAGATGAGTGCATCTGTTTCTTCTAGATATTTATGTTATCAGGGGCAGCTATACTTATACAGACACAGAAGATGATCTTCAGGAAGAGGGACAAGAAGAAATCTGCTGTAGGCCTAATATAACTTGTCAAAAATTTCGCAAGTGCATTGAACTGTTGAATTTGAAAATTGTTGTATTTTGGTATTTAAAAACTGTTGTCGATATCATATGCATTGCATACACTGATAATTCATAATAACTCATTATTTTCAGATGCTTACAGATAAAGAAACTGTTAAATTTTTAGAAGATTTTGGTGATGTAAAAACATTACGAGAACTTCAAAAAGTATGTATCATTCTCAATATTGTAAAAAAATAAATTTCAAACAAATTTTTATTTTTTTGAAAATAAGCAAATAAGATTAATTTTGATTTGTTTGAAATGTGATAGCATCAAAGTGACTGGTATTTTTTTCCCATTTCTTTTACAACATGAACTCTGTAAATTAAAAGTATTTGAAAGTTTTATGTTTGACTACGTTGACTCTCTTTCAGGAGACTGTAAAGGATGCCCCTCTTGACAAATGGGCGAACTTCAGAGGTCCTCGACCAGATGAGGACAAGTCCATGGTAACTTTTGAAAAGATGAAGGCGGAAGCAAACAAAGTTATCAAAGAAAAGAACGATAAATTAAGACATAGTGATGACTGGAAAAAGTCGCAAGAGATGCAGGGAAAATGGATTGAAACAATCAGACGGCAGCAGGAGGCTGTCATGAAGAAAAAGTGACCCAGTTTTATCTGTTTAATTGTGATATGTGTGGAATTTATTTCATGAAAACAACTACAAAGTACCGGTACTTATCTTTATATCTGAATGTGTTTTATACTTGTGAATTTCATATGTTCAAATATTCTTTGTATTATGTTTGTTTTAGAATATGTTTGAATGTGATCATGCCTTAATACTAATATATAATTAAACATCAAGAGATTTTCATTTTTTCAATGCAATTTTATCATTATTATTTTTTTGTATTATCTTTCATAAAAGGATTAAGTTTTTTGGGGTAGAACACATTAATGTTTCTTTATCAGATTAATATGATTTATAAAAGTAAACAGTTCAGAATCTTTAATTAAGAAGGTTATATTTGTGCATTGTATAATGCTAATTGAATTGCATAAATGATCAGAAATTAAAATTCACTGCCATTGACAGTTCACATCTACTGAGTATTTTCTTCATTTCTTTTAGACAGGTTGAAAACCAATAAGTGGTTCATTACACATACATGTACAATCTCTTAGCTCTTGATGTTTCATGCAAATAATATACATGTACAGTGTAGCTGCAGATCTGTACAACTTGTCTTATGTGTTTTCTTCTTCGTTCCTTTTAGACAGGTTGAAAACCAATAAGTGGATCATTATAAATATAATCTCTTGGCTTTTGATGTTTCATGAAAATAATATACAATGAAGCTGCAAATCAGTAGCTCACTTGTCCCAAAAAAAATTGGACCAGAGCTACAGTGCCACCCATTGAAAAAAAAGTGTACATTTTCAAGCACCAAAAAGTGTGTTGTTTCTTCATCTATTTCTCCTTATATTGAAGCTGAAATTTCAAACTATCACTAACCGTGTGATTCTAACTTATTTTTTTACTACTTCCACAACAAAATATTTCCCAAAAACAATTATTGAAACCCCTCCTAGGCCTAAAACTGGGAACATCGAAAATGTCATCTTTTTATATTGCCATCAATTCAGTCTAACGCGCTTCATGTATAAGTTGTACATGCATTTTGTTGCGGAAGTAGTAAAAGAATATGTTAGGTACACACGGTTAGTAATATTTTAAAATATACATTATCGTAATGGTCATGGTAAACGACCGTTAATACTTGTTTAAACCCATCTTAGATATATTTTTTTTCATGATAATTGATCTTCCATATATAAAAAATTATAAAGATAATATTGTTTTGATCTTAGTAACTTTCTGATTATTAACCATGCCACAAAAGAGATAATTATATTGGTAAATTCTTTTGCTACATGTTCTCCTAGGTAAGCAAATTCCTCTTGATGCCAGAAGAAGAAAAACATAACAAAACTATCAGTCAGTTATGAAGTTTATTTTTGATTTTTTTTTTTAAATTTCAGCGAAATTTTGTTTGATATTTTTCATAAATACTACATATTTTTCAAAAATACGATTTTCTTACATATACATAGATGTAATTAATAAAATCACTGAGTGGAAGGAATTTTAAATAATGTAATTATTACGTCATCGTCTCGTCTCTGAAATAACATTTCACCGGGAAAAGTCAGCAGTTTTTGCTTCCGTGCTCGCATCAACATGCCCACCAGTTTATTAGATATCGTCGTATAGGCCTCGAATAATTGTCCAAAAGAAATACAAAACGACCCCTCTGCGTTTTTCTGTCCAAGATCAGCTATCACGTGACACAGTTCCATGATTTCTCCGCTGATGAGTTCCCCCGCCTTTTGACCCCTGTATTCCGTCATTGACCCCTCCACGGGACGGCCGTAGTTTGGGTCATCTTTGTCCAGTTTCTGCCTGTGGGACGCCCCTGACCAGTCCGAGAAAGGGTTGATCATCTGTTTCTCCTTGTGGTCATCGCAGATTTTCTGCCACTGGTTGACTTTCTGTGATATCCCCTGGTTTGCCATCATGACATGAACTTATTTCTATGATAAAAAAAAAGTTTGAAGCACTTGCTATACTCACTGTGATTTCAATTACATGTATATCTGATGTGTACATGTACGTAACAAAGAGTATTTTAACGATGAACAACAAAGTAAGAAAACATTCAATTGTTTCACTAGTTATAAAGTCATTCATGCTGGTTAAACCAATTGAAATGATTTAATAATTCATAAAGTTATATACTTACTGATGCTCACATAACTATGTTATTACCGTTTGTCCTATTAGACTTTAAATTATTATAGTTGCGGTTTTTTAATTTTTTTTTTTTTTTTTTTTTTTTTTTACACTTTTTGTCTGTACAAAGGTAATCAAAAATTTAGCGTATAAACAGACTGGAAGGTTTTCCGACGATATCTGCATGCCTTCTGTCCAGAAACCATGGGCACCTGAACTATGAATACCACTATACCCTTCCCCATTTTCCTAATTTTTTATTTTGACGGGGACAATTCCTTAATTTTCGCCAAGTGTTTATATACAAGATTTTCTGTCTATTTCATGATAGTTTACTTCGATTGGTGCCCATGTAACATTTAAACAGTGACAACATCAATTGATATATGGATGAGATAGATAGGAAATTCATTCCCGACAAAAATAAAGGGGGGGGGGGGGGGTAGTTTCCATACATCAGAGTAGCAGTTTTGGAACTGGTCCAGCTGCATCAATATTGTTTCTTTGTGTTTCAGCTTGGTGTAACGGTTGTGGGCAGAAAAAGTACACCACAAAATATATACAGTCAAACCTCGTTATCTCGAACTAGATGGGACTGGTTAAAAACTTCGAGATATCCGAGTATTCGAGATATCAAGGGTAAAATACTAAAAGTATAAGTGGTTGGGACTTACAAATCACTTCGACATATCCATTGTATTCGAGATATCTGTGTTCGAGATACCGAAGTTCAACTGTATTTTGTTATAATCGTAAATGTAAAGTACATGTACTACTTTCTTTTCTTTTTTTAACTTTTTTAAATATATCCCGTGAAGTCCTTTTTCACTAATGTTCCGCCATCCCACAACTGTCAGATATCGATCTATTGTATTTTATCAGCTGAAGCTATAGTTTATATGAGGGTAATGTATCTTATGAATTCTTACATACATGCATGACGTACGTAATACTATCACTCCATCCATTCCCTTTTAATATGTACTTGTTTATTCCCTGTTCTCATGAAATGGAATTGTACCACCACGTATACTACATGTATTACGTACATCAAAATCGATGATTTTACTCAAATCAATACTTTACGTAAAATCTTTCATTAATTTAAACTGGGCATACCTTTTCTAGCTTATCTAAGCATGTGATTCTGAAGATCTTGTGGATGCATTCCAGCAGCGAAGCAACCGTACTGCACATTTATTTATAGATTACAAGTACATAAACATGTACAATACGGAAGCTTAGTAAGAACATAACAGGCACGTAGCATCGTTTTTGAAAGGAGGAGGGGCAGACTTACCGAAGTCTTGACAAGCCAAAAACAATAAAAAAATAAATAAAAACCACATGCGCCGTGAGTGGGGGGACTAAAAATCCTATTATAATGTTAGTTTCCCTATAATTTTTAACTTGCTCCTTAAAGTGGGAGGACAGTTCCTTCAAATTCAATTTTCTGTATGTAAATTTAAGAAAAATGTCTGCTTCGATTAAAAGTGGGACCCCCCCCCCCCCCCCCCCGCTACGTACCTGCATAATAATTTTTAACAGAGATCGTATCCTATTTGACGTTTGAGAAAGTTTATAATGGTGCTTCAGCTACCAGTGAATCCAGTCTGGCCTCCTTCGTTTATTGAATAATATTAATATACTACAACTAACAGATCTCAATTTGTTTTTGCTTCATGTAGCATTTTTGTCAACACTGCAGTTTTGCAAAGTTTCATTGGTGAGGGCTACATATTGTACATCACGAACAGGATCAAACATTGTCCCCTCGAACTTGCAGGAGCGTGGCAATTGAGGTCTGTCTTAATATTTTGATAAGCCATGAAAAACCAATATGGCTGATGGTTCAGGTGAGCTAAATTGTCTTTAGTCGTATGTACATTTGCCTTGTTTAGGCTCATGCATATAAATTATTGTAAATAGCTCCGTTAAAATTATTCTTTCCTTTCATTTCGATTTTATATACATGTAATACTACTTTAAATATTTATAAAGATACTAACATTGAATGGGGAACATGGTACGTAATAGCAAGAAGCCTATAGGCCTCATCACTCACCTGAGTAACAGTCTCCACATAACTTTGTATCCCTTTCTAACACTAAATTGATCTGTACATGCACACAAGCCTTTCAGTTCAGGTGAGGTAAAATACTCTTAATGTTTTTTATCATTTTAATTTTTTTTTTTATTTCAATATTCAAAATAATCTGTGCAGCAACATACAAAAAAATGTAAAAATATCAAAATAATTCACTTTTTACTATCCATCATTTTTTGGACTTTCCTACTACTATAGAGCACAGATTTTACTATTCCTGCAGTAAAAATGCCCTTTATACTTTGATTCCGACTAGATTCTTTCACTATTTCAGCTATACTTTGTCTGACATAATCTGCACAGTTACTGTCAAAAGCAAGCTGTCGTATAATCTCCTCAAGGTCAGGGTATTTCCCTGGCCTCCTGTGCATGCAAGCTAACAGATTAGACTGAACAGTCTTTGGAAGAAGGTTTAAATGATGAAACTGGGACACATGGTTCGGATACTGTTCTAAGACACCTTGTTTTATGCTCCATTTCACATGTTCTTCTTTCAATAAAATTTGTTCGTAGAGTTTTCGGAAGTAAGCCAGATTTGGTTTCACAATATTTGTAATTTTGTTTTTATCTTCACCAAATTTCATTCTAAAGTCACCATCATATGAAAGACCCGCTATTTGCTGATAAAGTTCTTCTTCACTGAAAGTTTCCGGAAGCAAAAGTAAAGCTGCATGAATAGCATTCTCCAAATTGATTTGCATAGCAGAGCACAGCTCCGTTTTTGTCGGCGGGATGAGAATTCTGATTGGTTTGTGCATCCTACCACTAACATATAAAGTACTCCAGTCCAACAAGTCTGTTATAAGTTGTTTGGTGCTAATGACTCCATATTTGATTTCTCTTCCAGCACACTGGACCTTGGTATTGAAATACACAGCCGCCCCATATTTCTCCTGAATATTTGCAACCTGTTTAGCTCCTAAGTATTTCAGACATGAGTAATGTTTTTTATTTTGCTTGATATTTTTGTGATGCCATTTATAGGAATCATCAACAACGAATATCAAATCAATCATATTCTTCTTCACTTGTATGTCACTTTGACCCTGCTGTTTAAATACTCCTGAACCATAGGCAAAAGCCATTTGTATTCCTTCAGGAAACTGCTCCAATATAGCCCCATAATTATCCAAATTACTCAGCTGATGATTGCTTGTTGCTGTATATTGCCTCAACTGTGTTTTTGTCAAGTAAGCAGAAAGTCGGGAGAGAACACGCCAATTCATTTTTCACGCTCAAAAACACCAACAGAATCAACTTCTGAATTTTTCAAATTTTCAAACTGCTTTTTGCCTAACCTGAATTGATATTCTACACGAAGTATGTCGCTTTTTGGTATTGCAGCATTTTTTCTAAACTCACTTCGTATAACCTCTTTCAGTCCTGGTTTATCTTTAGAAAGTTTCAAAAATTGCTTGTAAAGACTTAAAATCTGAAGCTGTATTTGACTGTGTTTTGGCATGACAACACTTGTGTCCTGAAATAAAGGAATTGCCCTTGTTATTTAAAAAAGAGAATATATATACTTTTAAAAACTCAAATAGAATATTGAACCACTAAAATAAAAGGTTAATTTGAATATATTGTTGCTTCAATTCCTCCAATATTTGAATTTTTTTTTGTCAGTCCCATTTAGTTTAAGACAATGACTGGGGTTCTACTGCTCTATGGTAGTTATCTGTCATGTCAGACAAATATGGTACAAATGGTTACTTAGACACAGTAAAACATATTGGTGGCACCAGGAGGTACATACATCTTAAAAGTATTGGATAATCATGAGGTTTTTAAAGTGTAAATCAACCGTCAATGTAGTAAATCGTTTGCCCTATAGTACAATGTACTGCATATTTGATGTGAACTGTTCTACATGTATTACCAGCAAGTACAATATCAACAGAGTTTTAAAATCTTGTTAAATATATAAATACATGCATCCTTTTTTATAGCAGGTTTCAAACATTCCTTATTTTTACCTTAGATGGACTTTGGATTTTCTTCACTAACAAGCATGTGTAATATCATTGATGGAGACACCTAAAAGACATTTCATTAAAATATGGTTAAGTCTTAAGATGATTAAGTATAAAATGATCACATTTCATCCAACACAAACACTACAGATAACCCAACCTATATATATAATTTTTCATCAAGGTGTAAATCAAATCAGACCATAAAACTAATATCACTGATAACAGAATCTGTTAAACAGATACACCAATGTTTATCTATTACTCAAAATTCATCTGTTGTTTTTGTAAATACTTGAAAACCACTTTTCTTCAATTTCTTGTTATATTTATTGACTTGTAGGGCTTTACATATAATGAGAGTGTAACACATTGCTCAGTAGTCATAGGTGTTAGGACAGTAATCAAGGTCAATGGTTCGAGTCCTTTTAAGTTTGGGCATTTTCCTATATTTTTATATAGAGCTATATTCCTATTTTTTTATATAGAGCTCTTCTTCTAAAAGAGATCATTACAGTCTAAAAATGGCCACGACAATCGAGCCCTCTTAAAAAGGAAAAAAAATCTGCATTGAACATTATGTTAAAATCTTTATTATTCAACCACATTGTATCCCTGATTAAACTAATTCTACTCATAAATCAATAAAAACTTGTAGTATTGCTTATACACTGTAGCATAAAAATTATAAATAATGAAATTAAAAAAGAAGATATATTGTATTTTATTTTGTATTCAAGTTTATTTCAATTTTTTGCATCTATTTGTAAAACCATGTTAATTTCTTAATCAATCTATCATAATGATAGTATTAAGTATATACATATTTAATCATATTACGGTCGCCCTGTTAAACATATTAAATAAACGATAAACAATGACTTGTCTATACACATTCACAGAGAACTCCCCTCCAAGATTAACGACTGTGTTTATAGGCATACTTTACGGCATTTTTTTCTTTTTCATTGGTAATAAAATAGATGCGGGAGGCTTTTTTTAATCATCAGCCATCTGGGGTTCAAAAAGAATATATCTTACAAAATTGTTAAAAAACAGGTATCGTTGATGCTACTTTGTTCATTATAATCGCAGCGTCTAGTTCATTTTTGGTATTACCTATGGCGACAGAGAACAAATGTCCAACTTCCTAACTCAAATTTTAATGATTTCACAGCCTCAAAGGAAAATACAACCATCTGAGTACCCTTGTATTATTGTGAAATGTGCATGGTAGAATAAATTTCACTCCTTCACGAATACTTATCAAAACTACAGACATGGGTTAGTTTCATACTAATCATCTCATCGGAAGACTTTACTGCGCATTACAGGAAGCAAAAGTTAAACTGATCTGTTCTTGTGCAATAGATGAGGAGTTCCGATTAATACAAAAGTTGAAGCGGAAACTTTTTTTCGGATACGCTGCCGCATTATTGACTTTTTATTTTATTAAGAATGCAATAAAATATGAAATGTGGCTCCCTCAAAACAGATGCACACAGGCTTGAGAACTGTAATTTCAATTTTATGTGGCCTTTATTTTATTCCGTAATATATTCATACATAATTATGCCTATAATTCACCTGAGTTCTTCAAAATAACCTACTTTGATTTTTTTTTAATAGTGGTTATTCTGTAAGAATGTATGCCAGTATATGAATATTGTGCCTGACAAACTCATGGAAAATTTGCAAGCAATACAGAGAGGATACTGGTTATTTAATTAACCGTAAGCTTTATGTCATATGTTGCTTATTGCGTAAAATGTTCATATTTTTTTTTATCATTCACTAGCTCTTTTCAGATGTGACAATTAGACCGGTTACGACACAAGTGCCCAATAGCTCATTTGGTAGAGCAGTAGAGCACTTGACTAAGAGATTCAGAAGGCCCGGGTTCAAATCCCAGTCTGGTCTTTCAATATTTCTCCCACCCTGTTACACTGGTGCTGTATCAATCTCTGGAACTGACAGGTTAACTCCTGCCAGGGGAAAGAACCTGGGGGCGTATCTTCAAGGACAAAGAGCATTTAAGAGGGAGGAAATATGTGATGGTAAGACAGTTGGAACTCCACCACCACATAGCTCAGTTGGTAGAGCACCTGAATAGTAGTTTAGGGTGCTCAGGTTCGAATCTTGGTCTGGCACGTCATTATTTCTCTCATCCCGTTACACATGACTATAAATCATTTTTTATTCCTTAATCAAGTTGATGGCGTAAAAATTAATGTATATTGTTTGTTAAATAGTAAATAATACATTGTGACCAAATAATATGTTCTTCGCCTCCAATAGAAGAATATATCAAGCTATTTACAACTGTAAACCAACTAGCTGACAGCAGACTCCTTTTTTTAGTTTTAAGATATTGCAGAGGAAATTCGAACAAAATTCTTAATTGATAACAGTCGTCTTTAGCATCTACACCAACACTTGCATTAAAATCTGACATAAAGCACATAAATAAATGTTAGTTTTAAGACGTTCTTTGCGATATATATGCTGTTCTTACCTGATAAGTCAACTTTAGTGTCCTTTAATCTCTGTCTGGTTCACGGTACATAAACCCCTGGAGAACCAGATTAAAAGTTAACTTGTACATGTATTCATTGTTTCATATATAAGTTTTAGCGGTTAATTTCCTCATATATATAGTATTGATTAAATCTTTTAATAATTTATGAACAAATACATCTGTTTTTCATTTACAACAAATCAATTTGTTTCAAATGTATGATATGAATACTCTCTGTTCGAACTAACTATTTTCATGTTCCATAATTAGAAAATGGGATGTAGAGGCTATTTTTAGCAAAATTAATATTTTTCTGGATGATTAAGGTATAAAAGGCGAGCTAAGTGGCATAAACTTAACATTTTTCGATGCCAGGGGACGTCATTCATCTCAATGTTGGAGGAAAAAGGTGAATATCAAGATTATTTATCTTCAATAAAATTCCTGCTGTGCAAGACCATGTATCAGCAAAGAGCTTAATAATGGTAATTACCAACACTATATCCTTTTTACATGTATATATTTATTTAATGCAGGTTTTCAACATCAAGACACACTCTGACATGGATTCCAGATTCATTTTTTACCAGGTAAGAATGATTAACATGGATTTTGATTAATCGACATATATGGCCAGAAATTAGTCCAGACTTTTACCCCTTTCCAGTTCACTGAACTCAGTTGTAACCAGTAACATTAGTTACATTGGTTACAATGCTTGATCATGAAAGATTTACAAACCTTGTGTGATTGTGACAGGTTACAGTGGTTACAAAATAGGTTAGGTTTGGGTTAGGGCAGGGACGTATATACTATATACTGGGTTAGTATATCGTCCCTGGTTAGGGTTAGGGATAGGGTTAGTTAAGGTTAGGGTGAGGGTTGGGTTAGGGTTAGTTAGCATTAGGTTTAGGGGGAGGGTTATGTTAGAGTGAGTTAGGATGAGGGGTTAGTTTAGGTGTAAAATTAGGGTTTACAGTTAGAGTAACCATTGTAACCAATGTAATCAGTGTAACCAAATAAAATAAGACCCCCTGTGAATCATGAATTTCACAGTAGTCAAATTCAGTGGTAGAAAACTACTATAAATTATTATTGTTCATCAAATTTAACATAACGTCCAGCTGCTAAATGGTAGAAAACTCTACAGGTATGATATCAAACTGGTTGCCTTTTCTTTTCAGTATGCTGAGTGGGAGGATATCATCCCAAATGGATGAAACTGGGGCTGTAAGTTTATTTATTGTAATTTTATCACATTTAAATATACTGGTACTATTTAAATTGATTTTAATTTTCATGGACAACGCAAATCTGTAACACGTCTTGATACACTGTCTGTACCTTTCAGATTTTCATTGATCGAGATCCAGTGATATTTTCTGTGATACTAAACTTTATGAGAACAAAGGAGGTGGACTTCGGGTAAAAGATCTTAATCATTATCTATGTTTCAGTTTCTTCCTTTTAAAGACCGGGTCTGGGGTATAAATAGCAGCCAATGAGGAAAATGGAGGAAATTTCAATTTTCTTGCCACCTTCCACTTCAGAGAAGAAATTTCTGAATTTACACTTAAATCAGCAAAAACTATAAATTAAATTTTGTCATGCAACTAAAGTAAACTGAAAGGCATCTCTAGATAGTAAAATGATTATTATTGATGCATTACTACTTTAGAAATTCTTATTTAAAATTTTGAAGTGATCCAGAAATTCAAATTTCCTCAGATTTGATTGACAGATGAGAAATCCGTTTTTTGTTTACATTCCTACCGGAAATGCCTATTGCTATAGACGCACAGTAAATGGCGGGACAGCTTGTCTTACCTCAAAAATAAATAACACTAAGTAATCCTTCTTAATTGATTTATTACTCTATCATCACTGGTAATCATAAACAAAGAGAAAGAACACACACTTGTGTAACGATGGAGAGTCAGTCCTGCAGCTTCACACTGATAGTATCAAGTTCCCTTATCTGTTTACGAATGGGGCCTCCCAGGTCACAGGTTCTAGCAGTATTAAATTATAAACATAGGTCATCACATTAAATGAAAAAAATTTAAAAGCAATCCTATGCACTGATGCCACTGATCATGCTGATCTCAGATTCTAGTGAAAAATCCAACTTTCCCACAGATGTGTTTTGGGTCTAGAATACAGCTCTGTGAAACCATATTGTCAAAATTTTACCCCTTCAGTGAAGTGTTATTTCTTTCCAAAATTTGATTTCCACCATATCGGACAGCTTCTGATGGGTCTGCATAAACAATGGGGATATTCCTAAATTATTGCTGTTCTGACAGAATCGTGCAGAATTAACGTTCAGCAAACTCCCCTGTAAATCATCAGTCTTCATCTGTCTCACCACCATTTTGCACTATCTTAGATCACTAGTCGATTATTCCTCTAAATCCCAATTTATGAGTTGAAAAACTTTACTATTACTCTTGATTCCAATTCACCCTGCTTGATCTTTTCCGCCATAATTTGGATAACAAGAATGTTTTGGAGGGAACTTTACTAGGGCAGAGGTAAACCAAAAGGAAAGTTGAGCTTGTAATGTACTACAGTGAACTACAGTTCGTAACCTTAACATCTGATTTAATAAATTGTATATGAATATTTTTTTTCAAATATTTCTGATAATTAAAGATTAGGCCTATATGCAAAATCATCAGGTAAATATAGTTTTTCCTCCCTGGAACCTCTTTCACATTTGCAGATTTGGAGGCTGATTTATTGACATTTGGCGGGAGGGATTCCCCACTGTGTCAGGACTCGTGTGCATTAGCCTCTTGCACCTAACCCACATTGTGGTTGATGAGAGTTATTCTGACCAGTGAATTGGTTGTTTTTTTAAGTTTAAAGTATTTTCTAAATAATTACATGTATGTGAAAAAATGATGCTTACTATGATAGATGTTTTAACAAAGCTCTAGATATAAAAAACAAAACAACAAAAGGGATGCTTGTACATGTATTGGCAGTGATCAATTAAGAAGTACATGCATGTTTAGATGCTTATTACTTAAAGAATGAAAATCAGAGAAAGGAACTATGCACACCGTTTCATTATTAAATGACCCTAAAGACTATGTAGTTCTCTGATCAGCACGTGCTTCTGGTATGCAGCTATCTATTAATAGATTCTCGCTGCGGTGTTATCAGTTTGGAGGAGGGGCCTGCTTCCTTATATGCTTAATTGCCGTCCGTGTGGATATTCAACTAGGTCAGATCCGGCCTTTAATGGAAAACTTTAGTCTTAATTGGAGTGTGCTAAGGTTATGAGATAGTGCCCTAATATACTTTAAGAAATGGGATGCTATGTGTAGTAAACATGAAACACAGTCTTGGTGTCAGTTTGATTAAAATCAGATCATTTGATTATCTCATGTAGTTAGCTACACAAGGTTTTAAAGAAACTCAATGGAAGGTCATGTCTCGATGACTTTTCAAATATAAATATTCATGATACGTTTGACCAATCATTGATCTTGAATTATCAACTGGATGTGACTTTCTATTTTGCTTTAAATCCTTGGGTAGCTATCTACGTGAGTGAATAAAATGATCAGATTTTAATCAGATTTGCCGAATGTTTTATTACTACTTATTAAATTTGCACAAATATATAGATCACAAATAATGGTAATTTTAGTTCACATTCTTGTCAAAATAAAATTGGGGGGATTTAAAGCTCATTGAAAAAAAAGAATCACATATGAATAAACAACTTTAATCTAGCAAAAACTTTTTTCTGAGTGTTCACTTTTCATTAATGAAGAGAATTTTCTTGAGTGTTAATGTTAATTTAAATTGACTTCATTATTTCAGAAATGTTGACATATCAGCACTAAGACATGAGGCAGAATATTTTGGCATTACACCTCTAGGTAAATTTTGTCTGAATTTATAACTTTTAATCTGTTCAAATTGATGTCATATTTGCTTGCAAAAGGTTTCCAAAGTCAACATGATTTCTTGATACTATTACAGTGAGTAGACTGACTCTATGTGAAGACCTAGAGCATGCATCCTGTGGTGATGTTTTATTCCATGGATATCTCAACCCACCAGGTCAGTACTACAGTAGTAAAACTGCTGGATGATCCTATAACAACAACAGTCTCTGGTTATAATTTTTTTTTCATTATTTAAGACACCCTGTAGCACTGTAATCAGAAATGGAAAAATTACACTGATCTTGTTTCTGATTGACTGATTTTTATATATTTTCCTTATTAAAGATACCTTGTAGCATTGAAATCAATACATGTAATTGAATATAAAGGTGCAAACAAGTGAAAAAAAGACAAGGAAGGAAAAAAACAACATTAACACTTTTAAACGCCAACCTTATATATACAGTACATGTACAGTATATTTCCTTGATAAAAAAAAAAACACAACCTAAAAATTTTTTTATTCTGATTCAGAACCACCACTACCTCCTCCATCAGCAGAGAAAAAGAGACATTCCACTTCTGTTGTTGATCTGGTAGGAGCGACAGGGGGTCAGGGTGCCTGTGCCAGAAGTCCAGGCTCTGTATCAAGGTACACATTGTTCTGCCTTGTGATTAGAATATCAGATCTTAGCTGTGCATGTATTTGATTGTTAAACTTTTAAATAGATGGCTGTACATTGTCTATATATTGTAATAGACAAGGCAAAAAAAAAAAAAATTTCTCAGGCAGGGAAAACTCATGTTTTCCTTGTTAAGTAAAAATTAAAACAAACTGACGATTATACTCTAAAATTTTGCCTTACATCGAATGATGATTATTTACATATAGACGTGATGCTGAGAGTGCAAGGTCTTCCCGCCCAGTGTCAGAGATGTGTGTAACCGTCCAGTCAGGTGAACACAGACCCGTCCGACCAGCCTCAGAGGTTCTGCCCTGTCACTCAACTGTTCTGGACAAAATGCTGATCCACCACAGTACATGTAAGTCTAGAAAACTGTTGTAGACTAAAGCAGTACCCCTAAATGAAATTATGAACTGCAAAAGGTTGCAGCAAAGGACTATGTGTGGGAGTAAGTGTTTTTATGCCCCAAAATTTAAAGTTATGCATAAAGCTTTAGAAACTTGCATAAAGAAAGATTAAAACATACATAATTCAATTTTAACACAATTTATAATTGTCTGATCTATTTTATAATAGAGTTATGATATATTGATGATGATCTAATGTCACAAAAAATACATACATGTATTTAGACACAAAATAGGTATATCCTATCAGTTTTTTGAACAGGAAACATCAAGTGCATGCTTGCTTCAGCACCATTTTGTAATATGATATGCAAAATACTATGAACAATGATATATGTGAAAATGGTTTTGGAGAAATGTTGCACTCTATATTTCCTGCTGTTGAATATGAAGAAGACTAATGAATTCTTCACGTTTTTGAGAAATGGTGGGAAATTTCCCATTTGTGTCGTCATAGAAGCACGACGAAGAAACGATGTTCTAAAACTTCTAGATTTCTATAACTAGCATATTTCATTTTATATTTTATTAAAATATCTGTATGATATAATTTGCAAAAAAGGGGCAGAAACTGGACCTTATCGAATATGGTCCTTTTCTGTAAAAAAAGAAATACTGTCCTCTTCCAGATACACATGGAAAGATAAGAAAGTGAGTTTTGAAGTGACAAGTCTCCTTGTGTTTTTCTAGGTCATGATGAACCTTTGAAGGTTACCATGGTTAGAGGTCATCACAATTGGCTGTGTGTTGCTTATCCACATTTTGTATGCTGCTTCAGGTAACTTCTAAAATTGTGTACTTTAAAATACTGTTATTTTGTATGCTGCTTCAGGTAATTAGGGCCCCGCTCTGCGGGGGCCCTATAGTGATCAGTCTGTCCGTCCATCTGTCCGTCCGTCCATCTATCTGTCTGTCCGAGATCGCTTGTCCGGAGCATATCTTCTCTCCCCTTGTCCCAATCTGGCTCATACTTCACCCACAGAGTGCCTTTGGGTAAAGGGTGTGCAGTGACCTTGAACCATGTTTCTAGGTCTAAGGTTAGGGTCATAGCAGAATTATATATGAAATCCTTGTCCGGGGCATATCTTCTCTCCCCTTGGTCCTATCTGGCTCATACTTCACTCACAAAGTGTCTATGGTCAAAGGGTGTGCAGTGACCTTGAATGAAGTTTGTAGGTCAAGGGTCAAGGTCATATCGGACCATGCAAAAATCTTTTTTTCAGAGCATATATACTTTCCACTTAGCACTATTTGGCTCATACTTCACATAAACAGAGCTTTTGAGTAAAGGGTGTGTAGTGACCTTGAACCAATTTTCAAGGTCAAATGTGAAGGTCATAGCAGAATTATATGAAAAATCCTTGTCCAGAGCATATCTTCTCTCCCTTAGCGCCAGTCTGGCTCATACTTCACCCACATGGTGCCTTTGATCAAAGGATATGTAGTGACCCAGAATGATGTTTGTAGGTCAAGTGTCAAGGTCATATCAGACCATGCAAAAATCCTTTTATAAGAGCATATATACTCTCCACTTAGCCCTATTTGGCTAATACTTTACTTTAACAGAGCTGTGACCTTGAAGCAAGTCAGTGTGAAGGTCATAATGGATCTCTTTATAATCAGTTTTAGAACGTAGATTATTTCCCATTTGCTTAATCTTGCTCAGATTGAACAAAAATGCCTGAATGTAAGGGGTAATGAGATTGAATAAGAAGTTCTATGCCAGCTGGAAAGTTATAGGTCAAGGTCAAAACAAAATTCTCTGAAAATCTTTTCATCCTATTGTCCATTATTTAAGCGGGGCCCTTTGAGATGGTTACCATCTCAATGTTGTCTAGTTTCGAAAATCAGTCTACTCCATTTATTATGCGTATTACAAAATAGCCAAAAATATTAACAATACAGAACTTTGAATGAGAATGATATGACATTACAGAATGAAGGATACAGCAGGCTGGCAGTTAAGATGGACAAGTCCCTACATGGAGAATGTTGTAGACAGGGTGGCCATTAATGCCAAAGTTTTAAATCCTGAAAATCACAACAAAATGGTGGCAGCAGCCATGGGCAACATGATACAGCTTTGGAGTGTGGCAGACGATGGAACAAGCAGGGAGATTGGTAAGAGTTCAGAAATATAAATGTGTATCTCTTGATAAAAATGTTTGATTACATTAGTGATATTACACTATCATGACTTTCTTTTGTATTGATCTCTTCAAAGTGCTTTGTGATCATTAACCTGTAATATATTTTTATTTTAAAGACAATAATGATAATTGGAGGGGGTTTTATATATAAACCTGTACTTATTACTAAAAAATATTAGAACTCACAGATGATTCAAATTCAAATACACACCCTTGTTAAAGTACCACACGTTTGATAATGGCAATTCCACAAAAATCAACAGTTTTTGCAAAGCATTTGTGATGCTTGTTTACAGGGAAGTTCAGTCTGAATGTGTCGGTGGACTCCTTATTCTTCATTGGGAGTCAGCTGGTGGCCCTGAGTCAGACAGGGAAGGTTGGGGTGTGGCACGCCATGAGTCAGCACTGGCAGGTAATGTCTGCTCTCACATACAACAGGTGTAGCTGCTATTAGAGTCGTTAACAATGTCAAATATCATACTTATGAATTCTTCAGCTTAATTATTATTCTATTTAACTTGTTCATTATACATGTATCTCTTTAGAAACATGCAGCTGTTTAAATTTTCATTGTGGCCAGTATCAATCTTTGCATGTAGTCAGTCTCATGTATCAAGTAAACTTCACAAGTTGTACGTGTTTGTGCTATACAGATCCAGGATGTAGTCCCAGTGTCCAGCTATGATACAGCAGGCTCTTTCTTGCTGCTGGGCTGTGAAAATGGCTCCATCTATTATATAGGTGAGAAATTTATGTACTTATACACACAGCTGTGCATTTGTATAGTACTGATAACAATTAAATACAACAATTTTTTTACTTCCTAGATATGCAGAAGTTCCCTCTTCGTATGAAGGACAATGACCTGTTGGTGACTGAGCTGTACAAGGACCCATCAGGGGACATGGTCACTGCTCTCAGTGTATATCTCACACCCAAAACTAGTCAGTATCTCATACTATCTCAC
>WFKH01006014.1:52410822-52425029 GCA_016163765.1 Magallana hongkongensis
ACTATCTCACAGCAAAAACTAGTCAGTATCTCATACTATCTCACATCCAAAACCAGTCAGTATCTCATACTTTCTCAAAGCCAAAACTAGTCAGTATTTCATACCATCTCACATCCAAAACCAGTCAGTATCTCATACTTCTCACAGCCAAAATCAGTCATCTCACTCTATTTTACACCAAAAAACAGGAAGTATTTCACATCCATTACGAGGCAGTAACTCAAACTTAACACGTAGAAAAATCTTCTTTCAATGTTCTAACTCACATCTATTCAAGAACTGTGAAAATACCCATGTAGTTCCTTGCTAGGTGAATATTCATATACAGATACAAATATGTGTTAATGTGACATTTTGATTATGCTTAAGAAATTGATTTTTATTTGTTTGTATGCAGGCATCAGTGGTAATTGGATAGAGATAGCATATGGCACCAGCTCTGGAACAGTTAGAGTCATTGTCCAGCACCCAGAGACAGTGGGCAGTGGTCCTCAGTTATTTCAGACCTTCACAGTTCACAGAAGTCCCATCATCAAGGTGATGCTATCAGAAAAACATCTGGTCTCAGGTAATTGTATGAGTCAATAAAAACTTCTATTTTGAAAGTTTTAAACTGTGATATGTACATGTTAGACTGGTATGATATATATCTCACACTGAGAGAAAATTTCACGAAATTTTTAAGAAACTTTTAGTGAGGATGTTAAATTCTACACACCGTGGTACATGTAATTTAGTTTAGATATTGGTACAGGAGTATTCATGCTTGATGTCTGAAGCACAATCAGTATTTGCTTGTCTAAATGATGATTCATTGGTGCATTTTTTAACTAAGTTTTAAAAGACTTTTTTAAAAAAAATCATTCATTAACATTACATGTGTATAATGAATGATGCTTATCTACATTTTGTTCCAAGAGGTTGATTGAGGGCAGTTACAATATAGAACATTACTTGATAGATAATCATAACATGGTGGTTTCCTTTTGTCTAGTATGTAGCGAGTACAATCATGTCAGAACTTGGAGTGTGACTCGCTTTCGAGGAATGATCTCCACCCAGCCTGGATCCACTCCCCTGGCTTCATTCAAGATTGTCTCTCTGGAAGATGTAGACCCTATTGTCAGTTACTCAGCTAGCAATGATATTGGTAAGCTCTTGATGTTTGGATTTTAAAAATTAGATTAATTAAGTAAACTACAATGTACATAGAATGTATATACTTTATATGAACTTTTAGATACTATGAGAATCTTCCCTTTTTGAGTATTAAAAATTTATAAATATTCAGTGCTAAGATTTTTAAGTTTCCATTATATGACAAATAAACATTAAAAGGTGATTAATTAAGTAAGGATCTGAATGATACTAAAGATATTTTGATTTTCAAATAAACATATCAATACAGTAACTGTGAATGCTACAATTCTGTGATACATGTACCTCTTTATTATGTTTGTTAGGTCCTTATGGTGAACAAGACGATCAGCAAGTTTTCATTCAAAAAGTTGTACCAGAAACAAATCAGCTATTTATCAGACTTTCATCCAATGGTCAGAGGTAAATAGAGAAATTGGAAAATTCAAACTTGATGCAATAGTTGGGGTTATTCTCATGAAAAGAAGCTGATGTTTATGAAATATTTTTAAACTGAAATTTCTCATGTATATTACATTTAGGAGTACAGGTACTTCATACAAAGCATTTATATATTTTAGAGTTTGTGTCATAAAGTCAGTAGATTCCTTCAATGTGAGTGCCTTTTGTGTTCATGAGTGTGAGGGCTCAAACCGCATGGGTTCTAGACCACGCAGGTACCTCTTTACAGGTCATTCCAATGGGGCAATTCAGGTGAGTGCATCTTCTAGTAATCAGAATATGATC
The DNA here is from genome assembly GCA_016163765.1 of Magallana hongkongensis. NCBI lineage: Eukaryota > Metazoa > Mollusca > Bivalvia > Ostreida > Ostreidae > Magallana > Magallana hongkongensis. Next base: position 52,412,707 of record WFKH01006014.1, read on the forward strand.
CCAAACAATCCAAGTTTATGTAAATGTAATTTTTCCTAATTGATCCAAGTCCTGTTTTATAAGACATTAAGAATTTCATCATTTTGTGCCAGTATACAAATAGCATACTAGTACTTACATGTACTTATATTATCTCTGGTCTTTTTTCCAGATGTGGGATTTGACTACAGCACTTGATAAAATGGTCAAAAGTGATCAAGGTAAGGGTGAATCTAATTAATGTGTTATAATTAAAGATTTTGTTGTACAGTGTATGTCTGCCTTTATGTCTATTGATCACCAGCTGCATGTTTATCCACTTGAATATCATCTAACTTTTACAAAAGATTCTTACCAGGTATTTACTGGGGTGCATGTATTTACCATTTACATGTAACTGATCAGAGTTGGTATCATCTTTAATCTTAAATTGACAGGTACTGTAAAAGATGGTGGACCAACTGCGAAAGAGTTAGTGAAGCTGTTGGAACAATGTGACCTCTCTTCTTCAAGGTCACCCACTCCCTATGTGAGCCCCGCCCCCTCCGTATGTAACATTGCACCATCTCAGCTGGGATCGACCTCAGGTAAGACATTCATTATATGTTGTAATCTACATGTAGTCGTGGAGGTCATTCCACAGCCATATGATAAGTCACAGTTGGTCACTTTGCTGTCTGATGCATGTACATGTAAATGTTTTCTATAATGCCTCTGCTATAATATCATGTCTATTTAAATATTTGTCATTTTAAGCATTTTGATTTAATTTCCATTAAAGGTCCCTGGGTAAAACAATCAGAGACAGAGACAGATAGAGAAGGGGCTACGGGAGGAGACTACATGGAAACTGTGGAAACAGACACACAGATAACTCGAATATAGTGGATGTCCGAGACCAAATGACCTCATCAAATGAACAACCCATTCCCAAGTTTGAACTACATAGGAAAGGTGTATATATAAAGGCTGCATTGAATCTGATTTCAACAATGCATATCAGATTGTAAATGTATACATGTACTGGTATTTACGATGCTACTTGTCATTTATATGAATGCTTGTGAACGCTCTAGTCTTGTGCTTTGTTGCTATGAACACTAGTCTTAGGTACAGTGTTGTAATCAATTTCCATGAGAGTTACTATGAACATGCAAACTTTTCAGTTCACTGTTGTAAGATGGACTGTTATATAGGAAAACATGGATGGAAGTCAGAGATCTAAAGAATTCCTTTTCTCCTTGCTTTTGTTTTTTTTTTTATTTCCTCTGTTGTAAGTGTTTTAGAGAGATTTACAAATGTAAGTTACATTTTTTCCTCTTAAACATGACACTGTGATCATATATTTTGTATTTTTATTCTACCTATTGTTTTACAATCGATCATTGTTTTACTATCAGCTGTTTTTCCAATAAAATTTATAGCAAACAAGGTGTGATTCCACAGTATATTTCAATAGATTTACCCGTTATGCACATTGTTCAAATCTGGCTTTCTGTAGACATTGGAAACGGAGCTTTTGAAAATGTACCTAATGTAGACATAACAGGACACATGACTCCAGATGATTTTATCCTTCAGTTACAAAACTACAATGTTTATCTGCAACAAAGATCATTGTAAATATGGTTGACTTCTGATAGATGTTGCCTTCCAGATTTTTATCATCTAATACTATTACTCCTGAAGGGGTATCAGTGAACTAAGTTTGATGGCTCTCGAACAAAGTGAGTTCAAACTATTGAAATGACAACACTTAGCAGTGGCGGATTCAGAGGGGGGCGCACCCGGCACGCGCCCCCTCTAAAATTGTCAAAATAAAGTTAAATCATACTCCTTCGGGCAAAGAAAATGTATAAATTGCGAGTCTTGATTAATTATCAACTTTTAGGGAACTCATGGAATATCTCTAAATTAAACTGATTTCAACGATGTATTATGAAAAAAAAACACCTGTAACGTACATAGAAAGTTTAATTTGAACGCATATTACATGTATTATATTATATATTACAATGGGATTGGGCACAAGTTATAAAATCTTAATTCACCCCTCCCTACATGTTGAACAAAAAATACAATATTATTGCAAATATAGAAACTCAGATTATTTTAGTTACTCTCTCTTTGGATTCAAATGTGACAGTCACTCGACTTTAAGTAATTGCATGGTTTTACAAAGTAGTGTTTAAAACGACTCTTTAATGTTTATTATACAAGTACAATACAAGCTGGCATGGTTATCTTTTTTCAACTTCATAAATCGTCCTATTGAACTTGATCTTTTTAAACTGATTAATTTACAGCCATTCGTAAGAAAAAAGTAAAAAGATATGTTTCTTATATTTCTGTATGGCAGAGGGTTTTGCTATGATTTTGCAGGTCTTATATTTACAAACGTTTAAAAATTAAAAAAATCGTCCCCTGGGCCCCAACCTGGGCTGTTCAGACCCCTTGCCTAAAACTGGCGCCCCCTCTAACTTCAAATCCTGGATCCGCCCCTGCTTAGTTTACAGTTAATTTCCAGAGTTCCCTCGAGATTGACCTTGTAACCTTAAAATTATTAATGGTCTTCAATTCCTAGGAGGTACTGTAAATGTATTACATTTGGCTGTGTATTCTATTTAGCGTTTTTGGCGGAAAACGGCGTCCGCTAAATCAAGTACATCGCCAAAAGTAGAATATATAAGTAGATAAATAGGTACATTCAGAAATGCGCTAAATCAAATCCACACTAACTTGTTGAAAAATCATGTTCCGTCAAATATCGTACACGCTAAATATAGTACGTTTACAGTATATATACTGGTGAACCAGTTTTATATCTGTTAAGCACATTTGTTCTCAAGATTGAGAGGACACCTTTTAACCTACCAATTATTGTCAAAATTAGTTTGACCCTTCAACTTTGACCTAGCTTATAACCTTAATATCAATTTGGCTCATCTACTTCCTAGGGTTATCATGTTTGATATCTGCCCAACTTTGGGTTCTTAAGATATGACATCACTTAATCTATCAACCTACTAAGACTGTATACCAACAATAATATGCTGTGAATACCGTAAATGAATTTTTTTTTCAAAGACAAAGGGCAAAATCTTAAAGCATTTGACTTCCAGTTATGAACCCAAGCTGAGCTTGGATTTACGTAAACAATGCCGACAGCTATAATAGGTAGTTCTGGAGAGTGTTAATTATTATCGTGAGTTGCTTTGACAAACCAAGGGTTCAAATCATTAAGTGCGATGGCTTCCAGTAGGAAGAGGTCTTTATCGAGGCCAGCGGAATCAAAACCAACAAAAAGAAAACGATATCTTTGTACCTATCAACATATCTGGGAAAGGAATTCCCACAGCTAAAACAAAGTAATCGAGGACAAAACGAGGCTTTTGTGTTCTATGTAATGCGCATTTGAATATTGTATCTGGTCAAAAATGATCTGACTAAACATTAAAAAACGCCAAGTCATGTAAAAAATGCTTCTGCACGAAAGTCTTCAAAGTCACTTACAACTTTCATGCCATTGTTTCCAGAGTTCAAAAGCAAGATTAATGTAGCAGAAACTCTTTTTTCAAATTTGTTAGCTGAACACAACCTACCATTTTCTGTGTCAGATCAATTTACAAAATTCAAAATCTGCAACTGTTATTTTACAATGCTTCTTTGCATTAAAATATTACAAATTATGACATAGGGTACATTTTAACACATATTTCTGTTGTATTTACCTTTGAAATGCATGGTAAATATGTCGTTAATGTCATTGCGCGCTATGACCAGATTTTTTACTTTCCAAATCTGGTCATGACCAGATTTTCACATGTTGGAGGTTGGCAAGTATGAAATCTTTGGTGCAAGTAGGTAACTTTGAACTTGTGCCCAAGTTAAGAATATGGAAGCATGTTCCAATGACCAGCTCAGTATCAACAAGCACAGGTCATTGACTGGAAGTATAGCAGGAAAAAGGTATGGTAATGCTAACTGACCAAAGGGGTAGCCATTATATGACCTAGCCATTTCTGAAATGGCATGCCATCAAACAGAAACATGTATTCATTTTTTAAGATTTTTTATTTTTAAATCTTGGCCATTGCCTTCAAAAAATATGTGAACATCATCAACAAAAAGTCAATTTTTTTCCCAATCAATAATAGAGATGTTACATAATATGTAATCAATACAAATACAATTACCACAATAAGTCACATGCACCATTCTAAAATCCATTTAGTATTACATTTGTATTTTTATTCTGTTCTCAATATAGTACTCAAAACTGCACCATCCAGTTAGTAATACATCTGTATTTTTATGCTGTCCTAAAAATGCATACAATGGTCAACAAGAATGTCCTACAAAAGGAGGGTAAATTTACAAACTGGACTCGCTTACATGTATATGATTTATGTACTGAAAAGTCCCAAATGAGGCAAATGACAAAGAAATACATGTACATGTTTTAAATTCACAAATCATAAAAAAGTCAACAAAAATTTGGTTCATGATTACAGGCAACACCACTCACAACTAAACTCATATCACAACTCTTTCATAAACATTCTCATCCCTTCCCATAGTTCAGTTCACTTTCTCATTCCTTCCCATTATTTAATTCGCTTACTAATCCCTTCCCATAATTCAGATAACTTTCTCATCCCTTCCCCTTATTTACATGTAGTTTACTATCTGTCCATATTCCCAAACATGTTGCCGAACTTTCCAGCAGCCCCTTGTTGGAATTGTCTCATCATCCCTTGTAAACCTTGCATTCCACCTACAACGGATAAACAGACATCTGAACATGCATGTAGGTCTGGATCATATTGTAAGTATTTTAAACATACATCACTTGTACCAATATACTTCTTAATCCCTTGTATATATAGTGTATTCAAGTAAATGTAAATGTACCTATAATATTTACTTAATATATATATAAATATATTTCATTGACAAAAATAGCCTACACCACCACAGTGGATAAAGACTAATGGATGACTATAATAATAAACTTCTGTATTTAACATGAAAAATGCTCTTATACAAAGATTGACCAATAATTGTTTAAGTACATGAAATGTATACTTACATGTAGTAGCTAGAATGAGGAACCTTATACTAAACCAGATGGTACATAAACTTACCCATCTGCTGTAGCACCCTGGGGTCCATCATCTTTGCCATCTGTTGGTTCAGTTTGGCCATTTGTGAAGGATTGACATTCTTACTCATATCACCACCTACACAAAAACCAAAATAGAAGTCACAAATAGTTACAAAATATGTCACAACTACAGCTAATTCATTCGTCATTCCAATTATTCAATAAATCAGGCTTATTGAGGCAGACTAGTACCATATTCATGTACATGTATGTCCATCATTAAATGAAATATTGAATGACAAACAGGATAATTGTCAAAAATGAAAAACATACATTGTATTTACATGTATTTCAACTCTTTGTATACTACATAACACATACATGGACAGTGGGATGTCTTCAACATGTAGCACAATACATGTACATTGTGTACTTCTTTCATTACCTTGTACCCCCAAAGAAAAAATTATAAACCACCCTTGTTTAGTCTATATATCTCTTACCCTTGAAGAGTCCCTTTATGCCTCCCATCTTCTTCACCATCTGAGCAAACTTCTTGTACTGGGCCAGTAGCTCATTGACCTCCCGAGTGGACACTCCCGCTCCTCGTGCCACCCTCTGGATCCGCCCCGTCTGTCTTGTAAACAACCTCTCCCCATCCAAACTGTCCAACTCTGTTTTGGGAAAAAGAAACACATTCAAGAAAAAATCCAAATAAACAATGTTAGGTATTTCTTCAATCTGTACTTTTAACAAATTTTAACAAAGTATCCAAACTAACTTGTCTTAGTTTTGTGAATCAACCATGTCAAAGTTGCTCTGATAACAATCTTTTTTTATCAAGACTTCTAAATATTTATGAATCTATACTGTAAACCAACTATTATTCCCGACAACTTTATTGTGCAATATACTGCTGAAAAATTTGTTCACTGCTACAAAGCTGACTTCCAGTTTTGATCAAGTACATGTACTAATGTTTACTAATAAACAAGTTAAAAACCTGACCTTTGTCATTCATGCTGTCCATTATAGTCATGAGTTTCTTAAGGCGAGCCATTGATTCCTGTTCTCCTCCTTTTGTCAAGAAATCAGAGCTAAACCCTGGGATCATGCCCTGTGAAGAAAAACAGAGTGCCATATCAAGCATGCAAAAACAGGGTTTTTTTTAATTTTTGTCACATTGCAACTTTTGTTTTGTTTTGAAGCCACTGTTGGATGTTTACAAGTAATTATAACAAACGCATTACCCATTATGATTAACCATAAACACTATTGCATTCTCCATTCAAATCCACAGAAACGAAATATAAATGATATACATATACCAGAACAAGTACATACATTTGTATGTACAATGTCTACAATACAACAAGTCTCATTTCTTACCATTATCTGACTGAAAGGACCCATCTTCATGATGTTCTGGAACTGTTCATACATATCTCGAAGTGTGAACTGACCTGAAAAATAGACAACCCTAAAATAGTGTATTACTGGATTCAATAAAAGTGTCTTATTTTTTTCTTGAAAAATCATACATTATATACATGTACTGTAAACAATACACAAGCATGTAGGCGTCACTGGAAAAACAAGAACTTATCATGATTATGATAAAAACAAACATACCTTGTTTTAGTTTTTTCATCAAGTCTTCATTGTCATCTAACTTTAGTTCATTCACTTTATCTATCAGACCTTCAATATCTCCCATACCTGAAAGGTTAATTCATTTATATCTCATTATGATGCCACAAGAACAAACAAATTATTAGCATCAAAAGGTAAACACTCATATTGGTCATATTGTAAATATAAATGTTAAGTCAGATCCTACCCAACAATTTGCTGACGAAAGGTTGAACTTTAAATGGTTCAAAGTCATCTGTGTGTTCTCCTGTACCAATGAAAATGACAGGACTCTTTGTGGCTGCCACTCTGAAATCAAATACCTTTAAATTAACAACTGTCATTTAATTCTAAAAGTGTTCTTAGAGTGGTCTGCAGGACAGTGAAGGTCAATCATTAATTTCCTTCAATGTATCAATCTATTGGTCGGCGTCTTGCTGCCACTAATACTTACGCACTAAGGGCTCCTCCTCCTTTGGCATGACCATCCAGTTTAGTGATAATGACCGACCCAATGTCTACCTTGTCTTTAAAAGCTTTAGCCTGTGTTACAAGAAGAATATGTTAACATGTGTAGTACACCACTGACCAGTATATGCTTATGTGCAATTCTTTTACTCAGCTCAGTCTTATCAAATTGGTGGTCAAAAAGAGGAAAACTTACCTGTGCCTCACAGGCTTGACCAATTGATGCGTCCATCACAAACACAATATTGTCTGGATTCTACAAACCAATACAAAGCATAATGTATTTTCATTTTGAAATAAAGGTAATTATCAAACTTTAAAAGTAATTATTTGCAATTTTTGAAAATGATTTGTAATTTGAGTGTCACCTATCGCTGAAACACAAGACAAAAATGAAAGTACATGTACCTGTAAATAATAACAAGGATTTAGCTTACTGTGACATTGTTAACTTGTAACATTTCCTCAAACAAGGAGTCCTCCTGTTTGTGACGACCACTGGTGTCCACAATAATGATCTCAAAATTCTCAGATCTGAATTTCTCCACTCCTTCCTGGGCTATCACCACTGGATCAATCTCTGTGTAACTGTATCAGAAATTTACATTAAAACACATACTAATTATTTGTTCACTTACAAGTATATGTTATTGATAAATTGACTGAAATTTATACCTTCCATAAAATGGAATTCTGGCCTTAGTAGCATTCTGTTTTAGCTGATCAAAAGCCCCAGCACGGAAAGTATCTGCACAGATTAAGCATGTCTTCCAACCTTTCTTTTGATAATAATAAGCAAGCTAAAAATAGAGAATGAGATAAATATTAGTACATGTATATGTCAAGTCAAAATAATCTAAAATCTAGACACAAAGTATTTTTATATTTTTTTAATGATTCTGAAAATTATTGACAATAATCCTCTTTGCAATTTAAGAACTTCTTTTACTCAGAAAGACAAATTGATTTAAATGTGAACATACTCTTTAGAAATCCTCTGCACTGCTTAGAATTTTTTAGAATATATTACAGAATATCATTAAACAGTCCAATTTCTTCCATGTTTTTACCTTACAAGTGATTTAGGCTGTGCCTGTATTACTTACTTTGGTACAGGTTGTGGTTTTTCCACTTCCCTGAAGTCCAACAAACATGATGACATTGTTTTTGCCTTTGGTAGGAGTCCAGGCTTTCACACCAGGATCAATCAGCTGTTAAAGAAAAATACACATTAGTATAGATCAGTGATGATTCTGTAAATTGTTTAAAATAGCTGAAATAGGCTGGGGGTTGAGACGCTGAAAAAATTTAAGCTTTAGTAAACCCAACATAGCCTTAAATAAAATTTACATCATGGCCTGGCAGGATAAACTGTGCCATGTTCAAAAGGAATACTCGATCACCCTGACGTTTGCATTTACCTTACCAGGATATAAAAGCAATGTCTGGCTGATGCAGACAAGATTACGGACTAAACAACTTAATCTTTTTTCAAAACGGACAAAAACGGAAAATTATCGCAAAAAAAAAAAAAGTGGAATATCGGACAATATTTATAAATATCGGATTCTTTCATTCAAATTAGCGAAATTCCACTAAATATCGGAAAGGAATCATAACTGATAGATGCTGTAACACATTATTTTTTAAATAATTAATTACAGGTATAATCCAAAGCTGTATCTTTGAAATAGATTCTAAAACTGACATTCATTTTTCTCTTTAATATGTCAACATTTATGGCATTTAACAAAAACACTCGTATATTTTGTGTATACTTTGTAGGTGTATTGAACTACTGTATTTTCAATTCAAAGGTTGACCTACTTTCACTAGTTCTTTGAAAACAGCTGACTGGATCATTCTTCTTTTGTTTAATCCTCCTGCCATTTCATCAAAGTCTATTACAGACCTGAAATATTACAATGCAAAAAGTATTGATAAATGCATTGTTCTGTTCAATGAAGTCCTTCTTTAACTTAATTGTGATGTTTTGTGTTTCACGCTGCTGAAAAAAATCTTTTCATATGATTATTGCATCATTCCATCTTCATAAAATTGTGAATTTTCTTTTGGCATTAATATGTATGCAAATGATACAGTACCTGACATTTTCTCTGAGAGATTTGACAAGTTTGATATTTACATCTGCCTCTATGAGAGCTTTGCAGATCTCCTTGAGCATTTCATTCAGTACCTAAAAGTAAAACAAAACTATGTTGAATAATCTTGCTTACTGGTGTGAGATTAAACAGACAATGCAATGGATGTACAAATATCATTTATTAATTCCTTTCTTAAAAATTTGTGTAAAACCAAATTCATTTGTTTCTTACAACAATACAAATATACTATAGAGATATAATTGAATTCATGATACTGAATCGAATGAGCTGAAGTATTCAACAAAACATATGTTAGTAAATCTGTAGATTTCATTAGATTTTAATATGGCTCAACTTAACCAGAAATAAATTTTAATGGGGGCAAGTTTGCAATAGTGACAGGGTGTAGTATCCTACTTTCTTTGGATAACACTTTTATCTTTGTGATGTTAAAGCTTTTAAGTAAATGGATATAGTGTCAGGTAAATTTCATCATCACAATCAATGACTTGCAGATGAAAGATGATTGACACTTTAGCAATACTGTTGTATGCTAAAGGTGCATCAGAAAATCTAAATTGACCTGATTGAAGAGAGGAGGCAGTTTACATCTGAAGCATGTGAAAATAATGTGATCTGAAAGAATTAAAAAATATTAATAAAAGAATGAAAAAAAGGTGTATGTAAAGATATCCATAATGGAGGCCAGTAAATTGGTTATTTTTTTGGTCCTTCTAGCTAGTAACTAAAAAATTTCAAATTATTCATGAAAACTGTATATCTTGTTTATATTCAAAATGGGACAGAGTATAAAATATAAAGCACATTAGTGCTTAGAAAGAATAATCTTACCGTGACCAGGCTACGCTCAGGTCACAGTAAGAATTCGTCCCATATACTTGCAATGTAGCAGCCGCGAAGCGGATCTGCTTCGCGTCGATTTTAAGTCTGTTAAAAATAATCTGCAGGGGAAAAACACATTTTTATACATTACAAACTTTTTTGAACATGCATATGTAGTTTAATCCACAAAATATCCATTTAATTAGTCGTACTAAGGCATTTTGTTATTAAACACATTTGAATTGCCTGCCATTTTGTAGGAAATCGTACTTGGAATGGTAGAATGTCTCGGATTTTATCGTAAACATGGCGACCTTAAACAGCGAATTTTCAAATGTGATGTTACAAGTGGCAGTGATTTCGTTACAAAAACAGTTTATGAGGTAAAATGGGATTATAAAAGAGCAACATTGTAGGTATTTGAGACCAATCATATGATAATTTAGGCGAGATATAGCGCGATATATTTTTTTTATTTGCTACGAAGCGAGTATATGAGACGAATTCTATCGTTAAACCGGGTCCGCAGGACATCTATCATTTTAACGATAGAACATTCTATCTAATTAGTCCTTAGATAAACTTCATCTTAGTCCTGTCTGTACAGCAGTAGATGACAAATTGTGAAAATAATATTGATAAGACCCACCTCTTCATTGATAATCGTTGCATTGCCCAGAGATCGCAGGGCAGATGTGATTTTCCTTCCTAGGTCTGCTAAAACCATGTTTGCTTTTTAGGTATGCAGCTCAAAATAAATAAACAAATGTAGTTGTAGTTGGAATTTTCTCAATCACAGCAGAGACATATGTCTCTTCTTTTCTTCGTGTTTCAACAATATCCAGGCAACTAGATTTTCTTCATTGTCAAGAATACATCCAATGTAATACACTGTTTCTACAAAATTGAAAATTTCTAGTGTAAAACGTCATACATATGGTTTCTAGAAAAAAAGTACTTTCGCTGTCGCAATATTTTCCGACAGATTCTCTCCACGTCCGACTTCCGGAATAAGCAACTTGTACGGAAACTTATTCGCTTAATAAAGATTTGTTGAGCAATATTTTTGTTCTATGACAAATCAACTGACAATTAATACATACGACCCAATTAATTATGATTATTTGTTGTAAATAAATGTTTATTGGACATGGTGTTTTATTATACGAAATTCACGCACGATCGAAAGAGGGGGGAGGGAGGGGGGGAGGTTAGGGGGCTGCATCATGAACATGGTCAATCGACCATATATTAGCTAGTCTTATATTTGTATAAATATTCAATGTTAGAGTGATTTGATATAAAAATTTATATACAAAGCAATATTTTCATATATAAAAAAATAATAATATTGGCTTACTTTAAAATGGAAATGAAAAAAAAGATAATGACTGATCGAAGCATTCAACAACATTTTGATGTGTCCTGTCTTTGCTCTACTCTTTCTTTTTGTTATATAAATCCTGATTATATGTTTTACGGCATGCCCGCTCGGTCAAATTTTATTAAATTTTGTTCAAACCAAAGACGCTCAATCTAATGTAGTTTGAACAAAAGAAGATGGGGGAATAAAATAGCGCAAAGCCCATTTGGTTTAGTCGTAAAATACAATTTCAATTTTTTCCAATTAATTTATTTGATAATGTTATAATACAAGTTTTCAAAAGGACAATTTCTAACTATATTTAGTTTTGAATATTTTAACAAACGATAAGAAAAAAAAATACTAAAGTCTTGGTGGTATCGAACCCACAACCTAGAAAGCCTATGTCTGGTACTCTAACCACTAAGACATTTCAGTCACAACAAAGTGCATTGTTTAAATGCTATATGCGACCTTTGCCGTTACGGACTTGTATTATTTTTCTAAAACGTTCAATTGTTGGGATACAAAATGATATTTTTAAAGTATATATATAGTAGCTAGGTCATCTCTCCACGTTTTTGTTGATTGAAATCGGTTTGTTTTCCATTAGACCTTATTTAGACTATGACAAAAATATGGAGCTCAGACCCACTCTATAAAGGAAAATGCATTGAATTTTTTTTTTTTTAAAATGTCACTATTTGGAGGTTTTGATGCGCATACGCCAGTTTAAATCGACATATTCCAAGTATTTAACATATTTAAGGGTTAAAAATCGATGTTATGTTAAATATACATTGTTTTGAATGGGGTTTTTTTTTTT
>WFKH01006014.1:52425429-52497929 GCA_016163765.1 Magallana hongkongensis
CTCTCTCTCTCTCTCTCTCTCTCTCTCTCTCTCTCTCCCTCTTTTCAATTAACCATATAAAGTGATTATTAGTAAAAGCAATAAGGTCCTGGTTATGCTAAAATATTTGCAACAATATATGATTGAAATTCAGTTTTGAAAGGGGGGGGAGGGGGGCAGACTTATCCGTAAAAAATCTGAATCCACCAATCTTCAAAATCATAATCTGTAGGGGGGTGGGGGGGTGGGTTAGTATAGTACCTAAAACATTTATTTCAATGCTAAGTTTGTTCATTCACCACCGGGTATGTAAATTTAAGGATATATTTTGCTGCGAAAAAAAGTGGGGGTGATGCTACGTGCCTGAATGTAGTAATATCATGAAAAAATTGATATATTATTCTATGTGCTTTGGTACTGAATTACATCACTGTAAAAGAAAAAAGAACTTAATTTTCATGTCCCGAGGACTTTGCTATTTAAACGTACTGATGAGTTTTACTGTATTTAATAGGAATTTTCTGAGTATTCTAGAAAATACGATTCTTTTCAAACTGTAATTCGGATGAGGTGGGGGATTACCTGTATATACCTTAGATTTTTTCAAACGTAATCCAGTCCTGGGAGGTAAGAGAAAGTGGACAAAATGGGGTCAAAATATATTGAAAGCCATGTGTGAACAACAAAAAACAAAATAATTAACAGAATATGCATCGTCGCAAATCCCGATCGATCAATACTGTAGATTCCTTATTTTACGCGAGTACTTAATTCCACGATTCAGCCGTTTTCCATCAAATCGCGAGAACATAAAATCGCGAACGCCGAATTTTTTATCATAGTTTCATGTAGTTTACATGTATATGTCCGAAAAATAAAGGCGAGATTTTAAAATTCACGAGATGTGCTTCTCGCGATTTTAGGCGGATAAATTCCTCGAGTTAAATTAGGAATCTACAGTATGTACGACACTCTCCCACCTTGCCGAGTGGAAGAGAGCTATGGGGACTCAGGACCGTGGTTAAAGATGATGCAAAATACGATTTTTTTTTTCTTTTTGGAGAGGAGAGGGGGTATATTTGATTAGAAGTAAAACGAGAATGCATTCACAGGTACAGTGTATATCTTTATATATTTGATGTCGTAAAACTATTGGTATTCCCGTGGGTCAGATTTAGACATAGTTGCTCAGTTGGCCACCTTTTATTGAATATACCGATTTAATTATGTACCTTATATCCAGTTATTTTCGCGATGATCCAATTTTCGCGTTTACATTCGCATCGCTAAAACAAAAAAAACAAAACTATTAGTCCGTATTGTAAGCTAAATCGCCAAACATTATTACTGCAAACAAAAAAGGTTACAGATTTACCCCCCATTTCCGCAAATATTTTGACACAAATACATGTAGATTTCTCCATTTCTTTCAAAACACATTTAATGAAAATATCTACCAGTAAATATATTTCATTATTAATAAAATGTGAAACAGCACACATGGCCGTTTATGCTAAATTGCATAAACTAGCAAGATTTTATTTTTAAGAAAGCTAACTAGAATTGATGAATAACAGTATTTCATGCATATGGAGAATAAATAATCAGGTATTTTGATAGATACTGCTTCAAAATTATCAAAATTGATTCAAAGGGAAATTATAAAAAAAAAAAACAAAAAAAACTAAAAGTGTGTATCCATCTCATTTAATCTGTAAATGCATATCATAAAGAAATCACAAAAATAGACTGCATGCACACAGTATAATGAAATGTTAAAATAATGAAGAAAATAGAAACCATGGTTAAATATACTGATACTGACTGGAAATTCAGCACCTTTGTCACAAAATCTTTTACTTTAAATATTTCATACAGTCATGTAAAATATCAACACCATGAAGTTCTCTGAGTCTCTCTAAGTTTCTCTGGTCACCTTGAGCAAGCTTGGCTATTAGAATGGCACAGTTCTGTTGGAGTCCTGATTTCTTTCCATCCCTGGCCAGGACAAGAAGATCCCTGATGATGTCTGTCTTAGACAGAGCTGCACAGACCTTGGGGATCTGAGTGCAATGGCTGAGACAAAGTGCAGCATTTCCAACCACCGTTTCGTCCTCACTTTTGAGCTGTTTCATGAGTGTTCCAAGCCCTTTGTGGTCCACAATGAAGACACGGGCATGGTCATTAATCTGTGTGCAGCCTGTGAGAGCCTTCAGGGCATATTTTCTGTTGATGGATTCATCATTCTTCAAAATGAACATAAGAACCTCAACTCCTCCATTGTCACAAAACCAGTCAACTGATGGGATGGAAGATGGAAGAACATGGCTTAAGATACCCAGACTGCGAGACACCATCAGTTTAAAGTGCTTCAAAGACTGACAAATCATCAAGCACTGCTTGCAAATGGGGAGGCTGAACTCTTTAAATGTCACACTAGTCTGTTCATGGGTCAAGTTAAACATGAGGCCCAAACATGCTTCCACAAGCTCAACACTGAGGGGCTGAGGTAATTTTTCTTTATGGTTAAACACAGCATCCACAAGAATTTTCCACAGATCCTTCCTGTCTGTCAACTTCTTTCTAATGACTACGTCATTTGAGAGGTTGGTAATTGTTGAGACACAGGTAGGTAAAACTGCTTGGTTACTGGATGCATCTTTCAGAACATTTTCAAATGCTGGCAGGACTTCAATTTCAATCTTGTCTCTTAACTGTTGCTTAAACTTGTTGTCAAGTGCAAGATTGTTCAGAACACATCCTGCAGTTAATGCAGCATCATCATTCATGCGAATCAAATTGAACACAATGGTTAATAATCTTGGAATGTCAAATTTTTGAAGAACCAATGACCTTCCAACTACAGATATAGTTACTGTATGAAGAATCTTCACACAGCTGGATTTCAGAACACGACCGGGCCCTTTGATTTTCACCTCCATGAACCTCATAAGTTTCTCTGGCAGTCCTTCTGTTAGTAAGAGAACCTCCTGATTTTTTTCATTATCCTCACAAGCCGAAGCAAACATATTTATTCCAGAGTTCAACATATCAAGTTCTTCTTTCGATAAACTTCTTGGAGAAGCTGAGAAACATTTTGAGAAACATGGATGATCAGTAATTATTTGGAATCCCCCTTCTGTTCTGAAAAGAGTTTTCTGTTCGTTGTTTTTCAGGAAATTCTTCAAGACTTGAAACCCTCCACTGTAATAAATGGGAAGTTGGTCTTTTTTCTGCAGTTGTTGGAGTAAAGCTACTGGGCCTTTTTCCCCTGCTTGGAAGGCCTCCTTTGCCTTTTCCTCTTCCTGATGGGATCTTTCTGCTCTTTCAACTTCTGCCAAATAATCATTGATAAGGTTCTGTTTACTAGGTTCACATTCAAGAGCTTTCTTGTAAGCCTTTCTTGCCTCTTCATACTTATTTAGTCCCATATATGCTTTTCCCATAAGAACATGTGCTTTCATGCTGTTTTGAAATACTCTGATTGCCCAGTCACAGTCTACCAGAGCGTCCTCGAATCGACATAACTTAATATTTGTCTGTGCTTTATTTGTCCACAGGGCAAGATGATCTTTAAACTGGGACAGCCCTTCTGTGTATAGCTCCAGTGCTTTCTCATAGTTTCCTTTTCGAAATTCCTCATTTCCTTTCTCTTTCAACTCGTTAGCTCGCTTCTCTCCGATCTTTCTCCTTTCTGCTCTCTCCCTTGCATCTGCTTCCATGGCTGCCATGAAACCTTGTTGGTCCACTGGACCCATTGATTGTGGAGAAGCTGGAGGTTGAGAAGCTGAGGATGATTTATTGATGACAGTTTTACTGAAGCCAGTTTTTGTTTCAGGCAGGGGTTCCTTGGACTCTTCTTCATCATCTTCTGTCTGACTCAGTTTCTCAGTCAGCTGTGCTTGGTTTTTGGCAATGATTTCATCAGCCTTTTGCATGGCTTTCTTGACATCATTGTCTTCTCCATATTTAAGAGTTTTCACCTAAAAGAGATAGATTAGAAAATATAATATTTTGTTTGAAAGAACTTATTTGATAATGTTAAATATGTATATTATCCCATTTTCACCATTGATCATTTCAAATACCAGGTACACATAATCTTCATTATACAATATTTATATCCACTAAGTATTTTTTCCTCTCTTTCTATAAAAGAAAATCGATTGTAATTTACCGGGTATACATGCATGACAAGACGGAAATCTCAGCAATCCAGTGAAACGACCTAGCTGTTGCGTAAGAATATACATACTGAATTCTTAACTGCTTTTAGATGCATTGATTAGCTTTATAAATGACAATTTAAATTCTAGCAGCTAAATTAACTTTTTTGTACTTTTGCTGTTGACTTTTCATGGATTATATTTTGATCGATCCAAACTAAAAGGTAATTTACTCATTTTTTACCCAAGATTGATGAAATAATTATAAGAAAGATGTAAATATAAACAGTAAAATGCTTCTTTTGGTGCTTCAATTGGGCTATGAAGGTTGCTAGCATTGCAGAAAAAATTTACATAACCTGCTAAAGTGGCTTACTATTTTTTTTTTGCAATGCTAGCGACCTTCATACTCAAATGAAGCATCAAAGAAAGCATTTTTATTGTTTAATTAAACAGAAAATGTCTATCACAATAATCATGGTATTTGTCATCATTGTACAATACAGAAAAACTTGGTTACAGCGAAATAATAGGGACTAGTGGATTTACTTTGCTATATTCCTATAACAAATTCATATTAATAAGTATAGCAAATTCGCTATATACATTTTCTTCAAGATGACTACCATTTGTGCTTATTCAAGCAAATAATAAAATACCTTCTTTTAGTTAGATAGTTAATTGAAGGATTTATGTGAAAATAAACTCATTCAAACAATTTTGTCTATCAGTATTGCTCAAAGTTTTCAAACAGTAAAACAATTTGTTGTAAAAGATGTAAATTTTGTTATTTTTCACCTTTACACCGGGACTCAAAATCAATTCCCTATATCCGTAATTTGTTATATCCAAGTTTTGTTTTTATTATAAAAGATTGCAAGGGTTTGATAAGAATTTTGCCAGGACTTCTACAAAACTTTGCTATATCAGAGATTTTGCTATATCCAGGTTCATACTGAACAATTTTATATAGATATATAATTAAACTCAATAATACAGCTTAAAATATTTTTTTACTGCACCTTTTGATTATCATACTGATAAACAATAGTGTTGGTGACCTATTTTCTCGCGAGATTTAAAACATGCAAGAAAACAAAACAAATCTCAACAGTTCAGTAGAATGTGTTCAACAGCTTGTTTATGGGATGTAAGGACCCATAAAAGCGATATTAGTAAGCAGTACAATCATCGTTTGATTAATTTGTTTTGAGTGAAACATTTGATTCAACTCGTAAATATTTAAAATCAAGCCGAGAATGCCGCCTCCAGTTGGAGGCGGCGAATTTCCAGATTTCGCAATGGCGCCGGTTCTGATGTTTTCCTGGCAAGTAAAATATCAAAATCATTAAAAAGCCAGGAAAACGTCAGATATTTCAGACTAGATAGCAGAGAGCCAACAGCTAGATTGTGCAGGAATTTCCTGCAAGAAAGTATAGAGTTAACAGGCATGGTGTTTTGTGAAGAGCATTTGACCATTTGGCCACTTTTATTTTATCTTTTTCTATACATGTTTACATATTCGTGTAGTGTATCTGTGACCATACTCAATTGACCTGAAACTGACTAAAAGCTTATTAAAGTAGTAAAACAAATAATTATTACTAACCCTCCATCTTTAAACATACTTTCAGAAATATCTCAAGAAACGTAAAATGAAACATGCACAATTGCACATACATTTTCTAGAATCTTCCATGAATGACAATATGTAAAGATGCCAAATGTATTCATCGGAAATCTAGAAAATGGTCTGAATTTATACATAATTCATTCTTAAGGATAGAGTACGAAAACACACGCATCACGTGTTACCTACCAAAGTCTCAATTTCATCTACTTTGGTGATGAATTCGTCCAATTTCTTGGAGTCTTTCGTTTTAGGGTCAGCCATGTTGACGCTTGTCGCTGGCAACCACGCGCATCTGCTTCCGGAATTAGGTCGTACATGAAATTCAAACGGAAATCAGTTTTATACTTAGACTTTTATGTCGCCGTTTTCATATAGAAGTTTATGTTAGTTTTGTCAATTTTGTGTTATTCTTTTCTCTTACCAATATCTCGGAGATGACCGAGTAGTTACGATCGGCACTGGCCTTGAACGACCTAAATTGCAAGTTATCTCCCTTGATGATCTTTGAATGGCATAACACCAGTCAAGAACATTCATCTCATTTTGACTAGGAACAACATGGCAAATATATTGAGTGGAAAAGATGTATCAGAGTAATACAACAAACATCCATGTCGTCAAAATTATAACTGACACTTTTCCGTTTACTATATTTAATCGAAAATGTTTTTATTTCGAATTTACTCATGGACATGCATTTAATGCAGTTTAAAGGTCTAACATGTTTTATGATCTTATTGAGTAAGATGACTGTTATCTAATTATCATAATTTGCACAACACGTTTTTCAAACAGGGAGATAAGAACAAAGCTCAAATTAGATATTGAGAGCTACAAAGAAAAATTTCCTAGCTTTTTACCTGGGCTAGCCATTGTACAGGTCAGTGTGTGTCCAGTGTAGATTTACATGTATCATAATAATCCCATTTACCATAAACAGAACTTTCATAAACAAAATGGGACATTGCTTACTTCATTTAAAATATAAGTTGTAAAAGTCAATGATTTTTTAAGTAATATCATATTTGCTAGGTTACTCTCCTATACTTAATTTCTATAATTCTGCTAAATTTAATGCCTGGAGTACAAATCAATTTTTTTTTCTGAGGAGTGGCCTTACTAATTTCTTCTTGAATTTAAGGTGGTATGGGACATCTGTCGATATTAATATGGATTAAAGTACATTATAATTAAAATACTTTCACCGGTTTAGAATTTTCAAATTTTACAATATTTAATCAAAAATTACCTTTTAAAAATTTTTCGAAAGATAAAAATTTAAAAATTCCCAGCTGGATTCAAACTCATGATTTACAGATCCGTAGTAAACCCTCTAACCCACTGCGCTACGCGCTGTTAGATGACAATATTAGGAAAGAAACTTATATAAAATTATACTTGATTTTATATTTTATTTCGATAAATAATACATCACAACATGGAGGTGTCCCATACCACCTTAAGACATCAATGATATTTGAATAGCATATTTAGTTACATTTCCCATACTATTTTTGCTGATCAAAGTACTTGTCAAACTTTTTTTTTCTGAGGTGTCATTTACTTTGAAGGTTGGTGACAGGGAAGACTCTAATGTCTACATCAACCAAAAACTTAAGAATGCTGACACTGTGGGAATTAAAGCTACACATGTCAAACTGCCTCAAACAACCACACAAACAGAGGTACAGTAAATCACATTTTTATTTCCTCCACCATCACACTTTAGGTCAATGACCTAAAAACAAGTCTTAAGACATTTCCAATTGGCAGGTGTCTACTTTTACCTGAGATTATTTTGTTTTCCTTTTTGACATTAAATATATCAAACAGAAATAAAGCATTATGTACTAATATCATTTTTTAAAATTTACTTTTTTTTCTCTTTTTTTTTTTCTATTGCAGGTTCTTCAAACTGTGGAGAAATTGAACAATGATCCAAGTGTGCATGGAATCATTGTTCAAGTAAGTTCAATGACCTTTTCATTCTAAGACAAAGAATAATCTCATGTAATTTGGAATAGGTGCATTTCAATAATGTCTGACATGGGGACTTGAAGGTTTATGTTAATTGATACCCATTTTTAATCTATTTTAAGCTTCCCTTGGATTCTAGCAATGAAATTGATTCACACCTGGTCACAAATGCTATTAAACCAGAGAAGGATGTAGATGGGTAAGACTTGTTTAACATGAAGTCAAAGATCACATCATCCACCTATTTGAAACATTTGCTTAAATGTACATGTGTAAAAATTTCCATCCAAAAATTTTAGAATGCACTTACTTGTAGGTAAAAATTAAAAATAAAAGATGAATATTTCAAGCACCTTTCAGAACTCTCAGTTGTTAATTTCTGCTTAAATCCAGTGCTGAATTGGTACTTCGATCTTTCCATAAGTAAATGGTCATAACCCTCAAAATTATTATAAGATGAATGTACCTGGTACCAGTATTAAAAACCAAACTGCAAAAAGTTTTCAGATACATAATGTTGATTTTCCAAACACCCCCCCCCCCTCCCTAGCTTTACTATTGATTTTCTGAATTCTATTGTTATGGACCCATGCAGTCCTCAAAAGAAGTGCAGGAGCCTTGTCTAATAAAAAATAACACTACAAGCCTCTTTAAATTCTTTGAATGAGTTCCAGACATGTTAAACTTGGATACTTTTTTCATTTTTTAGGCTCCATGAATCAAATGCTGGAAAACTATCTCGTGGGGATTTTGATGGCTGCATATCTCCCTGCACTCCTAGGGGATGCCTGGAACTGATAAAAAAGAGTGGTAAATTCACTTTTTGTAGAGAAATTATTTATTGCTTCAGTTTTGAATTATTTTTACATTTGATTTGAGAGGGAGTAAGAGAGGGAGAAAGATTTATTTGATTGCTTAGTACCTTGATTTACTATTTTGCTTCTGTCTATATTGATGTCTTTGTTTGTAAACAAAATAATGATGCTCAATCTAGTAATGTGCAATTATGTGTCTAGAATTCCCATTTTTTGCTAAAATTAACAGCAGTTAGACTGGTACAAAGCATGAACAGTTTAATTTTGTTTTCCTTGTTAGTTACATAGTGACATTATATGTAGCTTGATAGTGATTTATGGTTGTAAAGTGAATTAATGACTTGTTGGAATTTGTGGACCATGAAAGTGAAATCAGGTCATAAAAAGTCAGTGACCTGAAATGTATTATTTTACATCAGATTTTCTTCAGCTTGTTAAAAACACAATAATAAAGACTGACAACACAGATACACAGTAAATATTTAAATATGCTTAAATGTTCAAGACCTAGTACATGTACATCTAAAGATGACTAATATGGTCCTGTGGTTGCTGATTCAACAGAAATATTGAACTTTGGGAAACATCTTTTTAAAAGTAAAGTGAATATACCTTTCTCTGTTTTGTTATCCATTAATAAATAGACAGATGAGATGTTGAACTACATTTACATGTTCTTGATCTTACATATATAATTTATACTTACCAGTACATGCATTTACAAATATTCCTGAGAGATTACTAGTACCGGTATATTGAACATTATAGAGATCGAGCGTAATAGGTATTGCAGATATGCAGTATAATGTGACTCAGGTAAGCACAGGGGGCTATGAGCCTCAGTTTCATGGAAAAGGTATTTTAACATGTCAAATAAAGGTTAATTAAGTAATCAGATTATAAATTACAACCCAGGCTGTCATTCAAACAGTGCCCCAGAACACAGATTTATGAGGTCAATATCCTTTGTTCTTAACTCCAATGCTCTTTGGAAGAACAGGTTAATATCAACAGGAGTGTTTGCTTTGAAGAAGACTAGCTTATAAGGGTCCTACATACCATTTAAATACATTTTTCCAAACAGGACGAATTAATTATTAAATTTTTTTTGCATGTGATCTAAGTTGAAAAATTAAGAAAAGGGACAAAAATTAGAAACAGAAGGTTTCAAAAAATGTACCTATACTATAGATTCCAAATTAAACTTAAGGAATTAATATCCATGTAAAATCGTGAGAAGCACCCCTTGCTGATTTTCGCTTATATTTTTCTGACAGATGTAAACTATAAGAAATTGTAACAAAAGTTCTGTGCTCACGAGTTTATATTCTCGCAATCTCTCTATTACAAAACAGCGGAATCATGGAATTAAGTACTTACATAAAATAAAGAACATACAGTACATGTATTCATTTAAAACAAAATTCCCTGTTGCATCATTTGAACTTACTGAGCTTATATTATTAATATTATTAATGCAGATAATGATATTTGCTGAAATACTTTTCTGCATCAGTGCACGCCAAGTTTAAGTGGGGGAAACTTTTTTATAACAGTATTATAGTCATCAACAGGTGTAAATTTAATTATTTATAATTCCTTTTATGTCTTCTAAGAAATTGTTAATGTCAAATAAATTTTATTATTCATTCCATTATCCTTGAAGTTTGTTAACCTTGACTCCATCAATCTATCAAAGTCAGTCTCCTACTGGGTGTTTGTTCACGAATTTCTTTTCATAAAAAGCTATGCAAATGGCATATAAATCAAAGGAAAAGACACAGTAAAATTTGACCTCCTACATCAGCATTTTTCAGTAATATTATTTTATTCAGTGCCTTTGGAATATGGTTGAGTTTCAAAAATCTTTTAACAGTATAGGGATTTTGAAATTTGATTGAAACAAAATAATTTTGAGGGTTCACAAATGCTTCGAGGTATGTACAGTATTTTTTTATCTATTCATTGGAGATTTTAAATGACAAATGACATGTTATTATACCCCACACAAGTTGTGAGGGATATAATGGTTTTGACCTGTCTGTCCGTTATTCAGTCAGACAGTCTGTCTGTCTGTCTGTCAGTCCTGTTTTTAGGTCACCTGAGTAAACTCAGGTGACCTATTGCTATCTGTTTTTGTCCGTCATCGTGTCTGTGCTTCGTCCGTCGTGCGTTAACAATTTTACATGTTTAACTTCTTCTTGAAAACTACTAGGCCAATTGTTACCATTTTTGGTGTGAAGCATCTCTATGGTAAGAGGAATCTAAGTTGTGAAATTCATTGCTCTACCACCCCTGGGGCGCCACATGTGGGGCCAATTATCGGTATGCAAAAAAAGCCAAATTTTCAAAAATCTTCTTCTCTACTCCCTCACATGTGATGAAAAAAATGAATGCATGGTTATGATGTCCATGAAGCCTTCTACCAAAATTGTGAAATTCATGGCCCCTGGGTCAGGGGTTGAGGCTCTAGGGTGGGGCCATATAGTAAAAATGTATTAACTCTTAGAAAATCTTCTTCTCTACTCCCATATATATTTGAGAAAAACTAAATGCATGGCTATGATGTCTATGACCCCTGGGTCAGGGGTTTAGGCTCTAGGGTGGGGCCAATATAGCCATATAGTGAAAATGTATTAAATCTTAGAAAATCTTCTTCTTTACTCCCACACAAGTTGAAAAAAAACTGGTTATGATGTCCACGAACTCCTCTACCTAAATTGTGAAACCCTGGGTCAGGGGTTTAGGCCGTAAGGGGGGGGGGGGGGGACAATATGGCTATATAGTGTTAATGCATATAATGTTTAAAATTTATATTCTCTACTCTCACACATCTGTAAGAAAAACTGACTTCATTATTATGTTAACCAGGAAGTCCTCTATTAAAATTGTAAATTTCATGTCCCATGGAGTATGGGTTTTGACTCTAGGGCGGGGCCAAAATGGATGTATAGTGTTAATATAATGCATATAATGTTTAAAAATTATCTTCTCTACTCTCACACACCTGGAAGGAAAACTGAATTCATAATTTTGTAGACCAGGAAGCCCTCTACCAAAATTATAAATTTCATGTCCCCAGAGGTAGGGGTTCTGACTCTAGGGCGGGGCCAAAATCATCATATAGTGTTAATGCATTTAATGTTTACTTTAAAAAAATTGTCTTCTTTACTTCTGCTGATACTGAATAAAAACTGACTGCATATAAAGAAAGAAAATAAAGCCATCTATCAAAATTTAAAATTTCATGTCTCCCAATGTAGGGGGGGAGGGGGGGGGGGGGGGGGGGGCCAAAACACTCATATAGTGTATAGGGTAGGGGTTCATAATGCAGGGTGTGGCCAAAATGGTCATTTAGTGTTAATGTATATACATGTAATGTTTAAACAACATCTACTGACACAGAATAAAAACTGACTGCATATTTGGAAAAAAAACATTAAGCTGTCATCTTTAATAATATTTCATGTCACCTACATGTAAGGCAAGGGTTATGGCTGAAGGGGGGTATATATTTGTCTTATTATTTTATTCTGCTCAGGAAATGAGTAAATTCACATATTTAAAAAAGAGAAGGAATGAAGCTCTCTATCAAAGTTAAGATATTGTGTAACCATTTGGAAAGAGTTCAGGGGGAGTGAATGGGGTTATCTTCCCTTGCTTCTCCATAATGGAGTTATCTTCCTTTGCTTGTTCATATTTAGTAATTAATCATTGAATATAATGTAATTAAGAAGTTGTAAGATCAAAAGAGTTATGCAAGTATATTATCATTTGAAACAAAAACAGTTTTTGAACTTTCTAAATAAACAAATAGACTTGTTAATAGTAAAGTAATAATTGGCTAACCAAAATCACCGATAAGCAGTAACATGTAAAATGGTTTTGGTATAAATGCCAGATGTTGATAAATGTTTAGCCACCTTGTTTTAGTTTATCTATGAAAACATATACACATAAAATCTATCTTGAAAGTTGACAAATAGGGGAAAATTATTTTCTATCAGAGTCTTGCACCTTTTCAATATCAGGTCATGCACTCTAATATGATCTTTAAGTTTTTCACTAAATTAAAATTATAGGTTTCATAGTCCTTTTTGAAAGATTTCAGGCAGGGAGGTGGTCATCATTACAATATTACAATTTTTGTACTCCAGAATGAAACTTAATTAAATGCATATATGAGTTTGTGTATGGGCTATGGTACTCAGGTGACCGTTAAGGCCTATTAGCCTCTTGTTTTGTAAATGCAGTTCCTCTTAAACCGCTCCATGGAATTTCGTAAAACTTTGCAGGTATTTAGGACACAATGTGTAAATGTGCATATTACTAGGAAATTCTGATTCCATTATTTTTCTGGAAATTTCGACCCTTTTGAACTTAGAATTTTGGCCATTTATTGAATATACATATGTAGTGATGAACAGTTTGTATGCACAACTCTTTTTAAACCGCTGCTTGGAATTTCGTGAAACTATGTTGGTATTTAAGACATAATGTGTAGATGTGCATATTATTACCAGGAAAAAAGATTTTAATTTCTTTTTCTCAATAATGTTAATACAAGTCTAGTTTGTTTTAACCATGATACCACACACCAGAATTCATATTTTTAATGTTTGATGTTGATCTTCCTAGTACATGTATTCATTTTCTCAAAGAATGATGAGGTAGATAATCTAAATTGAAAAATAACTTGGCTCTAATTACTGGTTATCTAAACATAGTTTTATGGTTAACAATTGTGATTTTTATTTTCAACCCCAAATGATAAAAAATCCCACAATTCACTCTACCCTCTTTTACTACAGTGTGTGTTTTTTGACAGAGAGCTGAGTGAGATGTTTTCAGTCTGGATCTCCATAAATAATAAACATTGGCAGTTTGAGTATCTTTCAGCAGAGTCCCTAACTTAGTTTGAAAATCTTATCACCATGATTACCGATAGTTTTCCAGACTTGTTTGCAGCTATCAGTTTTGTGCCTAATTTTTATTTCTTACGAATCATCTTCTGAAGAGTTATGCATATATTTATAGTTATAGACTGTTAATTTTCAAATATTTAATTTTTACGGGCTTGCAATAATTTAAGAAATTCTTGATTTTACGTTTAGGGGTGTCTTTGGCGGGTAAGAATGCGGTGGTTCTGGGTCGCAGTAAGATTGTGGGGTCTCCTATGGCTGACCTGTTAAAGTGGAACCATGCCACGGTCACTGTCTGCCACTCCAAGACACAGGATCTGCCAGATATTGTAAGTTTCACTGTACTTATTTGGTTAACAGGTTGCAATTGTTTTTTATGTACATGATTTATTGTATACATGTACCTTTAGAATTTTTAGTAGCAGCATTTGATATCTGTTCTTATACAATAACATGTATTTGCCATGTGCCTGTTGATTGACTATTTCCCCACTTATATTCTTTATGCATCACTGAAGAAGAGTGCTTATTGTTTTGCAAATCGGTAGGTAATAAATTTTGAAATTTTGAAATCCATTTCCTTGTCAAATTTTAAGAGTTTGACCCAGCCCACTGAATATAAAATCGAAAATTCAAGGTCAAAGTTACTGGAATAAACATTTTAAAGTTCTGTCAGACTAATATTCTGAGAGCTATTTCATGCCAGGTAAACTTTAAGCACAGGTTTGCCATAAGATATAGTTGACCTTTATTGATTTCTAGGTCAATAGGATAAAAGTCAGCAAGTTACCTTAGAAATACATGCATTGTCTGACCCAGTCAAAACCTTCTGAGTCATGTATGGTAGCCAGTAGTTGAACCTCTGACAGACTAATTGGTTTTGACAAGTGACTGACCCCAATAGATATTCAAGTCAGTAGGTTAAAAGTCATTGACAATAATGTGTACTATCACGTCCATGTCAAATGTTGTTCCACCAAAATTTTTAGAAGTGTTTGGGGTACAATTATTGTTAAAAATCAAAGAGGCCAGTTGCTATCATACATATACATACATATCATGACTGCTTTGATTTAATTCACCAAGATGTACAATTAGGTGGATCAATCCCATTCAGGAACCTAGATATTCTCTCGAATGTAATAGCTGTGAAACCTCTGCAAATTATTAAAAAAATATTTATTTGTGAATTTAAGGTAAAAACTGCAGACATTCTAGTAGTTGCCATAGGGAAGGCAGAGTTTGTGAAAGGTAATTGGGTGAAACCTGGAGCTATTGTTATTGATTGTGGAATCAACTCAATTCCAGGTAAGTTTGAAATGTATTTGGCTTCATTTCTATTTCATTATTACATGTAGTTACTATACCAACCGTACTATAACATGTGCTTATTTTTGTGTATTTTTTGGTTAATTTACACTACTATATTAGATGCTACCAAGAAGTCAGGCAAACGATTGGTTGGTGATGTGGCTTATGAAGAAGTGAAGGGTGTGGCGTCTTGGATCACCCCTGTCCCTGGGGGTGTTGGACCAATGACTGTCGCCATGCTGCTCCAAAACACATTCGAACAGGCCAAGAGAATGGTGGAGAAATGTGGGGTATGTAGGACTTGATATTTTCACTCCTCAATCTTTTATCTGCAGTTTATGATAGAAGTTAAAGAATTGCTTCACTGATAGGAATGTACTTTTGATATTGTTTATTTTATTTGTTCTGTTGTGTATTTCAGGGGAAAGGAGAATGGAATCTACAGTTACTGCCATTGAACTGTAAAACCCCTGTACCAAGGTCAGATTTTGTACCTAATGTTATAGTGGACGTATCATTTTAACTTTTAATTAGTGTGTCATATTGTAAACATAAATAGTTAGTTGACCTTGCACGGCAGTGACTTGTGACCTTGTGATGCTTACAGTGACCTTGAGGTGGCCCAGTCACAGACCCCAAAGAATGTAGAGCTGTTAGCCAGGGAGGTAGACCTTCTCCCCGAGGAAGTGGACCTGTATGGAAAGAAGAAAGCCAAGGTCTCCTTGGACGTCCTCAAAAGACTACAGGAACAGAAAGACGGCAAATACATTGTTGTCACCGGGTAAGTTACAACATGCTGTAATGGATGTACATGCATGGCTCTATCCACTATTGTACATATACAATGTACATTCATTTGTTAAAATTATTGAATTTTAAATCATATTCAGTATCACTCCAACCCCTCTGGGTGAGGGTAAAAGTACAACAACAATAGGTCTGGTCCAGGCCCTGGGAGCTGCCCTGAAGAAAAATGTGTTTGCATGTGTCAGGCAACCCTCACAAGGCCCTACATTTGGCATCAAAGGTATCATTATTTTGCTAATTTTGTTTTTCATTTTTTGAAACAGAAAAAAATTATAAATGTAAGTATGTAATTTTATTAGTTCTGATTTTCTTTTACTGGCACTGAACAAAAGCATTTTCAAGAACATTTTGACTTTGACCTTTATAGGGGGAGCTGCAGGTGGAGGTTATTCACAGGTCATTCCCATGGAGGAGTTCAACTTGCACTTGACAGGAGATATTCATGCCATAACAGCGGCAAACAATTTGTTGGCAGCTCAGATCGAAGCTCGCATGTTTCACGAGAGTACCCAAAAAGATGAGGACTTGTATCGCAGACTGGTACCTGACAATAAAGGAAAGCGAGCCTTTTCAAAAATCCAAATTAAAAGACTACAGGTACGTGTTGATCTATACTCAAGTGCTTGAAAGTTGTTATTATTGAGAAAATAACTATCTAGTTTATTAGACTTTGCAAATGAAATTTACGTTGACTTATAACTGCATATTTTACTGTAGAAAATTGGAATTACTAAAACAGATCCTAATGAACTAACCCCCGAGGAAATTAATCGCTTTGTCCGTTTGGATATTGACCCTGCAACAATAACATGGCAGCGAGGTAAATGATAACAAATGATGTATGTACTGTAAAAGTGGTTATTTATGCGTGGGGGAAATTTACACTAGTTATGCAGTAAGCTTAAAACCGCGTAAAATACCCCCGAACGTATGGTAAAAAAATCAGAACTTTAGAGTGGTAAATCAGGCTTCCGCGTATTTAAACGCCCACACGTATTGTTTGACCATAGAAAATGTGTACTTAACCACCAACGTAAATAACAACTTTTACAATTATACTGATGATAAAAGATATTTATCAGTTTTGTTTGATGAATAAATCCTCAAAAGAAATTTAATAAAATGATGTATGAAGTGTTTTGTATGACTTGGAAAAAAGGCCCAATTTTTTTAATTACTGAATTAATTAAATTGCATTTACAAAGATTTTGAATCTTCCATATTTCAGTTTTGGACACAAATGACAGATTCTTAAGAAAGATAACCGTTGGTCAGGGACCACTTGAGAAGGGCCACACTAGAGAGGTAAGGCAAAAAACAATTACTCTATCAGTGTACATATATTATATGAAATTGTCTTTTTATCTGGAATGTTTGAGATCTCTTCATATATTTCATATATTAATCCACTGTATTTATTTATAAGATAATTGACAACAAAAATACTAAAATATATTTGAAAAACACATAAATGTACATTCAAGAGTGAATTCTCTAATGAAGATGCAATCATAATAATTGCATGACACTTATGGTTTTTAATTTTTTTTTTCAGTGCCAGTTTGACATAGCTGTTGCCAGTGAAATCATGGCAATCTTAGCCCTGACAACTGGATTAAAAGATATGAGAGAGAGGCTTGGACAGATGGTTGTGGGAACTAGTAAAGCAGGGGTACCAGTCACAGCTGATGACTTGGTAAGAATCAGTTCAGCAATCATAAGATTTCAATGAAGTCTACATTATGAATTTGACAAGCATCCATACAGTTTACCAGTTTGCACATACCTTTTAAAATTGTTGCTTTAGGGAGTGAGTGGGGCATTAACTGTTTTGATGAAGGATGCAATCAGACCCAACTTGATGCAGACATTAGAGGTAAAATGAAAAAGATTTACTGTATACTTTTTGGGGGATATAAATCTATATTAGACCAAAGAGAAACTTTTACAAAAATTTCAATCTTTTGCCTGTAACAATGATTCCGTTTTGTGTGTATTCAGGGAACTCCAGTGTTTGTGCATGCTGGTCCTTTTGCAAACATTGCTCATGGAAATTCCTCCATAATTGCAGATAAAATTGCATTAAAACTTGTTGGAGAAAATGGGTTTGTTGGTAAGTTTTAAATATAATTCTTGTATCTTCTTAATAAAAGTAAAGTGGAAAATGTGAACAATTTTACTATGAATTCATATTTTGATGTTATTCTTGATATATTTTGATGTGTATGCTTTAATCAATTGAGTTCCCTGTTTTTAGCTCACCTGAGCTGAAAGCTCAAGTGAGCTTTTCTGATCACTTTTTGTCCGGCGTCCGTCTGTCCTTCCGTCTGTCTGTCCGTCTGTCCATAAACTTTTAACATTTTCGACTTCTTCTCCAGAACCACTGGGCTGATTTCTACCAAAGTTGGGACAATTAAAGCATCCTTAGGTAAAGGGGATTCAATTTTTTAAAATGAATGGACACACCCTCTCTCAAGGGGAGATAATTAAAAATCAATGAAAATTTGTTGGTATTTTTCAAAAATCTTCTTCTCAAAAACCATTGGGCCAGAAAAGCTGAAACTTGTGTGGAAGCATCCTCAGGTAGTGTAGATTCAGGTTTGTTCAATTCATGATCTCTGGGGGTAGGGTGGGGCCATAATGGGGGTTCAAATTTTTACATATTTGGAATATATAGAGTAAATCTTTAAAAATCTTCTTCTCTGAACCGGATCAGCCAGATAAGCTGTAACTTGTGTGGAGGCATCCTCAGGTAGTGTAGATTCAAGTTTGTTCAAATCATGATACCCAGGGGTAGGGTGGGGCCACAATGGGGAGTCGAATTTTACATAGGAATATATAGAGAAAAATCTTTAAAAATTGTCTTCTCAGAAACCGATCGGGCAGAAAAGCTGCAACTTGTGTGAAAGCATCTTCAGGTAGGGAAGATTCAAGTTTGTTCAAATCATGACCCCCAGGGGTAGTGTGGGGCCACAATTTGGAGGGGGTGTAAAATTTTTACATAGGAATATATAGGGGAAAATCTTTAAAAATCATCTTCTAAAACACAATTTGTCTAGAAAAGCTGTAACTTTAGTCAGTTCAGATAGTGTAGATTAAAATTTGTCAAAATCGTAATCTTCAGGAGTAGGGTTGGGCCAATTGGGGGGGGGGGGGGGTTAATTTTACAAGGAAAAACATTTAAATTATTCACTAAATTAAAAACTCAAATGTTATTATTAGCTCACCTGAGCTGAAAGCTCAAGTGAGATATTCTGATCACATTTTGTCTGTCCATCTGTCTGTCCGTCTGTAAACTTTTCACATTTTCAACATCTTCTCAAGAACCAATGGGCCAATTTCAACCAAACTTGGCACAAAGCATCCTTAGCCTAAGGGGATTCAAAGTTATGAAAATTAAGGACCAAGCCCTCTTACAACGGGAGATAATTAGGAATTAATGAAAATTTTCGAGAAATTTTCAAAAATCTTCTTCTCAAGAACCATTTGGCCAGGAAAGCTTAAACTTGTGTGGAAGCATCCTCAGATAATGTAGATTCAAAGTTGTGAAAATCATGACCCCGGGGGTAGGATGGGGCCAAAATGGGGGGGTCGACTTTATATATAGGAACATATAGAGTAAATCTTTAAAAATCTTCTTCTCAAAAACCATTTGGCCAGGAAAGCTGAAACTGTGGAAGCATCCTCAGGTAATGTAGATTTAAAGTTGTGAAAATCATGACCCCTGGGGGTAAGGATGGGGCCAAAATGGGGGGGTCTACTTTTTACATAGGAATATAAAGAGTAAATCTTTAAAAATCTTCTTCTCAAGAACCATTTGGCCAGAAAAGCTGAAACATATGTGGAAGCATCCTCAGGTAATGTAGATTCAAAGTTGTGAAAATCATGACCCTCGGGTGTAGGGTGGGGCTACAATGGAGGGTCGATTTTTAACATAGGAATATATAGAGTAAATCTTTAATCTTCTTCTCAAAAACTAATTGGCCAGGAAAGCTGAAACTTGTGTGGAAGCATTCTCAGGTAGTGTATATTTAAAGTTAAGAAAATCATTACCCCAAGGGGTAGGGTGGGGCCACAATGGGGGGGGTCAACTTTCTTCATAGGAATATATAGAGTAAATCTTTAAAAATCGTCTTCTCAGAAACTAATAAGCCAGGAAGGCTAAAGTTTGTTTGGAAGCATCCTCAGGTAGTGTAGATTCGAATTTGTAAAAATCATGATTCCTGGGGGTAGGGCGGGGCCACAATTGGGGTGGAATGTTTACATAGGAATATTAAGAGTAAATCTTTAAAAATCTTCAGCCAGGTGATTATTTAATATTGTTTAGATTTTGGCTTCTGGACGATTCCTGGACGATTGGGTCTCACAAGGGGTTCAGAGTTTGATGTAGGTTTATATCCCATTTATAAACAATTGTTTAGGATCTTTTTGAGAGCTGCAATGCTCAACATGTGATATTACTATAAAATCATCCTGTTAGAAAAGGGACTAATGATAATAAACATAAGAATATCCAGTGGAAAAAATTGATATTTATTTATACAGGATCTACATGTATTATACTACATTGTCTAGATAGTTTGTAATATGACTCCATTAAGCTGATTTTATCATACCTATTGTTCCTCAGGTGAGCGATGTGGCCCATGGGCCTCTTGTATATGGTTTTACTTTGTGCAAGCATTTTGACATATTGTTGATTCTTTAAAATTTTTTAGACTTTGGCCCCTTGACAATTCTTTGGCCTCATAAGGGGTTCAAAGTTTGATGTAGGTTTATAATCCATATATAAACAGTTGTTTATGTCTGATCATCTTCTTGAGAACTGCAATGCTCAATACTGTGGTTTCATTAATATTCAAGGGTATCAATTTTCATGGATAAAGTGAAAATCACAGTTTCAATGATACGTAAATTCGTGGTCAATGACCCTATCAATACAAAATGTTAACAGAAATTGCACTGCAATGAACATTTAATATCGTGGATCAACTTAACAAGGAAATCCATGAAAATTGATATTCAACGAATATTCATGAAACCACAGTATGTAATATAACTGTAAAATCATCCTGTTACAAAGGCTCAATGATAAACAGTATAATATGCAGGGGATTTTTTTTCATACAGGATCTATTATAGGACATTCTTCAGATATTTTGTACTATATGACTCCGTAAAGCTGATTTTACTCAGGTGACCTATTGCTATCTGTTTTCATCCGTCGTCATGCGTCGTGCGTTAACAATTTACATTTTTAACTTCTTCTTAAAAACTACAAGGCCAATTGTTTCCATTTTTGGTGTGAAGCATCTCTATGGTAAGAGGAATGTAAATTGTGAAATTGGTGGCTCTACCACCCCCAGGGTGCCACAGGTGGGGCCAAATATGCAAAAAACAGCCAAATTTTCAAAAATCTTCTTCTCTACTTCCACACATGTGAGAAAAAAACTGATTGCATGGTTATGATGTCCATGAAACCCGAATTCATGGCCCCTGGGTCAGGGGTTCAGGCTCTTGGGTGGGGCCTATATGGCCATATAGTAAAAATGTATTAAATCTTAGAAAATCTTCTTCTCTACTCCCATAGACATTTGTTAAAAACTAAATACATGGTTATGATGTCCATGAAGCCCTCTATCAAAATTGTGAAATTTATGGTCTCTGGGTCAGGAGTTCAGGCTCTAGGGTGGGGCCAATATGGCCATATAGTAAAAATGTATTAAATCTTAGAAAATCTTCTTCTCTACTCCCATAGATATTTGTTAAAAACTAAATGCATGGATATGATGTCCATGAAGCCCTCTATCAAAATTGTGAAATTTATGGTCCCTGGGTCAGGGGTTCAGGCTCTTGGGTGGTGCCAAAATGGCCATATAGTAAAAATGTATTAAATTTTAGAAAATCTTCTTCTCTACTCCCATATATATTTGTGAAAAAGTAAATGCATGGATATGATGTCCATGAAGTCTTCTACCTAAATTGTGAAATATATGGTCCCTGGGTCAGGGGTTCAGGCTCAAGGGTGGTGCCAAAATGGCCATATAGTAAAAATGTATTAAATCTTAGAAAATCTTCTATACTCCCGTATATATTTGTGAAAAAGTAAATGCATGGATGATGTCCATGAAGTCTTCTACCAAAATTTTGAAATTCATGACCCCTGGGACAGGGGTTTAGGCCCTAGGGTGGGGCCAATATAGCCATATAGTAAAAATGTATTAAATCTTAAAATTTTTTACTCCCACACATGTGGGCAAAAAACTGAATGCATGGTTATGAACTCCTCTACCTAAATTGTGAAATTCATGATCCCTAAGTCAGGGTTCAGGACCTAGCATTTGGAGAGCATTTGAAAAAATTTGAAAGGGGGGGGGGGTAAACAGTTAATGGAGTTATTTTCCCATGCTTCTTCCTAATGGAGTTATCTTCCTTAGCTTGTTCATATTTAGTAATTAATCATTGAATATAGAAAAATAATGAAGCTGTCCATCAAAGTTATTGATAAGATATTGTGAAAGCATTTGAAAAGAGTTCAGGGAAGAGGATTATAACAGTTAATGGAGTTACCTTCCCTTGCTTCTTCATAATGGAGTTATCTTCCTTGGCTTGTTCATATTTAGTAATAAATCATTAAATAGAATGTAATTATAAAGTTGTATGATCAAAATAGTTATGCAAATATTTTTATCATTTGAAACAAAAACAGTTTTTAAATTTTTTAAGATAAACAAATAGATTTGTTAATAGTAAAGTAATAAGTAGTATACAAGCCACCTTGTTTTAGTTTATCTATGAAAACATATAAACATAAAACCTGTTTTGTATACGTGGGATAAATAAATTGAATGGAATCTGGGCACCTCTTCTATAGTATGTCATACACTCTGTTAAGAGCTTCAAGTCTTGTGCTAAACTATAGGGTTAAGAGTCCTTTCCAAAAGATTTCAGGTAGGGAGGTGTATGTCATTACATTATTATACTCTTCTAATCCATTATGAAACTCAATTAAATGCATTTATGAGACTCCTCAACAATTTTGTGTATGGGCTATGGTACTCAGGTGACCGTTAAGGCCCATGGGCCTCTTGTTATGTCTATTGTTGCTCAGGTGAGCAATGTGGCCCATGTGCCTCTTGTTTAACAAATTATGTCCTTTATTATTAACTGATTTTGCATTAATCTTCTTAGTGACGGAGGCTGGATTTGGTGCTGACATTGGAATGGAGAAATTCTTTAACATCAAATGCAGAGCCTCGGGTCTGATCCCCAATGCTGTGGTGCTGGTGGCAACAGTGAGAGCACTGAAGATGCATGGTGGGGGACCGACTGTCACAGCCGGGGTACCACTCCCCAAAGCTTATGTGGAAGAGGTATACACAGCCCTTGCTGACTTACATGTATATACACTCAGTAAAACATGATTACAGCAAACATGCTTATAACATATTCACATTTGAAGGAAAAACAGTTTCATTCCCCTGAATCTTTAAATGTATTAATACATGTATCAACTAAATATGACAAATTAAGTTTATAATGAATCACTTTGCTATGAGTGAGTATACTGGACATTAGTGATATATTATTTTTATTACAAATATTTTTGATTTTCTTCACATGAACAGAATCTTGAACTTCTTGAGAAAGGTTGTGCTAATTTAAGGAAACAAATTGAAAACGCCAACAAATTTGGAGTACCAGTCGTAGTTGCCATCAACTCGTTTGTGTAAGTCTCTATCTTTCTATTTCTCGATTATATAAGGATAATGTATTTGATAATTCATTAAATCTGTAGTTTCAATGAGACTTTTTTTTATCTAATGAGAAATAAGAACCCCAATATGCATGGCTGAAATTTTAGCTATCTATAATTTTGGTATACAGTGTATGCATATTTCTTATTTAATTTCATGCAGAATAGAATGATACATTTCAAATAGAAAATTGACAGCATTAGACAGCTATACTAATACATATAACTACTGATAGTCAATTTTTTGAATGTTATTTTTTCCAGAACTGATACTCCAGCTGAAGTGGAGTTGGTGAAATCATTTGCCAAGCAGAATGGAGCTTACGATGCAGTGATATGCAGCCATTGGGCTAAAGGTGGTCAAGGTGCTGCGGACCTGGCATCAGCAGTAGAGGCGGCCACCAGTCAACCAAGCAACTTCAAGTTCCTGTATGATGTCAAGGTAGGTCAATCAGGGTCATTGAGGTCAAGGAAGTCATATTTAATCAGTTCTAAGGAAAAAGCTCATATACACACTGAAATGTGCAAACCTAATACATGTACTAACAATGGTTATAAGTACTGGGATAACTTTCAAATGCTTTGTGAATATTGATTTGATAAATTCTCTATTATATGCCTTCGAGTATGTTATGTGTATACTCAAATAGAGGAAATCATGATCACTTAGTCTAACTATCTGAAGTGGAGTGAAGGGATAAATTTTGTGCATTAGTGCAAAATGATTTTGATACAGAAGTGTAAATTTTAGATTATCAGATTTTCTTTATAAATATAAATTATCATTACAGTACTTTGCGTTAGCCCACTTAATCTGTAATTCAGTTCTGATAATTGCTCAGATGTCTGTTGTGGTCTTAGGTGGCCTTTATTCATTTGTGTCTTTTTTTCCCCTTTTCTTATTACATGTATTTCCATTACAATATGGCTTACGAGGTATTTTATAATATTGTAGTCCTCCATTGAGGAGAAGATAGAGACAATCTGTAAGGAGATTTATGGAGCGGATGGAATCGAAATTCTGCCAATGGCCCAGGAACAGATAAACAGATATAAAAACCAGGTGAAGAATTAAATCAAGATAAATATATACTGGTCTCTGAACTAATTTTCAGTCAACCAACAAGCGAAAATTTCTTCCTGTGTGTACAGAAAAGTCTTGTACTGGGTACATCCATTTTGATCCATCTCTCTATGTACTTTAAAAATTATGTAATGAAATTCTTCCCTCAAAACCTTAAAATTGCAACAGCTGATGGTGTCATTTGGTACTGCAGTGGGTAAATAATGATAAATAGGCCATTGTTAAAAAATTATGGTCTCGCACAAAAATTATACTGAAACTCTTTCAAATAATTTTGAATTTTTAAATCAATACTTTGAATTTATAGACTAAGAGATTCATTTAGGAAGCAGATAAGCTAATGAATTGGCAACAGTCTGCATAGCATAATATATTTCTATTGCAGTCATATAAAAAATCATGGCCACAATGAGATCCATTATCATTGATTAACTTATCAATAAGTAAATCCCTTATTAATATTGGGGGATTATATTTCTCTCTATATAGTCAGGAGGACTAATTAGCAGTGCTTTATTAAATAAATTCCCAATATTAATTAACTACTGAGTTTGTAGGAAGTGTTTCAGATTATAACTGTGCGATGTTGTTACAAACATTCAAAAATATACTTCCCTCCTGTTTGATCTACCAGAACTAAGGATGAATTTGCTTTTCCTCATTTTACTTCTAGGGATTTAATGATTTACCCATATGCATGGCCAAAACTCACTTATCCTTATCACATGACCCAACCAAAAAAGGAGAACCTAAAGGGTTTGTGGTGCCGATTCGTGAGGTTCGAGCCAGCATTGGAGCAGGCTTCATCTACCCACTGCTTGGAACGGTAAGTACAGTGATTGTGATGCAGCTATTTATAGATCAGGGATGTCCTGGTGTTTGTTCTTTTCCTCCAGAAGTACTGTAAATTAACTTATCTGACACTGACAGCAGCATGTTTACAACTTTTGATGCTGGGCACTCTCAGTGACGTGTATCATCTTGACCTTCCAGTGACTTTGATCTTGTGATTAAGATCAAATAAAACAATTTTTGGGGTCATATTTTATTTTAATGTCGATGTCAAATTATTAGGTTTTAGAGTACTGTATACAGGGTTATTTTCATCCCATATTTGTCACATTAACATGTTCAAACGTACTGTTCCTTACCAATGACTTGATAATTTGTTAGAGGAACAAAAAATTAGCTTATTGGGTAACACTTTGAACCCTATATGAAAACATCTGGTTCTGAGAACCACCTGTTTTTAATATCATTGTTCCTTAGTTATTAATAATAATTAAATCTAATGGAAGAAATGCATATTGATCAGTTCACATTATTATTCCTTCCTTATGTATATATGTACATGTATATTATACTTTCTATTTAATTTCCTTATAATTATGCTTGCTGTGGGAACTGATTATCAGAAATATTTACAGAAACTGGGGGCATTTATATCAACTTGAAAAATTATTGTGGCCTACAGTGCATCTGTCCTTGACACTTCTCTGTTACTGATTAAATGTCCACACCAATTGCCAATTAGTTTCATATACATATCGAAAAAAAATTGCAGCGTTTTCCTTTGTCTTTGAATTTTATGATTTATAAATGTGTTTATGTGAGAGGATTTATTAATATATAAGATTACTCAACACACCCATATAATTTTTGTTGAGTCTAAAAAAGTATCCCTTATGAAATACTTTAATACTGAATTGAAAGATCAATAGGCTCATAATTACTCAACATGATTTTTTTGTATTTATTAAAAGAACTTGAAAAATTGTTTTGGTTGCAGATAAGACATTTTAAAGCTTAAAATTTACTGTTCAATAGTGCATAATATAATATTTAATACAGTTTTTGTTAGAAAGCGGTAGGTTTTCGAATACTAGCACTAGGAAGAAGAAAGGATAGAAAAGCGATAGACTTCCATGCAAAGTGGTAGAGTTATAATGTATGATATTGTTTACTATTGCTTGATAAACATCAAACATGGTACACTGGAGCCCTTGAAAGAGTAAAGGTCCTTATTGATTTCAAAATCAAATTTTGAGAGTTGAACTTTTCTAGATATTGATATATCCTGCTCATATCTTAAAAAACTTTTGCTTGTCCAATCAGTACCCTGTGAAGTTTCAATATTTGCCCCATGGTGGGCATATATTTTTCAGAAACAATTAAATTTTATTGTTCACTTTGATAGAAATGTTAATGAAAGAAAACATAAAAGTATTAAATGAAAAGTCTTTATCTAATTTTTGAATCACTTAAATTGATAGTCATTCTTTCATGTATTGGATGACCTTTACTGTCCCAGACTTACTCTCTCCCACCCATAGATTATCTTCTGGGGACACACTAATACTGATTGGCTCCACCAAATCAAAACCGCCAATAATCCGAATAAACAGTCCATCTTTATCAATAATGTGGACACACTTGTTTGATTTATCAACTATCAGAATCTGACTCTTGCTATCAGTTGCAATGTCTAAGGGTTTGAACGTGTTCTTGACAGCAGGGTTACCACTGTAGGTGAATCTCAAACTCCCTGTCTTATCTGTCACCAGAACTTTCTGTAATTTGACTTCTGTAACACAGATATCGAGATTTCTATTCTCCTGTACAAAGTAGGGCATGCAGAATAACAAATTGCCTTCAGAATCTCTCTGAATTTCACTCACAATTTTTAATCCAGAATATCGGACAACCTTTCCCTCAGTTTTCTGGAAATTAGTCATACCAATAAGAAGTTCATCGTGTACAGTGCAGCACACTGATCGCAGTTTCCAGTCAGTCACTGTAAAGAGACACTCGTTTTCACCATCTTTGACAATATTGGCACTGTGGTCATCCAGAAAAATTATCTCACCTCTGTTGTTTGTGGAAAAACAAATGGGGGCATGTTTCAGAAGGATTCTATGTCTTGCAGTGCCATTGAGGTCAAAAGATTTAAGCCAGCGATCGTAAAAGCCGCAGATCCAAGCATTGCCCTTACTTACACATCGTAATCTCCGAATGCCTTTTTTATATTTGCTTTGGAAAGTTGAAAAGAGGGTAGGATTCTCCATGTGGATTCTGATTATGTACCCTGGGATATTTGTTATTTTGGAATGTCCTAATTTTCCAATGAGTTCTACCAGTTGGTTAAGCAGTGAAGTATGCTGCTCAAATGTTGGAGCGTTAATTTCAGTTATATGTGGAACTCTTCTGAAATTTTCTACTGATGATCTGTATTCAAAAAGCTGTTTAAAATCCAGAGAATTCACAATTTGTTTGTTCTTATTAATAATCTCTCTGATTTTTGCCAAAGGCTCTGTCAGTGATTCTTCACACTTGGTCAAAATTTCTACATCTTTGGTCCTCGACGCCTGAATTTTATTTTTGTGATGTGCAATTGCAGCTTCTAGTTGCTCTCGCCAAATGTTTCCAATTTGAGACATGGTTCTTGCTACATGATCATATTGCTCAGTGGTCTCTTCAATCCATTGGTTCATTTGATGGACATTTTTCTCAAACTCAGGAATCATGTTCTCTTGTAAGTAATTAGTGTCTTTTAATATTTTGTCTTTTAAGAGTGCATAGGTACCACATATTCCCGTAATGTCATGATGCTTGTGAGATCCCTCAGAGAGACACTGGGAACAGAAAGGAACGTCACATTCCTTACAGAAAATCTCACACTTTTGGTCAGAATGAAAGCCACATACAGGTCTTATAAAGTCTCTGCTGGATTTGTACCTGGCAATATCGTGGAAGCAGGTGCTTGACAAGGATTCTATATGCCTGCTGACGCAAGCAGTGCACAAATGCAAGGCACAGGTCTTACAGTACATCTCTCCCGCCACATCATCCTCCTGGCAAAAGTCACACTTCAAAATATCCTGAGCTGCAATGGACATCGAAAAGTCCAGAACTTTGGGCGTCGCTGGTGTGACATGCACCCGTGGTGTCTCTGGTCTAATGGGAGTTTCCGGTCGAACATGCTCTTGTGGTGTGGCTGGTCTAATGGGAGTTTCCGGTCGAACATGCTCTTGTGGTGTGGCTGGTCTAATGGGGCTCTCTGGTCGGACATGCTCGCTTGGAATCTCCAATCTGAGATCCTCTCTGGAAACATTTAGCCTAACATGTTCCGGTTGAATAGATTTCTCCAATTCTTCCTCGGCATTTTCTTCAGATTCCTGGATATTTTGTCCCCTGTGTTCCTCAGCTTCTGCTATCATGATTGTTTTATGAACCTTGTATTTCTAGATGCATGATGAAAATGTTTCAATTGCTTGATTTACATGAATCCAAAAATTTCATCTTCCTGGTTAATACAAAAAGGGAAACATACACTTTATTATGTTACTAATTTTGAGTATTGTACAAAATTTAAGAACAAGTGCTTAGTATGTACCCTTAGAAAATTAAAATAATGTCCTAGTTGACATTTCTTTCATAATCATTAAAGATTTTATGATTATAAATTCTATTAAAAAGTGAAAGATTTTGCAGCAAAAAATACTTGTATACATGTAGGACAGAAATTATAGTGTACATGTAACAGAACTTATTAACCATTATGGGAGTAGAGCAAGTATATGGTTTCCTGAGACATCTAACGCTTGACACTAAGTGGACAATGATAATTCAAGTTAGGACAATTACCGGCACTAGTATTTATTTGCTATTTCC
Source organism: Magallana hongkongensis (assembly GCA_016163765.1). NCBI lineage: Eukaryota > Metazoa > Mollusca > Bivalvia > Ostreida > Ostreidae > Magallana > Magallana hongkongensis. The sequence goes on from WFKH01006014.1 coordinate 52,454,551, forward strand.
AAACTCTTTTATTTTTTGATTAAAGATTTGTCTATATACTCTTCTTGAGTTGAATCATACCAGTGTATGGCCTGTTTGTCATTGAAGATAGAAATAACAGTGTATAATAATGATCTTTAATATGAACAATAAAAAATCCATTCTTGTACATTTATTTTATAAAGCATGCTACCATGTCATCACCAAATCATAACTCTTTCACACTACAAGCTGTATGAGCTTACACACAGTTCCAGAGAAAATTTGGACAATATCACCTTGATTTAAAGTGGTCACTAAAAAATGTTTTTTGCTTAGTTGGGTCATGGATTTTTTCTTTGTACTTGTATTTGTTATCAAGCTTATGACATGCATTTATTTTACAGATGACGACTATGCCTGGTTTGCCTACACGACCTTGCTTCTACGACATCGACATTGATCCCGAAACAGAAGAAATAGTCGGCCTTTCTTAATGGAGTCAGATACAGCTTGTGGTGCTATTGCTTGGTTGAAATGAAATATATGACTGACTTTTTAATTTCAAAATGATTTCTGCAAAATGAACCTGTATAAACCTCATAATTATTACACAATCATTATCAAAATTAGTCTCATCTGTGTAGACTTAAGTACCTGAATTGAGATAATTATTTAACATTCCAGAGATGTCATCAACAAAATCATCAATGTAATCAGTGCTAGGGTAAATAAGTGGGTTTTCTACTGGTGCCAAAGTGTGATCATCATTTATTAAAATCAATCATGAATCAAAATTTTAAAATAAACATTCTTTTGAAATATGTATGTTCTTTATTGGGTGAACATGCTTGTTTCTGTACAGCATACAAATTCCTGACTTGAAAATTGAACCACGGGGACTTGTGTTTACCATGTGGTATAAAAATATCTACTAGATGAAGTCAATTTTCCAATGACTGTACTTCTTCAAGGTCCCTTTCCTTGTGTATTGGTACCTCAAAATTTGAACGCATCTTGCATTGATTGTCTCATGTGCTGGAGTATTGGAACAGATCAAAATAATTGAATATCAATGGTTCTCAAAAAAAACCACTCGATTGAATTACATGTGTAGCTCTCCATCTTTGAGTAGTCTGTCAGCCTGAAACAATGTATAAACAATCTATTTATTTAATAGTATTTTGTGATTAGAAATTTAATCTTAAAATATGTATTTCAAGTTTTAAAAAAGAGAGTTTAAATTCTTACCCCAAAAGTTGCATTCACAAAGAACAGTGTTTCCCTTTTAGAACAAGTTTGCTTCTTCTTCAGTATTAGGCAGATTTGCGCAGAAAAGATGACAGCGATAATTGATAGAATGCCAACAATCAGACCAACGTATAGGTGTGACTCTGAGTTTGATGAAGCTGTCACTGGAAAAATAAATACAAATTGCTGATAGTCCAAAGTATCAAAAAAAATTTTTTTTTTAAACTGTGAATCTTATTTATATTGCTTCATTCAACATTTTGTGAACAATTACATTTAGCTTTATTTCTAGTGATGTGAGGAACTGTTCAAATCTGATAGCTAGTACATGTAGTACATTTCCTACAGAACATACCAGTTATCTCCATTTTGCTTTGCTCGGTATTGTTGCCACAGAGGGATGCATTGTCTGAAGACGTGTTGAAGTAGATCTCTGAAGTTGACACAGAATGGTTGTTGTTTAAGACGACCTGTATCCAGACCTCATATTCCTGACCTGGGTGGAGCCTGTCTATCAGGTACTGGCTCTGACCCCACCCATCTACATCAGTCTCCAGGGTGCTGTTATCTTTGTTGGTCTGTCTGATACACAACTTGACCAAACTAATGCTGCTGTGGGGTGTGGAACTTACATTCAGTTTAACCCACTTGCTGGTCTTTTGTAAAATGTTCATGCTTGCAAAATCTCCAGGGTTTTCTAGAATAGGTTTAGGTGTGGTGTTTGTAACTGGGAAGAAATTCAGTTATTCAAGTAATTGCAAATTTATTTAAGAGGTAAAGTAGTGTTTGAGTTTGGCAAAAAAAAAAGATACTGAGGAGGAGGGCATACCCATCAGGAGTGGTGGTGGGGAGCACTTGATGTAGGTACAACAGCCATCGGGACTGGTTTCGTTGCGACATTTGACACCAGTACCCTCTTGTAGCTCCTTTTCATATTGCTTACAGACGGGTTCACATTTGAGTGCTCCTGTACTAAGACACTCGCACCTGTCCTCACAGTCATTGGTCATGATATTGCCTACTTGTAATCTCCTTGTCCCCACTTTGCAATATTCAGCATCTGTAAAAGACTTGATATTTAATACCAGCTCCAAGGGCTTCTATTATAATGGTATATAAGTAAACTATATAAAAATCATCTTTCTTAATTAATCTTATACCAGGCTGAAACAAGCAGTCAGCAGCCCGTATGACCTAGCAGCACATAAATTAAAGCTGAACACCGCTCATAAATAGGCACCGTCACACAGGTATATAAACTCTTCGATTTCGTTACACCCGATTGCACACCTGAAACTCGTGGCCGACGTGTAGTATTCCTTTCGTTGTCTTCGGATTTTATGCATTTAATTCTTATTTTATGTGCGTATTCTGTTTGTAAATGATGCATTGATCTGTTTATTTGATATTAGTGTTCTCCTGGTTTCAAGAAATGCGTAAAATTTAATAATTTCATCGCGACCGAGTAACACGACAAGGCAAGATGTACGTCCACACACGTGAGACCTCTACAGCGAAATATTTTAAACTGTTAAGAGGTCTGCGGCTTACATAGGGGTTGTAGGGATAGCAGTGATAGAAGAGAAATATGGCGGACAGTGCCTATTTACGAGCGGTGTTCAGCTTTAAAGTACTGAAAGTACTTAGAGGTGACAAATCAAATCCTGATTTACTTTGAGTCAAGGGGAGATGGATCATGCAATAAGAGAAAAATGACAAAGCACTGACCCCATCAAGCCCCTAAGACCCCTTTTCAAATAAGTTAAGATACCCCAAGCCTCTTAACAAAAGTAAAAGCATAAATCACCTTATTAAAGAGTTTAATTGCTCCGGATGTGTTTAATATACATGTATTACCATCCAAGTTTATATAGTATTAAATAATATTGATAATGATTTTTTTATTCAAATTTAAAAAAATTAGTCCAAGTACTATCAGTACTTTGATTAATCTATAATTACACTAAACCACCTTGCTACTAGCTTCAGTCAGGTTTGTCATGTCACATGTCTTGTTAATCATCTCGTAATAGAAAAAACCCTCGAAATAATGAGATAATAAAATAAGATCTCGTTATTACAACATTAAGATTTCCTTGATACAAGATTTTAAATTATATCTTGTAACAAAAGCTGTACTTAACAGGGACGTAGCATCTGGGGGGCAGGGGGGGGGGCGGCCCCCCACCCCCCAACTTTTTGTCGCAGCAAAGATTTTTCTGAAATTTACATATAAGAAATTGAATTATACCTTATTCCTTTTTTTTTTTTGCTTGTAAAGATTTTTTGGATGAGTCTGCCCCCCCTTCCACTTTCAAAAACGATGCTACGTGCCTGCTTAACAATAAAAAAGATAGGTTAAATTCGATTTCAATTCAGATATCAAAGCACTCACGTAACTTCTTAAATGAAATATCGTATTTCATAATCAATGTGTTTGATTTTAATTAATACTGTTTTGATGCACATGTAAAGGTTTTTAAATACATTCTATGGCATTTTTAAATAATTCAACAAATATTTTATTATGCAAATGGATACATAAAAGAATTGGACATCAGACAGTGCCTATATATGTAAGTCCTCTCTTTAAGGATCAAGATAACAACTGATACTCAATTATATTTAAGTTATATAAGTATATCAAGTACATAATATAATAATAAGAACATAATATTATATTTATAAAACAGGTTATTGCAACATTAAAGGAATTGGAAAGTTCTAATGTGGAAAAAGAAAAGAGCATTTTGATATTTATTTGTCAGAGTAACATGTCGAAGCACTAAATAACATGTAAAATTTGATATGTTCGTCTACAACAGTATTTTGATCCCTTACATACGTTGAGTTAACGAATCAAGCATTGACTAAACGATACATCTAATATGGTTTTATTTACACTCAGTTTGATGAATTAAGTACGTGCAATTGTAATTCTCATGAGAAACAGTCTCGATATAGTGAGAAGTGATAAATGTGTAACTATGCACACATTAACTGCTTGAAGAACTTTATATATATATATATATATATATATATATATATATATATATATATATATATATATATATATACTTCAAAGTCATACAAATTTATAAGTGTAATAAGTGTACAATTATATAAATATCTATATATCTATCTGTAACTAAGATATCATTTATAATACAGAACCTGAGTTTTCATATTCAACACGTTTGATAATTGTTTTCTTAAATCAAATTCCTAATAACATAATATTGGTACAAGTGCATATACATATACCAGTACAGCACTAGAAAAAAATACATGTTTGGGTGAATAAATGGGATAACATAATCATCAAACCTAAAACCCAAACAGATTCCAACTCATGACATTTGGTCCACCAGATAAGCTAGCGTATTTAATGATCATTGTACCTATATACGTAAACTTTACTGTCAGATCAGTTTGAAAAACGAACAGTTAATGTTCTGTGTTTAAATGTTAGTTTCAAAGTGCTTCAGCTTGTATTGCCTGACAATTATCTAGTTATATAGCTGGAGATGTTTTTTCCTAATCATGAAATATTTATCTCGTAATTATGAGAACCTTTCTCTTAAAATCGAAATTGTTACATATATGAGGTAATAACAAAAACTTTCCCGAAAAACGAAATAGTTACATGTATGTCGTAATAACGAGATCTGTTCTCGCAATTACAAAATATCAATATTCATGTACAAAATCTTTTTTCATTATGAGAAATATGATTTTTTCCCCCAGGAACTATATCTGCATGTCTTTCGTAGTTTTTTCTTCCCTAAAGGCCCTGTCACACCAAGTTGCGTTCCCACGGCGTGTTCACGGCGTTGTAAAATTCATGGAATCGCCGTAGGATCGCAAGGAAAATTCAGAAAAAATGTACAATTTTATTTAAAAGTTTTACAAGTGGAGATGTCACGGCGTCCTGAGGGCGACAAGACAACGCACTAGAAACGCCGTGGGAGCGCGGTACAAACGCTGATAAACGCAGAAGAAACGTCAAGAGAGCGCGATGAACGCAGCAACAGCTCTTTGGGGTCGCTGTGTGAACGCAGCCGAATAAAAAACGACTTGTTCAAACGCTGTGGATGCGCAGTGAGAGCGCGATAGAGACGCAGTGAGATCCCAAAGGACTCAGAGAGGTCTCCGTGCAAGCGCAATTAACTTAACACTGCGTATACACTGCTATTAGCTGCGTTCCTTGAGCGCGCCAACGGAGCTCTCGTGGCGCTGTTGGAGACCTTACGGCGCTGTCACGGCGACCTCACTCCGCTTCAACGCGTGTTTATCAGAACGCCGAGCCACGGCGCGTACTTTGTGGATGTTCAAAATGCGCGCCGTCGCATGGCGTTCTAAAATGTTCAAGGCGATCCCACCGCGACGAACGAAGATGCCGTTGCGTTGTTAAGGCGCTGTAGGAGACTCTACTGCGTTTACCTTGGCGTTTTACATTATTTAAGGACGCAGCGGGATCGCCGTGAGGACGCACCTCCGGTGTGACAGGGGTTTTACTTAAATTGATTCATTTTGACTATTTTCATACCACTCCAACTTAAGTGATATGCATAATATAAATTTTAATCGTTGCATGAGTTTGCGAGCGAACGAATAAAAAGCATCATTGTGCACGTATAGAATAGCAACATATATGTAATTCCATTCCATTTCCTTTAATTTTTATTTTTCCACTCTGAAACAAAAGTCGTCATTTTTATACTTAAATGTACAGGGTAAAGTGCACTCCACGCGAATGGCGGTATGTGGTGCAAAGGGAAATTCAATATATAATCAAAATACAAAGTACAAACTAAATTAGGGAAGAACAGAACAGATACGACAAGGGTTTCATCACTTTTTTTTTTTTAGATATATTATGAAATAGATCCAACTTCATGTTGTTTTTCCCAATATATAGTTTCAAATATATGGCTTATCGAAGCCGGTAAAAGAGGGAGAAATCAGTTCTAGAGAAATGCGTTCTAGAATGGGTATTGTAGTAAAAAAAATACCTTTGAGATAGAGTCCTTCATTATATACTTAAAGTAGTCACATTGTATAGTTTATTTGATAAAATAAGGTATATCAGGAGGTGGGGTTTTTTTGTGTGCTGTAATTCGTTTATAAAAATTAAACTGCATGATACATTCAATGCTAATTTGTTATGTAAAAGGTATAATACATATAACATTCACATAGAAACGCACGAAGTTTGTGGGGTTGTTTTCTGTTGTTTGTTTGTTTGGGGTTTTTTTTTTTGGGGGGGGGGGTTGGTTTTGTTTTTTGGTGGTGTTTTTTTTGTGCTTTGAAGATTTAGAGAATTTGCTAAGAATAAATAAAATACCTCAATATATTTGGTTGTTTTTTTTAAAATACAATAATAAAGGAGGCAGGGGGTAAAAAATATTTATGGTATTCATAAAATAATTGTAGTCATTGTCTGTGCACCTGTCTGTTGTAAGACAGTATATTTGTAAACGCGTAGTACTTTGCTACAAGCCGCCCTCTGGTCTGGGTTATTCTTCTACATCTAACAATGATTCATGATCAATTACCTGGTGTTTTAAACAAAATAATCTCGCTTGTTTCCTGATATTCCGCAAAGTGCATATCTTTCCATATCCCAACTGTTGTGTAGTAAATAGTTCCTGGGTGAAGGTCATACAAGATACATTCTGGAGCGGATCCTACCTACAAAAGTGATGGGCGTCAATATCATACCGCATTTACATATAAGTACCGTAGTATTTCTCCCGAGAGTAGCTACTGACAAAACCGAATCACGTCACAACCAGTTTCTAATAATTTTGTCAGTGTATGAATATATATATACAAATTCCCTGAACTAATTAAAACTGACTTCAAATGCATAATTTAGCAATGTTCAGTTCATTAAATGACAATGTTTGTTCAAATAAATTTACTGTTATTAATGTTAACTAATAAATATTACATGCATGAAAAGGAATATATTAGGTCAGAATATATATCAGAGATCAGCTTGATCATATTTACAAGTATGGGAATTCTGGACAGACGTCAGACTTCCAAATTGTTGTAGCATATGATCTATTTATGGATAAAATGGTTGTACCTTCAATGCAACTGATCGACAATAGCGATAATTTGCGTACTTTAACTCATTTTATCTGAATAATAGAAATGAGATTCAGAGAGAGAGAGAGAGAGAGAGAGAGAGAGAGAGAGAGAGAGAGATGTAAATATGAACAATAAAATGTTTTTCTTTTGTGGTTTTTAAGGCTATGTATATTCTACAATCCTTGCTACCGGCATACCCGCATAAATAAAAAATTATAGCTTCAATGAATACATTCATTCACAACAATAATCAATGACATGACACTGCTGGAAAATAGAAAAAAAATGAATTGATGACTATATCGACTTCAAACTATAACCTTCTATTGAGATTAAACATTAATTAAACAATTAATTGATCATAAAATTAAGTTTATCTTAGACATGGATAAAGTCTCAGTTGTTTGTAATGTATAGTTTTTTTCCCCAAATCTTTGAAATTTTTCAAAGTCGAAAGTGGTATTATTTGTAGAAGTAGATATTCAATATAATCTAATTTGGCTTTGTCTAATGATACTAAGGACTGGTATTGGAATAAAAAAAATAATTTGTGGTGAATTGCAGCTTAGTTTAAGTTATGTAAAATTATATATAGAAAATGTTTATTTTCATGACGATGATATATTTGAACCAAGCCAGTATTAAAATTGGCAAGAGGTTCGTTATTTAAGGAGGCTGGATGGTCAACAAATTAACCATCAGACCTGCCTTAAATTTTAGACGTGATTTCTTGAGCCATAAACTATTATTTAGTTAATAAAAAAAACAAATATTTAGATTTAAAGAATAACTCCCTATCTCTTTATACTAAGCTCTTCTTCTAAAGGAGCTTAATGTAGTCTAAAAATAGCCACACTCATCCAGCCCTAATATTGGTGTTTACAAGACGCACACAATCTTTGCGTGCCAAGTGTTGTTTCTAATCCGCTTTAATTTTTAGGGAGGTAGAGCGAACCAGATTATTAACAAACACTTTGCTAGCAACTATTGTGTAGGACTTGTAAACATAATATGTGATATAGCTATGGAATACAACATGTTACCAATTTTTAAAATAATCGTACTTCAACTTTCTTCCATTTCATCGTGGTAGTTGTTAAGGATGTAGAGAGCGCCACACTATATTCGAACTGGTAACCGGGCGGCTTAAAGTCCCTCCACGTCAAGGATACGTTCCTTCCGTAAAGTTCAGCGTTTAGCTGATACTTTCCTAAACAGAGAGAAAGCAACGATACATAAAAAAAAAACCTGCACCAATGGGTAAAATGGTATATAGCATGCCGTATGTTGGGGTATAGAGCATGTTGTATATGGGTAAAGAGCTTGCCGTCAAGGAACAATGTTGCTTTAATAAGAGATTCCACACACACACACACACACACCCCTCCCCCACTCCTAAGTGAATTATTCGTAAAATTCATTCACAAAACTGTCATATAAAAGTAGTACAATTTGTCTAAATGATATGCTAAAAGATATGACAGGGCATTTCAGTATGACAAAGTAGGACTTTATAGTGAAATTATTAGTATGGGGGATGTTGCACCTTTGCTCTACAAAAATAACTGTGTAATTCAATAGTAATCCCTAAAGTGTCGTTTACGTTTATATTAAGAACTATATAGAAATTTTATATAGTTATACATGAATAATATTTTAAAATTCTTCATTACATTTATATATATTTAAGCTAAAATTATATTAACTATATAGAAATTGGAAAATTAACTACTCTGGTTTCATCAAAATTCGTGGAATACCAATTTTCGTGGATTTCGTTGTTAAGTTGATCCACGAAATTAAATGTTCATTGAAGTGCTATTTTAACTAGCATTTTGTATTGATAGGATCATTGGCCGCGAATTTTCGCATCATTGAAACTGCGGTTTTCAGAAAATCCACGAAAATTGATACCCTCGAATATTAATGAAACCACAGTAATCAATAATAGAATTTATGTAAGCGGCAGATCACAGAAAGTAGCATTGAAGAAAAACTCAAACCTTGGCAGAGCTGTTTCTGACAGTAATACCCTGTAGAAACACTGCAGTCCCCATCTGTAGAGCAGGTCTTTTTACACCCCGATAAAATGTCCACACATGTACCATATATACAGGCAGCCAACAGACACAAAGAAATCAGAAACAAGAAAATGCCCTGCATTTCAACTTCCCTTTCTCCAATCCAAGAAATTCATGACGAAGAGGAGCAAAACAAACCTTAGGTTTTAATTTCTGCAAAAGACGTCGACGCGAACCACACAGGACCACAAGCCGATCTAAGATCAATATTTGTCTTCGGAACGACTGTCAATATTAAAACAACTTAATGAATGTGGACGCACACTTTTGCAAAATAATATTGTTTGTTTAGGAAGTGGTTTGCCTGTCATAATAAACACAGATTTATGGTTCTCCGTTTCATGTTTCTCTTCGGTATGTCCACAGTTTGTTAAAAGTTTAAAACCAAAGGAGTCCTCTGGTTGTGGTTTTTGAATTGCTATATCAATTGCTTTGAAATTCTCACTTATAGCATGCACCTACTTCCTATCAAACAAGGGTATTTACACCTGTGTTTTGAAAAATGGCTGCTGGGGGATCAGAGTGATGACTATATGTTGTCATGGGAAATGCTGTCATGAGACCAAGGATGGTAACTTGAACTATGGAACATTAATGGTTACCTTTACGACTACTAGAACCAGAAGTGACGTTTATTGTTCCAGATTGGCAGTTTAAGGAGGCTGGATGGTCAACAAATAAACCATCAGATCTGCCCAGAATTTTAAGATATGATTTGTGAAGCTATAAACTATCATTTAGTAAAAAAAAAAAATCTATATAATTAACCTTTCAAATTTGGGCATTTTCTATATTTTTATAGAGAGCTCTTCTTCTAAAGTAGATCAATACTGTCTAAAAATGGCCACGACCACCGAGCCCTCTTAATTATTTTATTCACATCATACAGTAACAGATTATATTCAGTTTGTAATATACATCTATTTTAAAGATGTTTGGATAAATCTTAAGGTATAGTTGATAACACTTGTAGCAGAAACAATTTCACATTTGCTTTTTAAGAATTCATTCGATTCAGTTACAATACTTGCATACAGAAATACCAAAGTTTCATAAGAAATCACGACGAAAATTATTGCAGGTTTATTTCTTGTAGAGACATACAAATTGAGATTCGCTTTTTGAAGGATGATTATTGCATACATTATTTGCCATATTACTAGTATAATACAATTTAAAACAACAAAGCAACAAAAAATATATGCAACTCAAAGAACAAAATGTAAACCTAATTACTAGTACGTGTACCTTCATTTTAATTAATTAAAAAGGCTTGAACTCAAGGCCATTTTCGTACCTTTCTAACCCTCTGATTAAAAAAGTGTTCTGTATAGAAATATAAAAATTCATTTGTAAATCTAAAACATTTGTTGTTGTTGTTTTTTCCTCCACAATGGTTGTGGCTAGACAAATGATTTATAGTCTACTTAGTCTGCCTTTTAGCTGTTTAGGGAGTACTTATTAGCTAAAAAAAAGAATTGAGAATATATAACTCTTACTTAAGGTGATATGGGACACCTCCATATTGTGATGTACTCCCTTTCGAAAAAAAAACCCCAATAAAATCAAGTATATTTTTTCTTACCCAAAATGTTTACCTAACAGCGTAGCGCAATGGGTTAGAGCGTTTACTACGAATCTGTAAGTTCCCGCTGGGGCTTTTATAATTTTTACCTTTCCAATTTTTTTCAAATCATATTTTTTGTCAAATATTGTATTATTCGAAAATTATAAAACGGTTAAAGTAATTTGATTATAATTTACTTTTATCCACATTAATATCGACAGGTGTACCATACCAGCTTAATTAAAAAAAAACCCTAAGAATTACTTTCGCTATTTACAAAATTTAATGAACAACGTACATTATATATATGTTACGAACTTTGATGAACATTGAACGTACAATCGAAAATATAACCAGAAAGAAATTCATGAAAGAAAATATTCGATCTTGTCTAAGTGAAAACATTTAATTTTAGTTGATCATAAAGTCTTTCGCACAGACCATCTTTCTCATCGGAAAGCCGCTGACCAGTAAATGCCGGACCGCCACGTCCTCTGAAGTACACTTGGCCAGCGCCTGTCGGATCACCTCCTTGGTTGCCGTTGGAAAGAAGACGGAGAGTCGGACAACAGCGTACGTGTATTCCAAACTCTCCTGGCCGTGTTGTACTTTTCGAATTCTCTTGTCAAACAGGGCCGCCATGACCGTCATCTTTCTTTCTTGCTTTTCTCTCTCTATCCTTGCTTGTGCCATCACCTGTTCGAATCTTCCCTGACGGTAGGCCCGCCCCTGCACGTTTTCGTTTTTTCTTCTACAACCAATGAACAAGATAATCAGCATAAACAAACTCAACAATCCAAAGAACACGTAATACCAGTTGTTCTTCATCCATAACCCAATGTCTTGTCTAACTTGAGAGCTAAAAGCGTCTTTCAGTCTGTCTATTACATCATTAGGGTCTTCTGACAGACAAGTGTGTCGTGAGTCACAAAATCCAGTAAATCCATCGCATGGTGACCCGGATGCCAACATAATGGCGTCACCTGTGGTTGAGAGGATACTGAACTCGTTGGCTGGTTTACAGTCACCAGTATTCGGCGCTTTGCAACAGAGTTTACACATATCATGCGACACAGCCATGCACTGACATTCAACAAGATTGTTCCTTTCACAGGAACTCTTTGAGCATGTTCCGTTGTAACACAATTTTCTATCAGAGTCACATGAAGTGTTGTCTGGTTTAGGGATTGCGACAGGACATACCGAATTGTTTCCACCGCAGACCAAAGTCTCTTGGCATTCTGAGGAGACCCCGCATACTTTCTGGACACTAGCTGGTGTAAATGTACAGCTTTGTTCGCAACAGAAACCTGTTCTTGGTGAGCACACTTTGCCTTCCGATCTTCTAAATGTACACGGTGCGTCGGGAGAGTTCGTTACGTCCGAGGGAGTACAGCAATTGTCAGTGTATACACAGGTGAAGGAGGTACCACAATCGCACTCTTCGCCTGGTTCTATGATGCTATTTCCACAAGACGGGGTACTTCTATCAGCGAGGCACCAACCTTTGTTCACAATGACTGGATAAATCATGTTTATACTGCAAGTGGAAAATTTGTTTTCATTTGGTTTTGTACCCTCGCTAGCAGTTGGATACATTATAAAATTTCCGTATGTATCAGAAATACAAGAAGGGTCACCATCCGAATCATGCGAACTCCCAAAATTGTGACCAAATTCATGGGTCAACACCATTGATGACTTGTAACTGTTTAATCGTGTGCCGTAGTTAAGCATGGTGACGAGTGCCGTGTTATAACTGTACATAACCCCATTGGACTGTACTCTTCTTTGGCAAAGACCGCCAGGATACCCGAATAAGCTGGAAGATCCCATCCAAGCCAGTCCGACGACGCCACGATCGAAATCACGATAAGTAAAAGCCACTGCCAGACATGATTGGTCGAAGTCGTACTTAGAAAACGTGGATAGATAATCATTGACGTCCAAGCTTAGGTCCGACATGTAGTAGCCGCTGTAGTTAGGGTCCGTGAATACGGTGATGTTGGATATTTCGAATCCAATGTTGTCGCCATATCCATTTCCATTGAAGTCGGTGCTTCGGAATATCATATCAGCTTGGCTTACTTGATAGCGCATCTCAGAAATTGTTTTCGACAAAGAGGATCCTCCGATATTTTCAAAAAATATGTGATCGGCAACAACGTGTAAGGAACATGCCCTTGAAGTTGGCGTAGCGGTGCCTTTTGAAATAAAATGAGAGCTCTTTTCATCAGAAATATTAAGATATTTTCTTAATAAAATTGAGCGTTTAATGGCCTTGGAAGCTTGCTCTTGCGTGATTTTGGTGTCAAGGAAATCAATGCGAGATGCGAAGTAACCTTCATCCATATCCGATTTTCTGTACACAATTGATTTGTTAATAAAACCCAAGTATTTCCCTAAAGGTTCGATAAAGTACAACTCGTTTTTGTATGAAACAAATCCATCATAATAGTTACCACATCTTTTCCCAAATGCAAATGAAGAATCCGGAAAATTGTTATCATATCCTTTCACAAGTGAAGATTCTTTCATTACTTTTTCAGACTGAGATTTTGAAAGTATTTCGCCATTCACTGTCAGGCTTGTCATTGAAAACGCATCAGAAGAATCTTGCTCAAGAATGAGATTTATGTTTTTACCAAATGCAACTATATCGATTCTAATAAAATTGTTTGATATCTGAAGACACGGGGAGGTAATTACCGTGTAATTTCGTAAATAAGGAAATAACTTCTGAATGGCCTCTTGATTAATTTCAACAGACACACATTGCTCAAAAACCATAGCACACATCAAAATACCTTTTAAGGTACCCATATTGATTATGTTCATATCCGTGTTTTACTTAACACAAGCAGGAACCTATAATTGAACGGTAATATTAGAATATGAAAATAACAGAACATGATTTTCCGAGAATTTCTGGAAAAAAATTAGGCTAGGAGAGATTCTGAGGAAAAAAATTTAGGTACAGCGCTGCCTCAAAAGTATTCGCGGAAATACAAAATGGCGGCGTATTTTTTTTAAATCATCAATATATATAAATGAATCACGTCTAAACTTTTAGCTTGTTTACTAATTTAGAGTTATCTCCCGCACACGTATCACGTGGGTAAACACCAGACCATATGACGTATCATTGTTGTCGTCTGCTATTTTTATCAAACGGTGTTTTCCAACATGGCGCGTAAGTCAAAAGAAATTAGTACTGAGCTTAAACAAGTGGTTGTAGATTTAAAACGGGAAGGACACAGAAACTGTGAAATTGAGAGATTGTTGAATATACAGAGACATAAATAACAGAGATTGGCAACTGATCGAAATCTCGCGAAATCTCGCGCTCCCTATTGTAAAGTATTCCCAGTTTAAATCAGTATATCTTTCAAATAAACAACTATATCGAAATATAAACAGCTAAAACTTTTACCAAAACATTCAAAATATTATATTTTCATGAGCTTATGTCTTATAAACAATATTAAAAGAAGATAAGTAAAGTTAGCTACTAGTAACTGGCTACTAGTAACTGGCTACGAGAAGTAAGAAAAGCTAGCTACTAGTAACTGGCTACGAGAAGTAAGAAAAGCTAGCTACTAGTAACTGGCTACGAGATGAAATAAGAGTTGGCTACTAGTAACTGGCTACTAGTAACTGGCTACGAGAAGTAAGAAAAGCTAGCTACAAGTAACTGGCTACGAGATGAAAGAAAACTTCGCTACAAGTTACTAGTTACTGTCCAAGTGACAAAACATACCCGGGATTTCTATTCGTGTTCTTAATATGTACATTGCACTATATCATCCACATGATTTATCATCTTTTGTGATATCGCCAGCTACAAAATGTCTTACATTATCTCATTTTTAATATCTTTGTCAAAACCTTTCAAATAGCTGCATAATAGATAAAATATATTTACAAGTGATGTTAATATCAACATTTGACTAGGTTATCTACATGATTATACCTTAAAAGTACTCATATTCCCCTCATACTCTCATCAGCAATTGGTGCATTTCGTTTAAAATATCTCTATTTTAGACAATATTGTTCATTTATGAATGTAACATGCAAATGAAAACCAAGAAAACAGTTTAAAATTTTTAGTTTTTGCTTACTTGCGTTGAGTCATATTAGTTAAACTATTTTTCCTAAAAGAGCAATTTGTCGACGAAAAATTCCCAATTGAAAGGGTAAAGGACCCTGTACCACCAAGGGTCAATTAAGCTCTGACAGTAATGTTTACAGTTGATCTGTTATACATCAACCGTAATTTGATACATTTACTAGAAACATCCAAGGAGGAAGGGCTACCGATAATTGTTTTAAAAACAATTAAATCGCCCCTTGTAACCTGACCTATGTATAGGTGTACTCAGGTGTTAATTATGAGGAAACTAATGAAGAGATCCCCCTGTCAACACACACGCGTTATCATCTACCTAATATATTTCTTATTACTCATTCATATTAGTTATACTATGTTATCGTGGTTATAATAAAGGTCATCGTCGAAAACCCACGACCACTTTAGCATACGTTAACTGGCCTTAATATATCTACTTTATTATAGAATAAATTTTCTTTTTACATCAGCGCTTACATAATGCTGCATTATTTTATAAAAAAAAATTAAAAAGAACATATTAAATGTTGAAATAAACATGACTTTTATCACTCACAATCCATGATTAAGTACTTCACACACGTACAATTTACCCGCACCCTTTGTTTTATTAAAGTTTTATCTATATAATTTATTTACACACACACAAAAAATGATTACATTGAACATGCATTTAAATGCTTGTAGCATTAATTTTACACAAGTCCCGAAACATCTTATTCTGAGTCCCGAAAGATCCAGGACCCGAAACGTCTTAGTCCCTAAACATCTTGTCAGGTCACGAAACGTCCGGGTCCCGAAACATCTTGGTCCCGAAACGTCTAGAATTCTGTATGTGTGGCGTTCAGCAACTGAAGCTTATCGTCCGGAATCACCCCAAAGGATGCTTAACAAAGTATTAGAGTAAGTCTGTTTATCATTTTTCGTTTTTATTTTAGTTCTTTGAACTTTGAAGCAGGGTTTGTTTACAAAGTCCGACATTTTGTTTTTCCGCGAATAAATAGAGCGTAATACGCCCTCTGGTGAAAACGTTTACAGAGTGAGCGATTGTCCCATTCCATCAAAGATCGGGATCGGCATTTAATGTATCTGTGTAAACTCCGAAAAACATGACGGGAATAGATTTTGAGGAAATGTTGGATATTGCAAGAAAACACCGAACTCTAATTGGTTCACTTGTGGGAATAGGTAGGTAATGCATCCAAATTTTGTTATAAATACACTGTTTTGTATTTAAACGTTCGTTGTAATCACTACAAAAAATTTAAGAGGAAATTCGGCCTATTGCAACTCGAATTTTCTCCTAAATAGTGTTATACCAATGGCGTAGCATATAAACTAATTGATTCAGAGGCGGGTCCAGGATTTGAAGTTAGAGGGGGCGACAGTTGTAGGCAGGGGTTATGGGGGCCGCCTTGAGGCCCCAGTGGCTCCAGGGCAAACCTGGATTCTAGAGATTTTGTAGGGTAAAAATGTGTATAACAGGTGGTGAAAGGTCGAGTCTTAACTGGGACTCGAACCCAGGACCTCTGGCGTACCGTGCCAGCGCTCTAACCACTGAGCTACTGAGACCAATATATTGACTGACAATCACACACCTGTTAACCTGGTGACAAATGAAGTTTTCTAAGTTAGACTTTTGTGATATTTCTTCTCATGATTATACTTAAAACGTAATAAAATTGCAAATTTTTAAAGGTATGTAGATTTAAGACCTGCATGCAGTAATCCCATCAAAGCCTCTGCCTTCCAATAAACATGGAAGCTTCTAGTATAGCCAATTAATTAATCAGAGGTGGTTGATTGGTCTGAATTTGGTCACATTTAAACCCACAGAGAGCGTGACTAAAACTGGGTTTTCTATATGTAACACCATTGACCTCACTGGGTTTCTTCATATTACAGTGTTTAAATCAGTATAATGTAGAGAAATCCCATGAGCTTCCAAAAAGTTGACAATTAAGACACACAAGTTTTGCGATATACATGTATCTCGCTGTACGTGGGTTGGGTTGACGTACCATAGAGCTACAGTTCCATCCATACCAAAAAAATCCTGTATATTTATTGTGGACAAAAGTTTGTGCACAGTTTTGGTCCGTCAATTTTCCATAGAGCTACAAATCTGCAGCTAACATTAGTTAAATTATCAAATATAGCAATACAAAACCTTCAAAATGCAATCTTACAATTATTCAACAGTTTCCTTGCCGGATCATAATTACTGAATTTTTAAAATATACAAGCCCACTTTTACCCCATTTCTGAGAATTTGTAAAAAGCAATGTTTGTTTTCTGTATGATGTGTATCTAAATCATTTTACAACATATTATTTAAAATTCATCCAAAAGCAATCCATATTGATAAGAGGTAATAAATTATTAAATATTTTAATCAATATAGATGTATTTTACTGGGATTGAAAAGAGTTCTAAAAACTTGTCAAGTCTTGCATGATATTTTTGGAAGTAAACACTGCAAATGTAGAAGTTGCCTGTCCTGTTAGTATATACGTTCCTGGATTTACATTCATGCCAAATTAGTAATTGCTAAATTGTTTACCTTAATCATTTAAGGTTTTAAATATAAACTTCTGTTGACTTTACACAGTGTGACATTGTAATGATTTTATATAGATAACCCATAAACATATCTATTTTGGCATCAGAGAATTATATTTTTTCTTTGACAACCAAAATAGTTAATACTGTACACAATTTATTCCATCATCTGAAACCCACTGTCACATTTACATGTAATATGCTTACTGACTATTTCAACTTCTTTTCATGTTTGTCCTCTTTGCACTTATACAAAAAAAATCTTACCAATCACTGAAATGATAATAAGTGCTCAGGCATCCATCTATCAACCGCTACATTGCTTTCATCTTGGTCAACATTTGTAGGTGTGAGTTTTGCTGTCATGAGACGATATTTTGCTGGACGTGTTTGTCGCAGCAAAGCAAGACTTGATGGAAAAACTGTCATCATCACAGGAGCCAACACAGGCATTGGGAAAGAGACTGCAATTGATCTGGCGTCAAGAGGTCAGCTATGAATTGATGCTGAGTTTGACTTTTGATAAAAGATGATATCTCATAACATATGTCACCAGCCCCTTTTATATAATGAATCATAGAAAATCTACCATAATTTTGATAATTTTATAACACGAGTGAATGAAAATGACACATCCAAATTATAGTCTGTCCCAAGATATTTATGCTGCACATTTGGACGATTTTTAATAAAAATATACATACCTGTCACAGATGTGCAATTGAAATTGATGAAAGGAAAAATTTCCAAGATATCTTCATTGACACAGTATCGTTTTTCACTCGGAAAAATTCACAGGAACAAAAACCGATTTCTTACGGAGATTTATAATGGGGAATGTTTACATCTTTTCTCCATTCGGAAGTCACTCGGAATACCTCGCACAATTTTTCAACATTATCATCCAGGTACTTGCATCTCGCTTGCAATGCAAAATCCCGGTAGACTTTTTATTTTTAGCTGTGCATTGAAATCTGACAAGCTAGAGGGGGCGCTTCAAAGGGGAAATCTTGGGATTTTTTCATACTATTGAATAAACATCGTTTGAACCCAGAGGTATTTATAAATATAGAACAGTTTAAGAAAATGTGCGGCATAAATATCTTGGGACAGACTATAGTATAACTTGAATTGTTTTATATCATAAATGTTTACGCATTATGATACTGATGATTTTGTAGACTGTAAGAGTTTTGTAAGAATTTTGTTCTAATTTGTGACCCTGTCCTTTAAGTGAATAGAAAATTAAATATATTAAAGATTAATTACATGCAAGATTGCAGAATTTTATTTTTGGCCAATTTACTTGGGGTCGTATTTCACATCCTTTAAACAATGGTTATACAGTACACTAGCATCTTTGATTTTTCCATTGTAACAATCCAGAAGGATTTTAACTATATTATTTTCCAAAGAACTAAAATGATTCTAAAGACAGTACAGTCAAAACATGCACTGACAGACTAAGGTAACTGTTGTATTTGTCAATGATTTTAAGAAATAAGTAAGATCTACTTACAAAAGGATTTATCACAAGATTGTTTTAGATGAGAACTTCTTCATCAAACAACGTCCCATTATTAATAACTTGAAAAGATGTTTTTTCAATTGATAGGTGCAAAAGTGATATTAGCATGTCGTGATGTTATGAGGGCAGAGAGAGCTGCAACAGACATCATGAAGAAATCCAACAACCAGAATGTTGTTGTCAAGATTGTAGACTTGGCGTCCTTAGATTCCATCCGCAAATTTGCTGACAACATCAACAAAAGCGAGCCTAAAATTGATATTCTTATAAATAATGCAGGTAAATCTTATTTTAAATGAATGAATATGAAAGCGTGTTCTTAAATACACATGTAATGCCAGTAAATCTTATTTTACCTGGTAAATGAATGAATGTGAAATCATGTTCTTGATAGATTCATGTAGTGAAATATAGTCTTTTATAAACATCTGAAGAATTTCCGTTATTTAATTAAATAGTATTTGCAGGTTTAACTGACTATTCATATCCTGGTACATGTACTAGCTCAGTCAGAGCTCTCCAAAGGGTTCGGAAATGACCTAAAATCCTCTTGACCCCCGGCCTGTTAGAACTGGATTGTAGCCTTTTACTTTCAAATTAAGGGAAAACACTGCTAGCTTGTATATCATATATCGCATGTATACTTTGAGATCTTTCTTGGCATAACCATACATGCATTACACGAACATAGGGTGACAGTAATTTGCAAATTACATTTTATGCAATAAAAAATTAATTACAAAGGAAGTGAAAATTTGATTGTCATGAAAAACATCTGTTACTTAACGGTATATTGTAAATGTATGAAAAATAACACTGTGAGGAATCTCTATATGTTTAGGTATAATGATGTGCCCATACTGGAAGACCCAAGATGGTTTCGAGATGCAGTTTGGAGTGAACCATCTTGGTCATTTTCTGTTGACCAATCTACTCCTAGATAAAATAAAAAGTTCGGCCCCTGCTAGAATCATCAATGTGTCGTCTCGTGCACATTTAGGTAAGAACTAGAATTACCCAGACAGACAGACAGCGAGAGACAGAAAAGCATGTTCCATTATACCTCCTTTTTAAGGAGGGCTTAATCTTTGTGGCCATTTTTTAGGCTATAGTTCAATCCTTTAGATGAAGATCTCTGTATAATATAGATAATAAATAAATGAATTAAACAGTTATAGATTATGGCCCAAAATGTCATATTTAAAAGTTTAAGGCAGACCTGATGGGTAATTTGTTGACCATCCAGCCTCTTTAACACGAGATTTAATCTCTGGGCGACATCATGCCATTACAAAATTTGAAAAAAAAATAATGAAGTACATAACGTTGAAATAAAAACACACTTCAAAATGAAGAAAATGTGTCAATATCATAATTTGATATAATAATATTAAAAAAATATTAGATGCATAGTTGGTGAATTTCAGAAAAATCCATTGGCTAGTTTTCTGCAGCAGAATAAAATCAAGTTTACAGGCAGATTTATTACAAGGATATGAATAGACATGATGATTCCACCCTCTCCCACTTTCAACTATTTGTAGGGAAGGGGGGCAATAACTCTCCTTACAATGCTGTTAATCGTGCCATCATGCCCACCATCATGTTAAAAAGCATTATCCAATTAAGTTATGAAAGCATGGACAGATAAAGTACCTTGTAATTAAGGTTCAGAAAAAATCTAAACAACAATTCATACAATATTTTCATGCCACCATAGAAGAGTGCAAATGGTTTACAGTTTTTGCTATCATTCCTTAATTCACTAAGTGCATCAAACAAATGATAAAAAAACCCAAAAAACTAAAGGGGTAGGAAAGGGTTGAAAACAAACTCACTGTGGGAGACATGAGATTGACTTGGACATTGATGTTTGCTGTTGTCAAATTAATTAGACTGTATTCTTTTCTTAGACAGTCTAAGTGAAGAGCATGCTTATCAAACTAATTGCCAAATCTATAAGTGTGCATACATATCTCAAACATTAAATTACATGTATTAATTTTTAGCTCACCTGAGTAAACTCAGGTGACCTATTGCAATCTGTTTTCATCCGTCGTTGTGCGTCGTCTGTTGTGCATTAACAATTTTACATTTTTAACTTCTTCTTGAAAACTACAAGGCCAATGGTTACCATTTTTGGTGTGAAGCATCTCTATGGTGAGAGGAATCTAAATTGTGAAATTCATGGCTCTACCACCCCCGGGGCGCCACAACCGGGACCGAATATGCAAAAAAAAAAGCCAAATTTTCACAAATCTTCTTCTCTACTCCTACACATGTGAGGAAAAAACTGAATGCATGGTTATGATGTCCATGAAGCCGTCTACCAAAATTGTGAAATTCATTGTTCCTGGGTCAGGGGTTCAGGCTCTAGGATGGGGCCAATATGACCATATACTGGTAGTAAAAAATGCATTAGATCTTAGAAAATTTTCTTCTTTACTCCCATATACATTTGTTAAAAACTAAATGCATGGTTATGATGTTCATGAAGTCTTCTACCTAAATTGTGAAATTCATGACCCCTAGGACAGGGATTTAGGCCCTAGGGCGGAGCCAATGTAGCCATATAGTGAAAACGTATTAAATCTTAGAAAATCTTCTTTACTCCAACACATGTGGGGGAAAAACTGAATGCATGGTAATGATGTCCTTGAACTCCTCTACCTAAATTGTGAAATTCATGGCCCCTGGGTCAGGGTTTCAGGCCATTTTATTAAAAATTATCTTCTCTACTCCCACACACCTGTAAGGAAAACTGAATTCATAATTTTGTAGACCAGGAAGCCCTCTACCAAAATTATAAATGTCATGTCCCCTGAGGTAGAGGTTCTGACTCTAGGGCGGGGCTAAAATGGTCATATAGTGTTAATGCATTTATTGTATGAAAAAAATCATCTTCTTTACTTCTGCTGATATATAGTGAATAAAAACTGACTGCATATAAAGAAAGAAAGAAAATAAAGCCATTTACAAAATTTTAAATTTCATGTGTCTCAGTGTAGGGATTTGAATCTAGGGAGGGGCCAAAACACTCATATAGTGTATAGGGTAGGGGGTTCTTAATGCAGGATGTGGCCAAAATGGTCATTTTGTGTTAATGTATATAATGTTTAAAAAACATCTTCTGACACAGAATAAAAACTGACTGCACATTTAGAAAAAAAACCCCATTAAGCTGTCATCTTTAATAATATTCCATGTCACCTACATGTAAGGCAAGGGTTATGGCTGAGATGGGGTATATATTTGTCTTATTATTTTATTCTGCTCAGGAATTTCAATGAAAGAAATGAGTAAATTCACATATTTAGAAAAGAGAAAGAATGAACATGAGTAAATTCACATATTTAGAAAAGAGAAAGAATGAAGCTGTCTATCAAAGTTAAGATATTGTGAAAGCATTTGGAAAGAGTTCAGGCAGTTAATGGAGTTATCTTCCCTTACTTCTTCATAATGGAGTTATCTTCCTTTGCTTGTTCATATTAAGTATATAATGTAATTAAAGCTGAACACCGCTCGTAAATAGGCATTGTCCGCCATATTTCTCTTTCATCACCGCTATCCCTACAACCCCTATATAAGCTGCAGACCTCTTAACAATTCAAAGTTTTTCGCTGTAGAGGTCTCACCTGTGTGGGCGTACGTATTGCCTCGCCGTTTTACTCGGTCGCGATGAAATTATCAAGTTTTACGCACTTTTTTCAAGCCAGGAGAATACTATCATCAAATAAACTGGTCAATGCATTATTTACAAACAGAATGTGCACATAAAATAAGAATAAAATGCATAAAATCCAAAGACCACAAAATGAATACTACACGTCGGCCACGAGTTTCAGGTGTGCAATCGGGTGTAACGAAATCGAAGGGTTTATATACCAGGTATCTGTGTGACGGTGCCTATTTACGAGCGGTGTTCAGCTTTAAGTTGTAGGATCAAAAGAGGTATGCAAATATTTTTATCCTTTGAAACAAAAACAGTTTTTGAACTTTCTAAATAAACAAATAGACTTGTATATAGTAAAGTAATAATTGACTAACCAAAATCACTGATAAGCAGCTACTGTACATGTAATATGATTTTGGTATAAATCCCAGATGGTGATCATATGTCAATTAAGGTTGAATGTTCAAAAGCTGGAACAGGAGAAGTGAGAAACACTTTACAGCTTTTAAAGCCTTTTTTTAGCTCACCTGAACCGAAGGTTCAAGTGAGCTTTTCTGATCACCCGTTGTCCGTCGTCCGTCCGTCCGTCCGTCTGTGAACTTTTCACATTTTTTACTTCTTCTCTAAAATCACTGGGCCAAATTTAACCAAACTTGGTAAAAAGTATCCTTATGAAAAGGGGATTCTAAATTGTTAAAATAAAGGGCACAGCCCTTTTAAAAGGGGAGATAATTACGAAACAGTGAAAATAGGGTGCATGTCTTTAAAAATCTTCTTCTCAAGAAACACTGCACCAGAAATGCCAATATTTACATGAAAGCTTGTATATATAGTGAAGATTCTAAATTGTAAAAATCATGACCCCTGGACCAAAACTGGGGCCCCAGGCGGGGTTCAAAGTTTAACATAGAATTAGATAAGATAAATGTTTAAAAATCTTCTTTTCAAGAAACACTGCACCAGAAATGCCAATATTTATATAAAAGCTTGTATATATAGTGAAGATTCTAAATTGTAAAAATCGTGACCCCCGGACCAAAACTGGGGCCCCAGGCGGGGTTCAAAGTTTAACATAGAAATACGTTGGAAAAATGTTTAAAAATATTCTTCTCAAGAACCACTGCACTAGAAATGCCAACATTTACACAAAAGCTTGTATATATAGTGAAGATTCTAAATTGTAAATATCGTGACCCCGGACCAAAACTGGGGCCCCAGGCGGGGTTCAAAGTTTAACATAGAAATCCATAGGATAAATGTTTAAAAATCTTCTTCTCAAGAACCACTGCACCAGAAATGCCAATATTAACACATAAGCTTGTATATATAGTGAAAATTCTAAATTGTAAAAAATGTGACCCCTGAACCAAGGTGGCGTTCAAAGTTTAACATAGAAATACATTGGAAAAATGTTTAAAAATCTTCTTCTCAAGAACCACTGCACCAGAAATGCCAACATTTACATAAAAGCTTGTATGTATAGTGAAGATTCTAAATTGTAAAAATTGTGACCCCCGGACCAAATCTGGGGCTCCAGGCAGGGTTCAAAGTTTAACATAGAAATAGATAAGATAATTTTTTCTCAAGAACCACTTCACCAGAAATGCCAATATTTATACATAAGCTTGTATGTATAGTGAAGATTTTAAATTGTAAAAATCGTGATCCCCAGGCAAAAACTGGGGCCCCAGGCGGGGTTCAAAGTTTAACATATATAAGATAAATGTTTAAAAATCTCAAGAACTGCAGCGCAACAGTTTGGGATATTACTATGCATACATCCTCGGCAATTGTAGATTTTAAAGTGGTAAAATCGTGACTCCCAATCCTATACTGGGGCACCAAGAAGGGTACAAAGTTTAACATAGAAATATATTTGAAACATGTTTTAAAATCTTCTTCTCGAGAACTACAATGTAACAGTTTGTGAGATTACTAAACAAGGATCCTCAAATAGTGGAAATTCTAAATTATAAAAGCCGTGACCCTTGATCTAATACTGGGGCCCCAGAAGGGGTTCAAAGTTTAACATAGATAGAGGGAACATGTTTAAATATCTTCCTCTGGAGAATCACAATGCTTGAATTTGTGAGATTACTATGCAAGCATTCTCAAATTGTGAAGTTTCTAAATTGTGGAAGCCGTGACCCCCAGACTAATATTGGGGCCCAAGAAGGGGTTCAAAGTTAACATAGAAAAATATAGGGAACATGTTTAAAAATCTTCTTCTCAAGAACTACAGTGCAACAGTTTGTGAGAGTACTATGCAAGCATCCATGGCTATTGTAGATTCTTAATTGGTAAAATCGTGACCCCCAGACTAATACTGAGGCCCCAAGTGGGGTTCAAAGTTAACATAGAAATATATATGGAAAATGTTTAAAAATTTTCTTCTTGAGAACTACAATGCCACAGTTTGTGAGATTACTATGCAAGGATCCTCGAATAGTGTATTTTTTAAAGCCAACCATAAATCCCGGACCCCAGAAGGGGTTCAAAGTTTAAAATAGAAATAGCATATGCTACTAATATTGGGGCCCAAGAAATAGCAATAGAATAGAAATAGCATATGCTACGAAATAGAATGTTACAATGAACTGTTGTTCAGGTGAGCGATGTGGCCCATGGGCCTCTTGTTTTGTTTTTTTGTTGGTTTAAATGCACACAGGGAGAGTTTCTGTCTGCCCCTGGGGATGGGGGACGGGAATTTGTTTTAAATAAAACATGTATTATACTAGCCACCTTGTTTTAGTTTATCTATGAAAACATATACACATAAAACCTATCTTGAAGGTTAAAAAATGTAGGAAAATTATTTTCTATCAGAGTCTTGCACCTTTTCAATATCAGGTCATGCACTCTATTATGATCTTTAAGTTTTTCACTAAAATTATAGGTTTCATAGTCTTTTTGAAAGATTTCAGGTAAGGAGGTGGTCATCATTACAATATTGTAATTTTTCTACTTCAGAATGAAACTTAATTAAATGCATATACGAGACTCCTCGACAAGTTTGTGTACGGGCTATGGTACTCAGGTGGCCGTTAAGGCCTATTGGCCTCTTGTATCATTATACAATATTTTTTCAAAATTAGGTGCAGATAAATTCGACTTTGATGACCTTAACAGGGAAAAAAATTACAACAGTATGGCAGCTTACCACCAGAGCAAACTTGCCAACGTATTGTTCACGAGGGAGTTGAGTCGGAGATTGCAAGGTAAGCACAGCCATTGTCCAACAGATCCTTGAATTCCAATCTAATTAAAATTAGATCTTTGATCCGCTCCTAATAGATGCTACACAAAGCGATCTCTTAGGAGCGGATCGAATATCTAATTTTAATTAGATTGCTTGAATTCAAACTCATACTTTACCATTTGTTCACCAAGAAACACAGCTCGGTCTGGTTGTATGAAAATTGTTTGGAATTTTAACTCTGTAGGAACAAATGTGACAGCGAATTCACTACATCCTGGAATTGTGAATACAGAGCTGACTCGCTACCTTCCTCAGAGCGTGCCATTTTACTTCCGGATTCTGTTTGCCCCTATCATTTATCTCCTCGGCAAAACTCCTTTACAGGGAGCTCAGACCACTATATACTGTGCAGTAGATGAAAGCCTAGCCAATGTTACAGGGAAATACTTCAGGTGTGTAAAACTTTAGTCACTTATGGTAGTATTATACCTACTTTTCTCTGATCAGAATTTTCAGATAGATTTTTTTACATTGGAAATTGTCACCCGAAGAAAATCATTGTTGACCAAAGGGGTGACAAAAACATTCGATGAAAAGAATAATTTTTCTGTTGAACTATGAAAACACGTCCTCTAGGGTGATTGAACATATACATGTAGCAACTGGCACATAAATACATAGCAATGGGTGATCACCATATTTCTTGTCTGCCTGGTGTCATTAAACTTTTTGAAACAAGGAATTTATTACATGTACTCTAGATAAGATAAATGTTTTCGTTTAACATGTTAAATAGTTTTAAACCAAAGTCAAATATTGTCACTTCGGGAAAACCATTGGCTACTGCAGATCTAACCATGCAAAACTAAGACAATGATTTTCTTCGATAAAATTTCCAGTTAATGATTTTTACTTGTAGTGATTTGTAACAGTTATTCAAAAAATATTTCAAACATTGATTGTGTTAAAACATTTCCAATATTTTATGATAGTGACTGTGCCATCAAGGAGGAATCAAAGGCCGCCCAGGATGATGAGACTGCTAAGAAATTATGGGAGGTATCCGAGAAACTGGTGGGTCTCTAAAAATAAAAAACCCAGACCCCCAGAGTAGCAGAATAGGGCAAATATCTTTATCTGAAAGTTCCTTGAGAATAAAAACAAATAAATTGATGTACATGTACCACTGATTCTTAAGTTATTTATCTGTTGTCTGTGAAATCATATTTAATATTTAAATGAGAGTTAACATCAAGTATACGGTGATTTACAATATATTCATTGTTGGTCTGTTGGATTTAAAACACACAAAGTTTGAGATCTAGAAATTGTTAACTGCTTTCTTTTTGCATATGTGATATAATTACAATGTATCTGTCGAGACAGAGTCCAGTAATCTACCTTATTTCAAACTTTTGATATGAACTTACATTATTGGAGTCGGAATGATTTATATACATGCATATAGCGGGAGGTTTTTGAAACAATGTTGATAAAAAGAATGTCTATTTGGCTTAGAGGATTTTTAATTTTTGCATATTTTCTATATTTTGTAAATACAGTAATAAAATGTTTGATTTGTTGAGTCTATAATTAAGTAGATTGTTGAGTCTTTGAAATTATTTTTATATTACATTGATATAAAACAAGGCAACATTTGATGTTGCAGTATTGTTTGCTATGATTGTATTATTAAAAAAAAAGACATTACAGTATTTGGATTAGAATTTAAAGTTATTAACAATTAAGTATTTACTAATACATAATTGTTTTATTACAGGTATATTGAATTATGTACATGTATATTTCTTTTCATGAGGCTATGTAAATAAATAGTGTGTTTCTGGTCCCTTCACCAATGAATTATTTTAGCCAATCCTCAACAGTGTCTGATCCTCAGCAATATTCAATAATTCTTTAATATTCAGGCATTTTTTGTTCATATCATAGATGGAAAATGTGTAATATTACTATTGTCTTTATATTACATACTAGTTAACATCAATGCCTTTGGCTTAGAGGTATTGCAAAAAACAATTATACTTAGTGTGTGAAGAAAGTGGGTTGAAGCCTCCTTTTTGCCACATAAGAGTTTACGTTTTTCAGATACTTTCCATTACAGCTCTTTGGACGAAAATGCAAAAATATGATTTCAATTAATACATGTATATCAATACATGTATATATGTATTGCATATAGAGAAGAACAGAAAGCATCTTTAGGGTGGTATAACATGTTGAGCTGAGGATCAGAGATATGAGAAGTCTTGATGAGTATATTATTTGATAAAGTATTTTTACCGTACTTTCTTTAATTTTCATTATATTCAGAGCAACCATTTGTGTAAGTCATGCAGGCATGTAAGTGTTTGTGTACTAGCCAGACTTGGTGAATATTTGCAAAAACATTTGCTTCATAAATGTAGTAACAAATGTGTGTAAATTGATTCATTGTTTTGGTTGATTAAAATTAAAAAACATTAAGTGTTTACATGTACATGTATGTTATCATATAACTAAATCTGACCCAATTCAGTTGAATGCGTTGCACTTTGAAAAATCACCCATTTTAATTGAAAATTTTTTTTTAAAGTGCATTAAATTTGGGACCAAGTCAAAGTACTTTTAATTTTTGGTTTTTTTTAAGTGCATTGATATGGTTGATATTAATGCACTTTAAAATAAAAAATTGTGCAGGGTTCAGTCAAAATTGTTAAGACCCTCAAATGTGATAGATAATTGTTTTAAACTAGTATAGCTCAATGGGACATTGAAAAGAGAACCATTGAGATTTTAAGCTATCCTGAATAGCAATTTCACAATGAAAAGGCTTGTTGATAAGTTCATTTAGTTTACAAATTTACACATGAAACAGTTCAAGAGTTTATTGAGATTTGTACATCAAAATATCACATGAACTGCACCAATTAGTCATCAGCCGTCCTTCCAATTTTTTTTTATCTTTTTACTTTGTGATTATGAACTCTTTAAAGAAAGCGGGAAAATGATCAATTTTATGAAAAACAATAGCTGACCTATATATGGCGTTTATAAGCTTATGAACAAACATGCAACAAAGCATATCCAATACAATACTACCGGTAGTATGATATTTTTTAAAAATTAATGCAAAAAAGTGCATACTCAAATGCCTATTTTTGAGTTGATATTGCTTTAATGGCTGTACATGTAACTATTTCACATATATATTTTATATCGTACTAATTTATTTGGCTTGAATTTTAGAAGTGGATTTATGCTTAGAAACCTGCATATATATCAGTTTATGGAATTAATATGATGTTTGGGAAGGAAATTTGTCGACACATTCTTCAAGTAATTAATATAAATATTCAAAGTGTGTTGATTTTGTCCCAAATTCAATGCACTTTAAAAAAAAAGTTCAAAGTGTGTAATTTTTTGAAAGTGCGTAGCCACAATGCATACACCTATATTATCATTGCTGCAATCAAACAAATTATTGAATGCATATATTTATCCCAAGATACCATAAAAATATCCTAAGGGATTAAAGATAAATAACAGTTTATTTTCAAACACATATGATATTTTAACTCTGGTATCTGGTAAAATCATTAAGTTAAAATGTTTCTTATATAGAGGCCCATGGGCCTTAACGGTCACTTGTACCTTAATTAAATAGAGCATAAAATAGCATTTTAATAACGATAGTAGTGTCTGATGAATTATCTGAATAGGTAGAGGGAAAAAGATATATGTGGCTGATCTAAACAGTACTATTCATCCAATATCAGTTGGGGGGGGGGGGGGGGGGGGGGGGTGTTTTGTGTTACAATTATACAAGAAGCACTGTAAGGTGACCATTTAATTGGTCATAATGCATGGGTTAAAAGAAAAATGTCTGGGGGTGGCTATTTTGGTTTTTCATAATATTTTGCCAAGTAAACACTTTCAGAAAGCCTCTCTTAATACTGAGAATGATTTAATAAAACCTCCTCTGCACACACTTTTCTTTTAAATGATGAAAACATAACTGCTGTTATTGTACTGGTACAAGTATGTATGCATGTGTGCAGAATTTACAATAGCAATAAAGGAAGATATGAAAATCTGGCAGTGGTTCAATTTATCAGAATGGCAATATACAGCTATTTCAGCTACATGTGACAAACTTGATCAGCTGATGCATCTTGGAGGATATTGCATTGTTATTGAAACACACATTTTTGTGGCCTCCTTTAACTGGGTCTGAATCGTATTTTGCACATTGTAAGGTGTAGGACCATGGCATGTCATTTTTGCAAAAATAACACTCCTAAATACATGATTGACTTTAAATGAATCCCAAAAATTGATTTGCACTTCTTCAAGACTTGTTGACTGTGCAAGTATTGGTACTTCATGTTTAGGATCTGGGTATAGGATCAGTTAACCATGCTGACTGTTTGTCTTCCACAGGGATACATACTCATACACTCAGCTCGATGGAGTCATGGTAATTCATTACAAGGCTGTTCATCAATGCATCCTCAAATGCTATCTTGCATGTATTTTAAATACATGTATTAAACCTGGTTTCATTTCTTATCATATATACACAAAGTGCATAAAGGACATGGTAAAAATACAGGTATATTAAGAGATAAAATCAGCCCCACATACATTGCATGATAAAAGTTGTTTAATTGCCAAGACCAGCAGTAAAAAGATTATACAGTAGATTTACATCAGCTAGTACTCTTGCCCTTTACTTCATAGCAAGAAGGAAGGTATTTTCATATTGGGAAAATCCCAAGTGACATCAACTTCTAAGAAGAACAATACAACATAGTCATGCAGAGGTCTCCAAAAAAACAGAAGAAACAGATGACCTAATGACCTTTATGATAATCATGTGGGATTCTAATCTGCTTGTGGATTTCAGCCTACACAATTGTTTGATGTTTGTCATGCTACACACATTAATCATCTAGCAGTAGCATCACACCAAAATTCATCTCTAGTTAGATACAATAAAATTGTTTTTTCCAGTACGAACTTATTTTGTTTAAATTAGTAAATTCTATGGTATCATCTCAAATGCAAAGATTCAAGAGGGAAAAGTTTAATATTATCTGTCATCAATTTTCAAAAAAGTACTTATTTCACAATCAAACTGCATAAAAAAACAGTGCCACAGTATATTGCATATGGCCTAGCATTTGTAATAAATATGTATGTGAAGACAAGAAACCTTTGTTATTTTGGGTTGATTTCTTAGGACATTGAATTAATAGAAAAAAAAAACTATTAGTATATATTATGAAAAATTTATTTTCCATATAAGTATTTGTTTTAAAGCAATCAATAGAATAAATAATACAGCAATTATGCCTTTTCAAGATTTTTTTTCTCTCAATGCATTAATTCATTGCACCTAATTTTACAAACAGAAAAACAAACATATTGAATGCCTTATTTAAGAAAATCTTATTTCAGCGAGTTCACTTATATAAGGGAAACCCCCAGATCTAAACAGCATTGAGGTAATACACATACCCGGTAATAGCATGTACAGTAAAAGTTGCAATGGCACTCAATCAAAAATTTCATCCAGTAAGTACATGTATACTAAATTGAAAGATGGTGTTGTTTCAGACAGAAAAAAAAAATATACAAATTTGATATAAAACTGTGTATGCACCATATTTTTGTGTCTGTGCTTATACATCCAGGAGCATTACCCTGGGGTCCTCTATCGCTCGTTTGATGTCCATTAAGAAAGTCACAGCCTCACGGCCATCAATAAGTCTATGGTCATACGTCAAGGCTAGTATCATAATAGGTCGAATCACAATCTGGAATTACAAAATAATAACAACATATACATGTATTCATGCACTTTTTCAAGGTGAGTCATTGTTTCAATATTGACATGGTTCATATAAGTGCAGAGTAATTGGGGGAAAAAAATCTTGGTTTAAATGTTCATCACCAACCTGATCATTTACAACTACTGGTCTTTTCTTTATGGTATGTATTCCTAATATAGCACTCTGGGGTTGGTTAATTATGGGGGTTCCAAACAGGGATCCAAAGACGCCGCCATTGCTGATGGAAAACGTCCCACCTTCCATATCCTCTATAGCCAACATGTTCTTCTTTGCCTTTCAGAATGAAAAATAATAATGAAAAGAACATTGTCAACAGAGAAGGATATTGTTGTTATTATCAGATTGAGATGAATTTTTATCACTCAAAGAAGTACTGAGGTTCCCTTTAATACAGTCAATTTATTATCAGATATTCATCACACTTTATTTTAGATACACAAAGCACTACAGAAACAATGAATTAAAGTACAGTACTTACTGGTGGAAATAGATAGAAAGAAACTTTTAATGGGAAAAATATTTGGTTAACAGTAACATTACCATGCATGTATCCTTGTTATTAAACATACCTTTTCTCCGTATTCTAGGATGGCCTTCTCTACCTCAGCGTAACTCAGTGTCTCCACATTCCTGATGACTGGTACAACTAGGCCCTATCACAGTTAATAAACAATAGGAACATTTCAAGATGCTTGAAATTCAAAGAAAGATAACTCTACAAATTGATATTGTACATGTAAATCAAATCAAATAATTTTGCAATTTCTTGGTCTTAATTCATACATATATATTTGAGAAATGGTGTTCCAATCATCAAAATAGAAGCAAAACATTTAATTTACTCTAACACCTTCAAGGAAAAGTAAACTGCCTCCTTTCCTGAATTTTAACACTGGCATTTTACATCTCAAGCACATTTACATGTATTAACTTACCCATTCTGAATTAATTCATACATACTTTGGATTTCTAGAAAGACCTTCAACTCAACATTACAGTATTATCAGTTGACTACGTAGCTGGATTATCTGTGTATTAGAGAGAGTACCTTAGGAGCGGCCACAGCTACTGAGATGTCTACATAGTCTCTGTAAATGATCTCATTTCCATCAATCACAGCATTCACTACTGGCTGATTTTTCAAGGCAAATGCTGCAGCTTTGATGAATGGAGACATCATTCCTAACTTCACTCCATGTTTCTTTTCAAACTGATCTTTGTATGTTTTTCTCCACTCCATGAGATTGCTACAAAACAGATTTAAACACATTATTATACATCTAATGGAACAAGTGCTGGGTCACTGCTATTGAAAGATGCATGTATTCAACAATAATACTGTACATGTTGTTAAATATAATGCATTTAAAAAAAAAACATCAATGTAAAAGGCTAAGCCATTTACCTCATATCACATTCCTGGAAGGTGGTTAAGGCAGCGCATGTGTTCTGAGATTCCTTTAACCTTTGTGCTGTCTTCTGTCGTATTCTTGTCATCTTTGTCTGCATAACAGGAAAATCAAATATCAAACAGTTTTCCACAACACACCATGCATCAAAAACTTTTTTTTTCAGCTCTTTCACAATATTGACATAGAGACTTACCCTTGTTTCTGTCCGTGCACCACCCTGACTAGTGGATCCTTCAAAGGGTGTGACCTTAACACTGGAGGTAGGATAGGAGGACATGGGTTCCTTGGGTACTGGTGGGGGAGGGGGAGGGGTGGTTGGAATGGGCCCACTGGAGCTGCTCTGGGCTTTGGGTGCCTCTGCTGGTTTGGCTGGCTCTTTTGGAGGTTCTGCAGCAGGAGGAGGCTTCTCACTGGCAGGTGCTTTTTTAGCAGGTGCATCACCTTTGGCTTTCAAAGTAAAGAAATTTCCTGTTGATATTCTCTCTTCAGTTACCCACATTATATACTGCAGACAGTCACACAGTTCCCATGTATTGTAAACATTTTTCTTTGCTTTAGACAAATTTCCCCATACTTTACATAAGATTGATCTAACATTGACATCTTTTTGGTGAGGGAGCTCTATTATACATAAACTGCATGTACCTGACACATCAATTCTCATCAGTGGCTGGTGAGCTTTAACAGTGGCTCCATCCTCCACCAGAAGTTCTACAATCATCCCGGTGTATGGACTGAGGACAGGGACACCAGTCTGTAAACAAAGACAGCAACTGTCACCACACAATACTTGTACTATTGACATTAGTGACCCTTCAGTAATGCATGTTACAGTACCCAGAAAGCATGGTTGTTATCTTACACATCTTTCCAAAGGTAATCTATACATTCTTGTAAATGATAATACTCTGCACTGTGTGGGTACAATACATGTACATCCAGCAAATGTTTCATAACTCTCACCTTGTCTGTCTCTACTTCTCCTAGTGGTTCATCCTCTTGTACAAAATCACCCACAGCTGCAAGAAAGAGTATTGCCATACTGAAGACAGGTGCTTGCATATGAACACAGTTCAAAAAAACATTTCATCCTTACTCCCCTACAATCTGAGATTTCTGAACGAGATGCTACCTATCTATTAATGGGAAATACATATACATATGCATATGGACATTGTATCTTAAAGCTGCTTGGTCCGATTTTATATCAAATTTTGTGTACCCATTTGAGCGATGGTTATGCTAAATATGTGTATAATAAAAGACATTGCAGTAGTTTTCCCGGTCAATTAAGCCATATTTCAATGAAAAATGATGTACAAATTTTTAAAAAAAACCAAACAACATTAAAAGGGTATCGCGTTATTTCGCTTCGTGTTAAAATTCGCCCCCTGACATCAAGGCAGTGATGATTGTATTATGATTTTGACATCGCTTTTAATAGAGTCTAAATATGGGTACTGTTCTGGCAAATCAAAAATAAACCTATGTACATGTTGTTCGTTATTATTTCTGAAGTTTGTTTTGTTTACAGTCAATGCATAACATCCGGGTTGAATAAACCCAAACATTCAGGGAACGAAACCAAACGGTTCCCTTTCCTAAATATTCCCATGATGCATTTTGGTTTGTTTTTTTGTATGCCCATAAAGAAATTATTTTTATTAACTTTGATTCTTTGAATATTTCTAACTTTGAAATGAGATCGATTTTGCTGGTGTAAATAGGCGAAAGTTTAGAACTTTCTAAGATAATTGGTTTGTATGGAAAATTATTTGATACTGTAATAGCTAAAAAATCGGACCATGCAGCTTTAAAGAACAAGAAATATTTGTACACCATATTCTCCCCAAGTACTTCCTGGGCATGAGGTGAATAATATAGTTATACAAACATATGTACCTACATAAAATACACTTCCTCATAAATCACAGTGCACAGTCATACTCAGCCTTACCTTTTTCCCACCTAACATCTCCCTCTGAAATGGACTCTGAAAATCCTGGACATTTCACCTCTTTTATTTCTTGATCTAAACAGACAGATTAATAATCAAATCACAGGAGTGATGTCCATCTTGCAAGAGATTATTAAAATGTAGAAAACATTTTATTGTTTTATCTATTTTGATATCTGCAAAAATGACATACTTACAGAATACTGAAGCCACGTGAAAATTTCTTGACCATGCTTTTGTTTTCTGACACCTAGTAAATATTCAAAGGAAAAAAATCTTTAATTACCAGTACCAGTCAGTAATAGTACTAAAAAGTCCAGTAAATAATTATATTAATTTGGTTGTTGATCGGAGTATTATTCCAATTATGTATCTTTTGCATTTAATGGAACAATTTACAAGAACATGAATTTTGACTAAGGTTCAGTCAAGGTCAATATTACATTTCAGCAGGAAATAACCCCCTTCATGTTTAATTTATACTGACATTTTAAAAATAAGAAATGACATAACCTTGGTTCCTACATAACCATTCCTGTAATTCAAACTTTTATATTTAATTTCATCATCACTACATTGATGATAATAACTATCAGAATTGTGATTTCACACATCACATCTTTGCACGTGCAGATTTCAAATTTAAATATGAGCATAATTTTTCAGGCTGTTTATATATATAAAAGTTTGTCAAACTTAATTCAATGCATTGGAACATTTCTATTACTATTAGATTTCATTTAGTAAATAAGGTCCAAAAAATATCATGAGTCACCATAATGTATATGTTGCAATTAATCATCCACAATAGTTCTTTCTACCAATCTATATCAGTAATGACTACAAGCATACTGAAACAGGAAAAAGATTTATTTCCTCCAAACTAAAACTGAACTCCTTAGTCAGCCTTCATTAAATATCAGTCAGCTTGGAAGACATGAGGGTAGTTATAAGATACTGCGACAACAAATGTGGGCTGAAATTCTACACTCACTCAGCTAAAGGAAAGTCAGTTCTCTGGCCCGCACCTACAAAAAACAGTGATAAACTGTCAAGCCTAATTATCATTTATCAAGTACATTACACAATGAAAAGCTAAAAGAAACCCAGTGAGAGAGAGAGAGAGAGAGAGAGATGCTTACCCAAAACATTATGTACTTGTCTTGAACTCTAAAAATAGAAAAAAACTACAATTAAATATCATGGATTAATGGTACAGTTGTAACATAATTAAAAAGCAAATATTCAATGCTCGCAATTTGGCTACAATCATGTAAAATATTTTAGTTACTACCAGAGACATAAATAACAGAGATTGGCAACTCCGCCATGAGCGTGGTTTGTTGTTGAAAAATGTAACGGGACCGACATTACTTTAAGAACTACTTTTTAGTAAACTGAGATAACGATCTTAAACCAAAAGTATACTGTTTTTATGAAAAATAGGCATAGGTTTTAGACATTTTTGAAACAAAAAATTGAAAAATAAGATTAATATCTAAAAAATATATTGGCCAGCTATAAAACATCGGCGAAATCTTGGATGACGGGTAGCCAACTGCCTCCTTAAACTCCTCTTTTATTATTGTTTATAAGCCATAATATCATGAAAATATAATATTTTGAATGTTTTGGCAATAGGTTTTAGCTGTTTATATTTCGATATAATTGTTTATTTGAAAGATATACTGATTTAAACTGGGAACACTTTACAATAGGAACCGCGAGATTTCGATCAGTTGCCAATCTCCGTTATTTATGTCTCTGTTACTACAAAATAATAAATTTATTATTATTTGAATTATCGAGAGAGTTATTCAATAATTGCCAATTAAAATATTGGGTTTGCCCCATTGTACAGTTTATGCAAATAATATATACAAGTACATTTTGTACTGGGAATATCATATAAAGGGAAATAGGGCAATGATATCACATGCTATTGGAAATACAATGTTCAAGACTTTTTGACTCAACAGTACAGGTAAATATAATGCCACACATCAATCAACTGAGTATTGTTATTTCATCTATTCATGAAGTTAAATCAAGTCAGATGTCTTTCTACTACATAACCAGAAACAGGAGACTGGCAAGTTTTCTTAACAACAAAAAAAAAAAATAAGAAATAAGAAAAGGAAACATGCACGAGGAAATAAAAATGATTTTTTTTTACATGAATATTAATACGCAGTTGTTCCATTGAGAATCAGGGTGTTATCAAAAGTATTTATATTTTTAGTATGTCTACTGTTTAACAGACATTCTGCTTAATCCCTTGAGCTATTTAATATTATTAATATTATAACTTCATTTACAACTTTGGACTTGGGGAAGTTCAAAATTCAATTTGTCAACCGCACAGCGAAGGCAAACTTAATACAAATTAATGTTGAGAAGATTTTTCAATGATAATTTATCAGCCAGCAGTTAATGCTCTTCGTTTACTTCTATACTTATTTTTCCTATTTCATGAAACATAACATTTGAGGAAATTCGGAAGAAAATGAAAAACAAATAGACACATACTTTTAGTAAAAATAAAGCAAACTTTTTCCACGCTTAAGAGCATGGACTTTGTAATATTGAGATTTATTTTCTGGTATTTTTTATAAGTACGCAATCAATTTTTTTAATTTTTAAAGAATCAAGATGTCCTTCAAAAGAAGTCACCGTTGGTGCCCTTAATTTCTAGCCATTAACGATTTTCCCCTGTTGTTGAATGGTGTTTTTTCTTCTTTCTGATTCATACCTTAATTCCACGGCAAATGGCACTATAACCAGAAAAATTCCGAAATATCTGTGGCACGACGCGTCGTCCTTGCGTCAACATGCCAGCCATTTTGAAGCCGGCTAAATACACGAAAAGGCACAGTGCTGTGTAATTATCAGAAACTATAGTAAGAGTTGCCTCTCGTTGATCTGAGAAGAAATTAAACGTTCATTAAAAATTCCACATATAGGCTATTACATTTCTCACTTCTTAATTGAAAATATACCGTGGTATGATATTAAACGATCTACCCCATTCGATGATCTATAGGCCCTATTGCTACATACATGTATGTACATTTTTACGCCCCACATTTTCTGTCCTGTCCACTAAGAGTCGACCAATTCAAACTCTCTCTCTCTCTCTCTCTCTCTCTCTCGTTAAACTGGGAAATGAAGGTGTTACCAGGGACGTATATACTAACGGGATAGGCAACTCTCGCAAGTCTCGCTGAAATCACGCGCGGTACGTGATTTCGTAGGTCATTTATAACTTCATATATCTATGATGTTACCAGGTATATCGTAATAAAACCTTTAAAAAGCTATCTGAAAATTATTTAAGAATTGTTATTTGTACTTAATAACCCTGATCTGATCATAATTACGACGGAGTTCTTAAAACCCCGAGACCCGTTTTTCGCCCCATTTCCGAGATTACGTAAAAATCGATGTTTATTTTCTTTATACCTAAATTAATTTACAGTATATGATTAGAAATTATGAAAAACCTATCCCTTTTAACAAAAGGAAATAAATAATCTAATAAAAAACGACATATTTTACAGGGATTGAACAGAAATTTAAAAACTTGTCATGACGCGCGTGATAGTTTGGGAAGTAAACATGGCGAATGTAGAAGTTGCCAATCCCGTTTGTATATACGTCCCTGGTGTTACCAAAGATTCGATTAATAACATAAACATTTTAGAATGTCAATCAGAGGATGACGTACTATAGTAAATCTGTCATCTGATACACGTAATTATATTTATTATAATTACAAGATTTTAAGATCATATCTATTCATTTATTAAAAAAAACAACTTTTTTTTCTCAACATCTGAACATCTCATTTTCTTTTCCATCTATAATATGCTTAAAATATAAATAATGGGTTTGGCTCAAATTTAGAAGCAGTATTATTCTAACAGCTTGAATATGTCTTTCTTTTGAATTACAACTTAGATCATGTAAATGTTCCTTAAATGTAGGAGTATTTTTAGATGCAAGCTGTAACACCTGTTTACCTAATTAAGACGGACCGCCAGTAAGAGAACACGTGCTATTGACAGGGGCACAGCTTAGTGTGTTCGCGTGTCTCTCTCGGGCCCCGGTGTATCCGGTAAGACAACACCGGTACACAACATAGGGAGTAACAGGTATATCCATAATTTTATATAAAAAAAAATCAACATCTCTTTCTTCCCTTTCCAATCCTGCTCACAATTCACCCGGATTTTCCTTTTTATTTCTTTTCTCTTTATTAATAAAGGCGGCCTGCATATAATCTATTTTAAAAATAAAATAGTGCATCATGTATGTGAAGTTTAATGGATGAGCTACTTACTGTATCATTTTAATCAAATTAAAACAATTTTGTCGATGAGTGAATTTGCTTAAAATTTAAATGATTCACAAAAATCAATGAGTTAATTTGCTCAAAAATTGATTCACTAAAATTCACTTGTGGCTCGGTTGGAGTTTTTTTTTCTTTTTTTGCGCTATTTTTGTTGGAACAGTTTTCATCAGCAAGTGTCACCTTCCCATAGTCTGTAACAGTTTGAATTTATATCACTGTGATTTATTTTGGGGTTCGAGGTCCATACACATTGACATATTGCCTGAAAGTGTCACTCAACGCTATTGACTAAGATCAGGAACCCGTCACAAGTGCTCATTTTCTGCGAATGATTATGTTCATATATATCCTTATGGCATCATACAAAAATAAATTCTATTTTGTCAAAACTGGTAAACATTTGATTTCTGAATGCATTGCTAGTGCATGTTTTTATATGATTATCATAATGTATCTTTTTGGGATATCCAATGAAAAAAGTCAAATAGAACACAAAACAAAATTATGTGTAAAATATAATTTAATTTAAAATAATTTATAAATCACAATAAACTACCAAATTATGTTTATTCGTGTGCATCATTACTTATATTCAATCGATAAACACAAGTATTCAATATTTATGAAAATTGATAATTGTTTGAGCTTACTCAACATAAACTGAAATAAATTCGTTCTAAAATCCTTATGAAATTTTAATAATTAAGGTTCCAAAAAATTTTTAAATGGGGAAATTTTTAAAGATATTTTTTAAATTAAAAAAAGGGTTACTTCAAAAAGAAAACAATTATTTAAATTAAAAAAAACCACCCACAGGCTTGATTATATTCCACATTTATCCCTTATTATTTTGTCGATTTCGAAGTATTTAGTTGTTGTAAGCCTTCATCCATTATGAAACTGATACTTTTTAAAAAGATTAACACGGGCATAAAAGTGTGTTAAACTCATAATGCTCTAATTCGTCATTAGCCGTGGCATAGAATTATACCATTCTATGTCTTCGATTATTCCTCATTCCATACACCAACAAATTTAAACTGCTATTAAACAACTTATTAAATATTTAGATAAAAATCGATGATGATGAAGAAGAGAAATATTGAAATTAAGAGAATAAAAACCACATCCTGCCGATCAATACATTCGCTTAATACAATATGTTTACGCTATATTCAGCACAATGAAGTCTTCAGACCTAGGTTTCTACTCTGGTATAATTAGGAGGCGTGGCCTGGTTTAGCTCATTAGCATAGAGCCAATAAGGAGAATGTCAAGACAGCACACTTGATGGTTTTTCATGAGTATTTAATGAATGGGATTAACAGCGACTTGCGAAAGTCGCGTGCAGTGGGAGGAGCCTTTCGCTGTGTTCAATCAAGATTTCTCTCAAGGACCACATTTAATATATTATTAGTGATCTATGGGATCCCCAGAACATCTTTCACTTGTGTAAGCGACGCTTAGCGTGAAGAACATCTCCCCCTGATTTCACGGGATAATAGCTATCTACTTGCATATTGAAGACAAGGTTACTTGTGACAACTTCTATTGCACTGCAGAATTTTTTTTTAATTGAAGATATAGTGTCCCTGTCAGAAGCAGACAGTAAGTATCATTTATTAAATTAAAATATTTTTTATTTGGTTTTAATTTTGCCTTAAAGAAAATGGTAAGACCGGTGAATTTTGTACGAAGTTAATCAAACAATTAATAACTTAAACAAATTTATCTGTTTATATACATACAGCCCATATCGATTTTAAAAAAAAAAGTTAGGCGAATTTGATTGGCATCAATTAATATGTAATTTTTAAAAATGGGAAATGAATAATTTTCTCCTGGTCTAGTTAATTAAATTGATAAAGCCGGGTTATAAACTAGAACGAATATATCAATTTTTGTTAGAAGTTGGATACCCACTTCACCGTGATTGACTTTTGTTAATAATAATAAAAAAAGAAAGTCTATTTATAACAGGTAAACAATATTATTAACCCAATGTCAACATCATTGTATACAACAGTTTACGCACATCTCACTTTGTCAGGTTCACCCGATTTCCCAGTGAGTGTCACAGCAGGTGCCCGTTTGAAATATTTCAAGCGAGTAAATCAACGGGTAAACCTTTTTAACCACAAATATCTCTTACCCGTAGTTGCTATCTTGATAGGTACCCAGTCTAAATTTAAACTTGACTTCAGTTCTTGGCACTGATATCCCACATAGGGGAAACAAAATGATAATGTGCGACCTAAAGCTAACCCCGGTAACATCGAAGGCCAGCAATCTGTAGAAAATGACATTATGTGATAACTTGTTAAGATGTTGCCAAAGGAACTTTGTACAGCATTTAGTTATCTTAAGTCCATT
The DNA here is from genome assembly GCA_016163765.1 of Magallana hongkongensis. Taxonomy (NCBI): domain Eukaryota; kingdom Metazoa; phylum Mollusca; class Bivalvia; order Ostreida; family Ostreidae; genus Magallana; species Magallana hongkongensis. Next base: position 52,496,555 of record WFKH01006014.1, read on the forward strand.
TCACTTGAATTATCAATCAGCGGTTAGGACGGAATGAAGTCACAGGATTTATTTAGCCCGAAAGTGTATGTAAATATTTATTGTTAACATTTTTTTATTTTTCTCAATCATCCTGTTTTATTATATCTAAATATGTTATCATTTTACAAGTTATTCAAATCATAAATCTACGAATTTCCCCTTCGAAATTAGTTTTTTTAAATCAATAATTTAGTCTTAATAATTTAATTATTTGCTGGGACTTGAACTTGACTGTGAAAAGAGAAAAAAATTATAATAATTCATTTTCAACGATTTAATTTACATAAAAGAAAAAAGGTGGTTGTTACATTTTAATTAACAACTTGACAGAAAATTAAAAATTATTGACTTCTTTTGTATTCATGATCTGTCATCTTTTGAGAGTTTGATAATAATCCCCCTGGAAAATGGGCGTCTGCATCCCAATGATTCAATGGTCCGCTCTCTATTCGCGCAGTTCAAAGCGCATCATTAAAACACACCTGAAGATAAAATTATTCGCATTTTCAAGACCCTTTAAACATATTTGTTGTAGAATTTGATTGAATATTCAAAGCATTCGTGCGCCACACAATCGCACGTTATGCAATAAACATGGGAAATCTTAACAGCATCTAATGACAGTATTTTTCTATGTGTGAATTACACGCGGGGAATTGGGTACCATCTTTTTAAGATAATTTGTTTCCTCATTATTTTCTTTTCTTTCCTTCGTCAAAACGTCATTCACAGAAGGGGACGGGAATAATTAGCTAACACGTTTTCTATGATGTAGATTCAAAAGGCGCATAATTACGACAATTTGTCCGTTTGGGTGACGTCTTTACAAGTGCGACACGCACGCCTCACTCGCCCAGTCTACCCGTGGAAATCTCTCAGAACTCGCGGGGGCCTGGCTTTCACCTGGCACTCTGGCCACGGTCTGCTGCCTCGGTGTAAGTTAAGTGTTAATTCGTATCTAGTGGTCATTCTTTGAGTCGGAACATAGGGATTGAATACTAAAGCTCCTTGGGTAGTAGAGTGACAGGTGCGCTATGTGCCCCAGTCCTTCGCGTGGTCTTCATCAAATTGTAAAAGATATAATCACTTGATATCGTGGTCAATGTAACATGTGTCGGTCTTATCCGTAGAAAGTGCCTTTGTTTTGTATTGTCTTTTCCTAAGGTAATAGCACATAATGCGGGCTTTAATGCCGGCTATTAAATGAACCTCCGCGAAGCAAATCATTGCTCATATTTTACAAATTGTCCAATATGCCACGTTTACCATTTCCGTTTGAAAATATTAGTATTGATTTTTAAAGAAGAATAAAAAATAGAGAACAAATTCCTACCAGAAATTTTACATACGGTAT
>WFKH01006014.1:52502929-52532929 GCA_016163765.1 Magallana hongkongensis
TTAAGACATGGCCCATATTGATTATCCCTAAGGATGTTTTCTTCATGTTCTTTTCTAGATCTAATGAACCTTTACAGAGTCGGTTATTCGCAAAAGGGAATAGAAATGTGTTCTTTCATTGTTGTAGAGAAATTGAAAGCAGAATCACTTCGAAATTCTAAAACTGACATTTTACGTCTTGTTTTTCATCCCAATAATATTACCAATTAACATTTATTGAAAGCGGTAATCAATGTTAAATGAAAAATTTAAAAAGCTGAGACCACTACCGACTAGTTATGTCGCGAAGCGGAAGCAGTAGAGATATATTTCAGCCAATTGCTCACCATACTTTTAGATACATGTTCAGAGTTCGAACACGAAGCCCTAGCACGTGCGTTAGATGACATTCTCCCTCGAACGAATTGGGCATGACAGAATGCCAAAAACATCGCCGCTGATGAATAGGTGTCAGATTAGGTATATGTCCGGAATATTTTTCAGATGGAGAAACAATTACGGTTTATTGCAGCACCGTTTTTGCGATCACACCATTCTCAAGCTGAATTCCTGAAAGGTCATTGCGATGACCACGCAGCTGTTCAGTGACAAAACAAAATGTCGCTTAAGTGTAAAACAAAATCACCTACTGACGGATTCCTCTAATAAAAAACAAATCTACTTATTTGGGAAAATGATGCCTTGCACTAAATACATAACGTTAGCACGCTGAGAAAATTCTAACTATAACAAAAGCATTGGGAACCATTTAGTCACTTCTCTACTTGTGTTATGAAGCAACCGTTTCGTATCGTGGGATAAATTATATGCAAAATTGAGACGAAAGTTTACTTTGGTCACGTGAATGACAAATGATGATGGCCGCTCGCACCTGTTACCTCTTTCGTGATCAGTATCGTATCTCCAGGCCTTCTTTTTATTCCTGCGCAATAATGTAACATTCCGTCTTCAAGTATCATTCAAATTCATAGCGCGGGCGCAACAGACTTCGTGAAGTTGAAATGGTCCCCAATATATGGACCCTTTAAGATGAATACGTACCTTTTATTTCACAGGTATCGCAAGGTGGGCACAGGTGTTGTGCAAGGTTGTTCAAAAATCGACATATTTCAAATAAGATGTCATCTCCGAAGGGTTTCATTTAATTTCGACTCTCAGTAAATATTAATAAATGTGAAGCTTTAACAGGAAGTGTGAAAGGACCTTATCACCAAATTGTCTCTGAGTAGCATTACATTTTCACAAGTATGAAGTTGTTTTTGATGCCTTATAAGAGACTGGTATGTTCTTGTGTCAGCTGAAAGATCTACGATCAGCTCTTAAGCGTCTCAGATTTCATAAGGCACAGATGATCATTTCAAATTACTGGAAATCGTTTCAAAAACATTTTTTCATGCCGATCGTTAATTGTAAAATTGATTGCGTTTCTTCCCCGAAGTGCTTTCTGTATTATTAAATATTAATTAAAGAAGGTCCAACACACATTAGGAAAGTGGAAAAATATAACATTGAAAATGTTCTTAGAAACTAGAAACTCCCAAAGGAGCGATACCAACCGAAACACTGTTTTCTAATTGAGTTTCTTTACACAAACTCAGAGATGCAGCAGTGCTTTAAAGAGCGTCGTCTGCCAGCATCCAAAGACATCGGTTTTTGATGAAAAAAGAATGCTATTAAGAAAATTAGATTTCATCCAGAACATATTATTTCACAATAACTGGTTGCGTGTCATTCGCATGGCAAACACTTGCGGTCAAGTGAATTCACTTTCAACTATTTCGTCTTTATTTTTGAAAAAAAAATTGAAATGTAAAATTTAGAACATGCAGGCTTCTGTGAAACTGTTAACTTTTTATGACTTTAATATGACTTTGATAATAAAAGGGCCAATGTAGGGAGGTTAAAGTGATATTTCGATATAACCTTTTTTTTAAGTAATAAGAATTTACACTGTAGCAAGTGGAGTGATTGCGGTAATGGAACAATCATTGGAGCCCCGATCAACACTATTGTTAGTAATCTTGTTGAGAAAAGAGAAAATTTTATACAAAAGAGTCCTGATGAATCAACATCAAAGCAAAAGTTCTAAGCCGACAGGCGCTCTCTAAATCTGCAGCGATTTATGACGCTTTCATTTAATTAGGGAGAAATCGGGCCGATTTCTTAGAATTTAAATATCACAACGCGCTAAAAACGACCAACAAGACATCGACCTTGCCTAGAATTATTGCATGCGCTGTACCAGTCCGTAAAACGCCGTTTTTCTTATTAACATTATGTCACTTACTTACATTCCTGTCTTATTATTTTTGGCTGAGCAAGTGTGAGAATTTCCTGACTTCATCACTAAATTTTTTATTTACGTCTTTTTTTTCTTTTTTTAGATATTTTTTCAGAGAATATTGTAACTTAGAACCGTGTGTCATTATGTCTTATACAAAAGTGGTACGGGATAGTACGTGTACATTAAGAAATTCCAAAATTAGCAGAAAAATTGATATCTTGTGTTGTATGCTATCATTTAATATTTTCGAAACTGGTTTACATACATTGACTCTTTTTATTTAAAAAGAAATGGAAAATATTTAAATTAAATTAAATTCTAGTAACTCTCTTCCAACACCTTCACAACTATATTGTGATATGATATTTTAAGAGAAAATGATGTTTTTAATTAGTAAGCAGATTTCAGATCTATTCAATGGACTTATCTTTGTTATGACCTTAACTTGCATACACCAGTACTTTGACCCCTATGCACCTGAGGAAGGCCAAGCTGATGTTCTTCTATGTGCGCTATCCAAGCTCCGCCATTTTGAAAGTGTACTTCCCGGATGTCAAATTTAACAAGAACAACACTGCACAACTCGTAAAATGGTTCAGTAACTTCCGGTAAGTTGAAAACATTATCATTTATTTATTTATTAATTTGCGTCTGTTTGTATTTAATTTTGCACTAGTAAAACGTCAACCCACTCTATAAAGAGATACATGTAAATATTTATTTTATTAAAAAAAACCTTTTTATGTATTTTTTTTTGGGGGGGGGGGGAGTGTGTGTGGGGGGGGCACTATTAGAAATGTCAGTTTAATAAAAGAAGAAGTCTGTCTGTTGTTTCCTTGGCAGCTAAATAAGATGACAAAAGCACGGAGATAAAAAAGCATTCCCATCTTCTGCAAATATTGAATAAATGCTTCCCTTACCACCGTTTCCGGACAATAGAAATATTCTGTCTTCAAACAGATATTTTCGTTTAAACAAACTTTAATGTAATTCTGAATCGATTGCTTTCTATTTGTTCTATAGATTTCTCCACAGTTAATATTGTCAGAAAAACTCGGTTTTAATACCATTAACTTTGTTGATTTTTTTTTTACCGGTGCGATTTCCTTTTATCTCTTAAAGTGATGTTATAATCTTAAAATGAAGAAGGACAAAAAAGCAATTACCTACAATGGTTTAATTGCAGAGTGAACTAATGAATTCCATTTCCCTGCTCACATATTGGTCAATGCATCTTTGATGTAGTCGGTAACAAAATATACCATGCTCCCCTGAAAGTGTCATTGTTGGTGTCTGAAACTCTGAAAGTCGTAATAAATCATGTATTGTTCCGTATATCAGTTATCTTAATCGTTGGTCTGTCAATATTTGAAATTGATTGAAACGAAGTGGTCTTTGTTTGCTTTGGAGGAAGAATTTTCTACAGATACCCAATTGTTGACCAAAAAATCGAAGACGAAAAAGTACCTTTCTACTTTGTCATGCATGGACATTTACTACAATATAAAGAATGAACGAATTTTTTTTTTTAAGTATGTGTGGGCGAAAAAAAAATCCATGTTAAATGCAGCAGTAAAGTAAATTATCTTTTTTTGAAGGAAAAAAAAAGAAGGGAGCTTTTTTCTCGCTCTCTTATAAGATTCGTTTGATATAAAAGATTAAAGCAATTGAAAAAAAAATAATTTTTTTTCTCTAATCTGACAAAATGTGTAGATTTCCTAGCCGTCCAGGTTTCCTGAGGATCTCGGTGCTTCTTGAGATCCAAGGTTACATAACAGAGGAAAAAGCGCGGTATGACAGTTTCCCTACTTCAGTGTTAACCTCCTTCCTTCCTAGCGGTGTCATTTGTATCTCAAGATAATATCCACAGGAAATTAATATTCGAGTGATGAAAACAAAGTATAAATAACAAAATTTATTCCCACTTTAGCCAGCCCCTCGAAACAAAGGATTTATTTTCTTGTCTGGTGTGATGAATTAGTCTTTTCGCTTTTTCACCGTCTATGCAAACAGAAATATATCGGCACTACCGCGATTTGTCCATATTAATCAAAATTATTGTATTTATAAGAACGACTCTCTGAACACCTGCCGCTATGGGGAAACTAACACTCAAGAAACCCCGATGACAGGCGACTTAATTTACTGGTGTATGTACCCGATTCAATTATTAAAGCCATTTCTCCAACCCCCTTCTCTCTCTCTTTTGCAACAGAAGGGCGCGAAATCAACCAGAAAAAGAGAATTAAACTTTAAACTTAAAAGTAAATAAAAGATCTTGAATTTTGATGTAACTAAATAAAGGATTATTAAGATCACATGTTCTCAGTAAACATCTTACGGACGGTATTTGAAAGTGACAGCTGTAGAGTATGGGATAACATTTCACCCTATCCTTGTCCTTGCACGGTATAGTCCTATCAAATTATCCCTTGTTTGCCTTTACTAAGGACAACAAAAAGCCACGCATTAGAAAATTATGGACTTTTGTACGTAATAAAATTCATGCAGTTATGTATTCGAAATCTATGGGAAAAGAGATTTCTAATCTTTCACAAAATGTTATCTTGTGACCTTTAGATGATGTAGATTTTGTCCTGTGAGCGGCGCTTGTCTTAATAGCTTTATGACTTGCATCTCCCATCTGCTTATAACTGGCCCGGTTGGTGAGCGACCAGTCTTGTAACCTTTTGAGAAATTGAACAATTACAGCAATTCTGAGGGATCACTGTTTCCATATTATATTATTACAGCGGTTCATGGAGAGGAAAATTGACGAGGCTCTCAAGGAAATTAGGCATTTTGAGATTTGACTAATGATCAGAAAATTATGTCTGTCAAATTAAGTAGCCATAGAAGTAGAATAACTGCAGTATTGGTAGTTAGCAAAGTTTTATAGTTCGATGAGAAATAAAATAAGAATTACGCTACACTCAGGCCGCGATGGTCTGGATACTAAAGCGCCGATGACAACATTATTGGGCGCTAATGTGAGGGGTGGAAAGGGGGTGGATACGGAACAAGTCTATATCAATTGTCTTCTTAATTACACTTTAATTCACAGCTGGGCGAAATTTTAGAATTATGATGACGAAAAGCGTGCTAACCATAAATAAAGAAAAAATAGGTATAATTTATAATAATGAAAAAAATATATCGAATACATGTATAACACAATTATTAATGCACAATCAAATCGTAAAAAAGAAAAGATAACATTTAATAATTGTGCTATAGTAAAAGAAAATATAAAAGAATTTTTTTTTAATTTAAGAAAAAAAATGAATAATTTGTGTGGAATGTGAGAAAAACTAGAAAGTATTCATAGTTCTTTCGTAATAATTTGGTTTTTTTTATTATCACATCTTTATAATTGCTTTTCCCCTAATTCGCACTGATAAACAAAATATCGACATAATTCCTTATCAACATCGCAATGCCAACAGGTTTCTTTTCATTTTTCCCAATGCCGATATTAATAAGATATTAATTCTAATCTTCATTTACCGAAAGAAATGAACGTAAGTGCAAATTAAATTTGCCCTGGTAGGGGAGTGCGGGTTTCAGCGACAGGTGTTGACGGAAATTGATATTTTCTTTGTTTGAGGAAGTTCACGTTATATGTACTTTTTGTGTGTATGAAACAAGAAATTTACACTTTATTGAAGAAGTTGGTATAAGATTAATTACTTGATCGCACGGCTTTTGTTTGTATACTGTTCAAAACTCCCAATTTTCAGCATCAGGGTTTGGGTAATTAGTCATTCCATATAACAACAAACTATTTTTGGTTTATACCCTATCCCTAATGGCGGGAAATTCGCGCGGGTAGCCTTGATAACACGGAAATGTTTAGAGTGACTTGTACTGTGAACTAAGGTCTGTAAGTGTACATTTCAAATGTTACTTCGTGTGATGGGAGAGGGCGGGGCAGCACCAGATTGTTCCAAATCTCACGAGAAACCAACGAACAACCCGTATCGCCAACACTCATCACCAAATTCTTCATTGATAATAGGAAATATGATTTATGCTTGGGAATAGAAATTAATAACATCGGGTAGCATTAAAAGTGAGCGCATATAACGTGTTGCAAAATAATTATATAGCGAGAGGCGGAAAAATTAAAGAAGTTGATGCTAATAAGCAATTGGAATCTGGCCTGAAAATAATTAATGAACATCCAATTAATGAATATTGTGATTTTCCGATTTAAACTCGAGTCTCGAAGCAAATCAAAAGTGCTAATAGATGGAACTTTTCTCTTTGCTATTTTAACAAATGGAATTGAAAGTTCGAAGCGCCTCTTATTGAATTTTGGTGAAGTCCCAATTCGTGACAGCTGCCTTTCAGCCACAAACTCCTAACATGGCAGGGGTATCCCGTGTTCTGTAATTAGCCACAAGTGCCCGGCAATTTTCTAGTAAGAGAGAGTTGTCTTTCGGCAGAGAAAATGACAAAACGATATTTCTGCGAGGACAATTTGACTTTTATGGCTTCTTGATTGATATTCCGTGTACATCATTTAGCCTGCCCACGATATCCACTTTTCCAACCGCCACAAAACACAGTATTAATTCTAAACTACATATTGGAAGATATTAATCAATATGATTTAAAGAAAAAAAAACATTTCTCTCTTTGTTTGGGTCAACAGATGCATTCTATGATATCAAAAAATAAAACACCATTTCAATTCTACATCCGTCTCAAATACCCTTATTACAAGAAAGCAATGCGCCAATAAAAGCTAAACCAGACTCTCTTAACTCTAATAGAATTTTCACAGTCTGTGAGATTAGCGAAAGGACAAATATCTCGAAGAAAAAGAAAATGAGAAAATAAACTCTCATAAATTTGGAATAAATAGGCTCGAGTTTGTTGACTCGCCGACATATTGGGGGAGATTTGACGCGGATACAACAATTTCCAACTAATTTACTCGACAGGATTTCGTCTTTAATTTGTTATGTCAACAGTCTTTAGTCAATAGTATAGAGCAGTACAAATAAAGAATATTGATGACGCGTTAGTCACTACACGTGTTTAATACCCCCCAATAGTTCCTTCATGGCTTGGACAAAGTCTAGGATGATATTCCACCCTTCCTAAGATCACGTGACCCTCCTCCATTATGGAGACTACGCCTTATGGAGTTATCCATGGAACCCAATGTTTACCGTTGTCTGATAAGACTCGGATTATTAGCCATATTACTTCGACTACAAGAAATTCTCTCAATTTTGAGCCAATTTCCCCCATTGTGTACAAAGACACTTTAAACTAATTAAGACGTTTAATTCCTACAATCTGGGTATTTATGCGTTTCTGACTCACGACGCGAACATGGATACGGTTCTAAGATGTCTAATTTTCCTTCTATTAATCTCCGAGTTTCATTTTTTTTTCGTTTCATGTGAAAACAAGACGCAAGCTATTGCACCTAGACACTGCATGTTTTGAAAAGGATAATTTTACCATACACCGGTACATGTACATACAAGCTGTCATGTTTCATTCATAGAATGCCCTTAACCTTACATAAATTATGCATAGCTGTGATCAAATTTAAAATCAAATTCAATAATTGACAATACTATCTTTCTTTCTTGTGGGAAAGGGGCGGATGTAGATTGTCCTTTTGGTCAGGGCAAACTTCCATCCTTTAAAGTCGTGGGAACTCAAATTTCAGAAAGTTCAAGAGTAGAATGATCATGGACCCCTTGATACGCTGTGGTACACTTTCTTTGAAAACTGAATTTTGTCCTCATCTGTATAAAAGAGGAAGTAATTCGGGATTATGAAAACAAATATAGATATTTGAGATGTGAAGACTTGAATGATATAAAATACCGCTAAGGAAGTGACGAGCCTTTGATGACAGTCTGTGCAAGTTGCCTTAAGTGTATATTAAGTAATCCTAATTACGATGATTCTTTAGACTTAAATAGCCTATAAATTTCCATCCGTCTGGTCTATTATAAACTGTGTAGCGACAGATTTAGAAATCATAAGATAACATCGTGTTTTGAAACTTTCCTTCAGTGACTGGTGGTGCATGGTACCAGCCGACTCGCACTCTTCTTAGATTATAGTTATTTCTTGTTAATAAACTTGACAATATGTAATGAGAAATTTCCTCCTTTTTATTTCAGAGAATTTTACTACATTCAGATGGAGAAGTACGCCCGCCAAGCCATTGCAGAAGGCTGCAAGTCCATTGATGACCTAGTGGTCACCACAGAGTCCGAACTCTACAGGGTCCTCAACCTCCATTACAATCGGAATAACCAAATCGAGGTTAGCTCAATTTAGATCCCGATCCCGTGTCTTTAACATCATTGTCTCTTGGCCAAACCCTAATCTCCTCTGTTTCCTTCTTTTACCAAATAAACCATCAAAAAGGAAATGAAATTCAAATATCTTTAAAGCACTTCCACCAACTGAGGCTGAAAGCATTGCTTGCTTTGAACATTTACATGATATATCTTCCGTATCGATATTCTGCAAATTAAAATGAAACAATTGAAAACCGTTTAAAATATTCTAAAAGTGATAGGGAAAAAAGCTAAACATGGTCTTTTGAAGTAGAAAGCTAAAGTGTATTTACAATTATCAATCCTGCTAGATATTAGTGATTGCATCCAAATTGAGACTTTACGTGAGTAAATGTGTCACAAACGACGAAGACCAGTTCCCTCATTCCCGCCCTGTCTCTTCGGAGGCCGAGAAACAGAGTCCCAAGTCAACCGTGTGATTTGTTGGAACCCCTAGTGTAATTAACAGATGAGAAAGATCGAGTTTGCGTTTCTGTGGACGATTTTTTATACGAAGCCCTATCTGTCTTGATCTTTTTAGAAACATCATTACTCTGTCAAGACAATTAATAGGGGGTTTGATGACGACAACATCTAAGTAAGCCTTGCTTCTCAACAACGGTTCTTTTTAATCAAATTAAGTGATATTATTTGCATAAAATTCCCCCATGAAAAGTCTCCAAAATCCACAAAGCAGAAACGTCGTATAAATCACATTTCGGTCACGGAAGGAAGAAAGACACCATGTATATACTCTTATGATTAAAAATGAAAGGGGATACTTCTGTATGGAGTAATATAAAGCGATGACAATCGTTGTGAAATAACAATGATATATCACATTAATTATTGATAAATTACTCCCAAATCGCCATCTCCTCTTCGTGTCTGTAACTTCTAGGAAGAAATTCCATATCGCCAAATGGAACTTTATCAATATCCGAATTATTGCTAAGATGATACAATTAACTAATGCCTGTTTACTTCAAGTTTATTAATATTGCTATCTACAGCCATAAGGGACCACCTTTTCAATCTACTTGAAAGTCTTGTGCTCCAGAAGTGTTGTGGTGTCGACCACTAAGACCATCTTTTTAGCTCACTAACATTTATTTTCCGCCGTTTCTGATCCCCGGGGGGACACTCTGCAATACCAAACAAGGGCCAGCCAGATAGAAAAGGAGATATTTCTCAGACAATACCCTAAAAAGCAGATAACAATCATGGATTCTAACTCAGAGTGTACGAAGCTCTGTAATTCCAAGAAAACTGCAGCGAATACAATTAATTGGATTGAAGTCGGTCCGTGAGTTTTTTGTGCTTCATCAAGACAAAGTCAATAATCTACGACCAATAGAAAGAGAAACCAGGTCTCTTGGGGAAAAGTTTGATATATACAATACATATTGTACAGAAAGATGGACCTTGTATGCCGCCTTAAGCCAGACTAGAGGTCGTTAAGTTAGAATTGATGTCCAACTCACTATATACTCGTATATAAGATCAACGAAACGGGTTGCCAATGACAAGAGAAACTTTGTGCTTTGGATATAGGGTCATTTTTTTTTTATACTTGTAATTACCGTGCTCAAATTTGGTCGTCGAAGTAACAGTTTGGTGAAGAATAAATCATGCATTGCTTTAGTTATACTGAGGACAACACGTGCTAGTGAGAAGTAGTGGCTTATCAATCGTGAAATTTAGATGCTCTCAATTAATTAGATGCCATCTTTCGCGAACCTGTCGTACCACAAAGCAGCAGCTTGTCTTCAATTGCTTAATGATAATCACTTGACATGACAATCGTCGGACCGCCTTAAGCCAAATAAGGACAAGAAAACTGAAATATTTATTCCAAATCCGAATTGTACCGTAAACCATACGTTACACTCACGACAGACGTATAATTCCTTTCAGGTATTATGCAAAAATTTCTGGTTCAAATTGAAGGAACGCTAAAGATTGATTTGAATAATTAAGTTTGTTTGGCCTCTGTATGGGATTTGATATATGAAACTGCTACAGGAAAGGTTCTGTAAGATAAATGGTGTAAAGACAATTTGTAGTAAATAATGCAGCAGGTAGGAATTGCCCAGGGACCAGAAACTACCAGTCACAAAAATTTGTCAAATAGCAGCTGTAAATGATCTCATTATGCTCAGTAAGGATGATGATATATACACTCAGCACACACAGATATTGTCGACAATTTAAAAGTCCTTCATTCATTAGTGATAGAAATGCATTTCACTATCTTGATAGCCAACTTCTCTTCGTTTCATGATCGTCTCGGGACGAAAAAAAAAAAGATAGTACCAGGAAACCATTTAAAGAATTCTCGCTACATCGCTCCCTTTTTCATATTTCATTAATTTGGGGTTGAAATTAATAAGGAAAAGCTTGGGATCCGGAATCGTTAATTCCTTTCTTTATTACAGTTCTTCTAAAACATTCCGTGTGGTCCGTGGCTAATTTTCCTTGACGGTTTCATAAATCAGGTGGTGTTCGATTCGTCCTCGACAAATCCCTTGGATTTGGAGACTTCCCCCGTAAGCCTCCTTGTCAACTTAAACTCCATACATGTCTTACCAATGTAAATCAATTTCTTGGGAAATCTGTCGCGCGAAATGAAATAAGCATGTCTCATGATCTCCATCAGCCGTCAAAATCTTCAGAATGCAATCACCGATGTCTTAACTTGTCGCTCTACCCTTCCCGCACACAGGCTCATGAAGACAGACGTCTTGTTTTGCTTAAACCCAAAAGAACGAAATTTAAGTAAACCTATAAGCCTACCAAGCACAAGTAGTGGTTGCTGTATTATCTCTCTCTATATGTTCTTTCTCTTGTTTCAGGTGCCCGATAACTTTAGAATTGTCGTCCAGGCCACACTTCGGGAATTCTACAAGTCCATCGTTGCCTGCAAGGACTCGGAACCCTCTTGGAAAAAAGCCATCTACAAAGTCATTGCAAGGATGGATGACAGTCTTCCTGAATATTTCAAATCGCCTAATTGGATGGACCAGCTGGGGGACATGTAAAACATAGACAATTGTTATTCTTATTATTTGATTTAATTTTTTTCTCGATACCTTCTCTACAACGTTATTATAGTGCAATATTTCTAACTTGAATTCCAAACAGTTGTCATTCCACAAGACATTTTATTGGTTTATATATACCCATTGTTTTGACTTTTTCCAGTGCTATATAATTTATTTGTTATTGTTCAGTTGTCAGAATTTAAACTTGACATTTGTCTGACAACAAGCTTCGTTTTGACATTCCATTTGCATGATGTACACGAAATCCAGCAACCTATTCCATTTTTCGACTCTTATGTGACAATACGACGAGCTATACAAGAGAAATGCTCATAGAGTACAATCTAGTCATAATCTCTAACAATATTAATCCCGTGGTTATATTTAAACAAAATCTTTTTTACATTAATGTGCAATGTTCAAATTCCAACTTTGATTATTATGTATGTTGATAGAACACATGTCTATGATCGTGTAATTGATGTGCACTAGATTCGCAAGATGTGCAATTACTGTTGCTATTTTGGAGACATACAGGATGTGTTTGGAGACATCTCTTGTTCTACACTCATATAACAATTTTCCATGATTCTACAATTTTTTTTCTATTTATCACCACTTTACATTTTTTGTCTTTAATGATTTGTCGATGTTATACAAAACTAGTCAATAATTAGCGATATGAGATTATTGTCTTCTATTATTATCATCACTTTAATCACGTATTATTGAAGGCGAAGTTTGATTGGCAGCTTCATACCTACTTTTTGTCATCATGAAAAAAACACCAATCATTTTGTTCCTTTTTTGTACACGCCTTCTTACATGTGTACTCATATATGAATAATTCCATGCAACAAAACTGACAATGTAAATATTTTTTTGATGATGTTATAATCATTATTATTTTCTGTGCAAGGTTGTTTCGTTCTTCGACTTTTCCAGTATTGAGATGTACAAATGTACTATAGGCGACGAGTGTTTTATATGCAGTATGTTACGTTGGTTTAAATTTAAAAGTATTCTTGTATTCGCTGTAGAGTAGTTACAATAAAATATTCAGACCAATGAATTCATTTTTATTCTTATTATTTCAAGTTTATGTTTAAGGGGGAAACTCAATGGTCAGTCCTTCCCCGACATTTAATGACTTGATTTATTGAGATGATGATCATGACTATCACATTTATATGTTAAAACAGGAAATCTACCAAGATCAATCATTAGGTTAGCTTTCATAAAAAAAAAAAAAGATACAAAAGAAATAATTTTCCCCAAAATCAGCCAGGTGAAAAGAGAAAATCGAAGAATGGTCATAGTTTAATTTAAAATACAACATGAAAGCCGGATGGACGAAAGGATAAAATGAAATTTGTTGTTCCGCGTGTCTCAAGCTCGTTAAAACGAATCGTTTTATTAGAAATATTTATCAGATATTTCCGACAAAGATACGGCTCTTATTGGATTCTATTGTCTGTTCGAAACTCCACTGACCAAGAAAAATAGACCCCTGGCTAGGCTTTGTCCTAAGTTTATCTGGGTAAGATCTATCATATCAGCACCCTGACCACAGATTGTCATAAAACAGACCCGAAAACGAGCGCCATTAAACTCTCGTGTCGGACATCGCACCTGTCCAAAAATTTATGACAAACATGCCAAGAAGTGGACAGTGGTTTCACAAAAAGTATGGACACCTTCCCCCGTGTCTCCTCTTTATCAGTCAATCATGGGGAGAGACCATAGACGCGTTAATGCTGTGATATGTTAACTTAGAGATTCGGCTTTGATTATCTTTTTAAAAATTGCTTTGACAACTGGCCCAATATCAACGGCTTAGAACAGAGAAAAAGAGGAAACAATTGTGGTCCGAATCTATAACATATCCAATATGTTTTCACCTCTCAGTAAACAGTGGCGCTCGCTCTGAGGTGAGATTCTTTGACAGTCTCTATCTTGCATCTGTCATGAGTTGTCTTTAAGTTCGTAAGCCTGAGTACTCAGCAAATAAAAAACCATAGAGAAGACAAAGACGAACGGAGTGTTACTTGTTGTAAACCCCATTTATTTATTGTCCCGTAAAACCTCTGCAGAGGCCCTTACCCCGATCATAATACGTCTTAAAGGGGCCCCGATTGTCGTCGAGTGGGCACTGTTGACATAGGGTCTTTAAAGGAAGACTAATTGGAACGCGGGCCTAAGTGATGTTTTCTTAAGAACATATGCTTTTAATGGCATTATCATTGTTAAGGACAGGGCAAATATCGGATTCTGATATCATCACGATTTAGATAGCAATATGCGGTGAAACACTGGTTATATTCCCGGATGGTCAGAATTTAGGGGAAATAATAATATTGTAAAATTTGATTTTATATTATTTTAAAAAATAGCGTATATTATTAATACACCTTAAAATGTTTTTTTTTTACTGCGTATTTACATTACATAATAAAAGTTCATCTTCTATTAGCACCGCTAAAAAAAAAGTAAAATACATACACTTTTCATTTATGAGAAAAAATGCAGTTAAGTATTTGTTTATTCTACATGTAACTTCATGACGGATGATGATGAATAAAAAATCGCTCTGTTTTATCTTTAAATTTTAAGAAAAAAATATGTTTCTGGCAGAGAATTCTTGAAAATACGTGAATTGATTTTTAAGGCAGAGACGCCAAAATATTTACACCGTGATTCATTCTAGGACTGAGGTGGCAACGGGAATGGGTTTACTAAGACAGCCTTTCTAGCGATACATCACCGTGTCTGCAAGACAAGGAGAGAAAATGAAAATAAACGAGGGGGCCACTAATTCAATCACAGAGGAAACGAGGACCGTCCATGATGACCGGAAGTCGCATGAATAATAGGTACAAATCAGCGCACGCGCAGATTAAATTCCAGTGAGTTTGATGTTAAGGAAAATTCTAGATATTATATTTTAAAAAAGAATTAAGACAACTCTTTGCTTCAGTCTGAAGAAATTGTTTCAGTTATCAAAGAATAAAACATTTAAATAAAAAAATACTTATTTCTTCTGCAATTTTTTATGGAAAAAATGTATAGTATACAGGTGCGTAGCATCGTTTTTGCAAGCCAAAAAAAAAAAAAAAAAAAAAAAAAAAAAAGAAAAAAAGGGGGGGGGGGGGATTCGCGAATCGTGTAAATCCTAATCCGGGGAGGGAGTGCGTTTCAACAGAAAATAAGTTATCTATATTTTACATGTACACCAAAATATTTCACATGTACACCAATGACGCAAGTTGCTTTTTTTCTTAGAAATTGAATTCTGACACTTTTTGTCACATGTTTCTATATAAGTTTTTCAATTTCTAAGAAGGCGTAAAACATGGTCGCAAGGCGAAAATTTAATGTAGGGAGTTAACGGCAGGGTCTTAGCTTGTGTCAGAAGTTGGCATATTACCGGGCCCCCGGATAACACTTAGCAGCGGCTTTTATAATCCATTTTAATTAATCATATGTATATGTCGAGATCCTCGTGCCAAATCAAACTCAAACAATGGTGTTGTCTGTAATTCTAGCGCAGTATCTCATTGCATGCTTTATCACGTATTGCGAACAAGAGAAAAATTACTTTTCTCAAGTTTTCCATGTCCTTTAGTTTTGATTAAGTTTCATCTAATCTTATTAAAATGATAGAAAGAATCGTAGATAATTTCTGAGCTGGTCCCTACGTGCGAACAACATGAACAACTACATGTTTAATATCTTTGGTACATGTAACTAGATACTATCTGATTATTTTTATAGAAACCAATTTTTGATTCTTATCAATTTTCTACATTGAAAAAAATCAATAGTTGTGTATATCTTTTGAATATAATAGCTGTACCATTTTCAAAATCAACGTTCATATATACATAGCCATCTTTTAAAAACATCATAGCCCTTGAATTTCAGAAAACGAGTTTTAAAATAGAATTTGTTCCCTATTATTACGATGATCAAGTATTCTCATGAATTTGATTATACGCTAGATTTTATGCAATTACATATAATTATACTAAAACACTCTCCTCCTCAACTGTTTGGCATACTCTTATTTATGCAATGTAAATCTTTGTACCTTAAAAAAAATACCTAAGATGCTTGAAGAGGAGTTCCCTTGAGGATAGATTGGAAAACTAATTCAAGATGGAAGGATATCGAGATAAACGAGTCATCCATTATTAATCGTTTTTACCTGCATGTCTTCACCAATATTTCATGTCACCTGAAATGAGGGTCTCTATAGTGTTGATTGATGCAGACGAGAAAATTGCTATTTACCGTAAGAAAATAAATATTTAATTGTCGATCCGAAACGCTTCGTCTTCCGGCATATAGTGGAAAGTTCTTGATTAAATTCTCTTGGGCCTTAGGAACCAAAAGGAGATACAGCACCTCTGGGCTCCAAAGCGCTTAAAGACGTTAAACACGGCAAGAAGCCACAAATGAATGTTTACAAAAAGTCGAAGGGAGAATTGCAAATTCATCAATGTTTAATATTTGTCAAACTCAATCAAACTGTATTCCCTGATCTTTTAGATTCTGGGAAATCTTTGACGAATGAGAGCGGATCAATAAACGTTCAATTAATGCATTGGTGTCTAATTAAAACTGAAATAAAAGGAAACCGTCTTTTCTCAGAAGCCGTTGCATCACCAAACCGTATCTATGATATAAAAAATAAGTTTCCATGTACATTCAAGAGTATTGACAGGTAGAAAAAATTTCAATCGCCGAGTTATCTTTAAACCAAACGATGAACTTAAGTAATTTTTAATAAAAAGAAAAAGAAAAAAAAAGAAATAGCGATTTCCATGCTTTGAGGGCCATTTTAAATGGTGTATAAGTGCTATATTTAGTTATTATGAATTTGGAAAGTTCATTTTTTGAATAGAGCGTATGAACAAGGAAAAGAAACAACACCACGTGTCTTAACATAAAGATTTTCCCCTTTTCTTACTTGACTTGTACCATTCAATACCATCACTTTGCGGAAGTGATTGCTTCGCCCGGAATTAAGAAACTTGAAAGATCATTAATAATTATTTCTATTCCTTAAAAACTGATTTTGTAAAACTAGCCTAACTGGACAAATATAGATAACCAATCACTCATAGTTGTGTATCCCATTTTCTGACATTATTATTTTTCTATGAGACATGTATGCCTACTGTGGTACGGTGTGGTACACATACTCGCGCATTTTATGTGGGTCCACTTTTCCGCGGGTTTCCGCTACAGCGTGATTAAACCGCCAGGCAACAAAAGTGGTGCACAGATATACAAACGAAATATCAAACATACAAGTTATTTCCTTAAATTCGCTCTTGTTCCCCATGGGGGTTACTTTCCTTGAAGTCCCTTGCACAAAGATGGCCTGGTGTTGGATCACTTCCGACGAAGTCAATTTCTACTAGAACATCTGAAGCGGCTTTCCGGGTACATAGGACAGAGTTCCGATGATTCTAAGAGGGGGAAATTAAACTCACTTTTCAACAGAACTTTAGTTGTTTTAAACTTTTATTTCTTTAGGAGAGAAAAAGAGAGAGAAACAGATAGGGGGGGGGGAGAGAAAACCCCCAAAATGAAGAAGTCATCAAGTGCTATCATTACATAATATTAAAATAACAGAGAAAGTAGCAGCCTAGTTTAACATTAGACACACTATTCAGGCAATAACTAGAAACATCCACAACAATTCATATTTTCTTGTAAAAAGGGAAACGCGCTGGTTGCTTTGTGTTACCTGAACTTCGCTTTGCTTGAATGTGTTTAATTTCGTTTGACAGAAAATAAAATCTGTGAAACAGTTTATGTATTAACTAGAGGCGTATCTAAGAGTCCGGTAGCATAACAAAATGTGTTACTTGTTACAATAAAAACATCTGCTACGATTGTCCCTGGTCAGCCCCGATAGGCCAGCAGCCCCTCAGGTAGCGTCCGATACCCGAGACCCTCGTTAATCACATGGTTACATCAAAGCACGCGACGCATGCCTGGTGGCACGCGACCTTAGACTACGTATACCATTGAAAGAAAACCAGCTAAGGTTTCAGTAAATTTTTCATGAGATGATAAAATCTTTTAAACTACGTGAACATGAATCGGATGACATAAAAAATTCAAGGAATTATGATATCCCTTTTTAAAAAGACATCAGACCAGCGCATTGTCTTGTGATAAGGTGGCGATATGGCTTTTAAGATATTAATGCGCGGTGATAACTGTGTTGTCTTGAGCAAGGAAGATAATTTGTATCAATATGCCAACACATCAACTTCCTTATAAGAAATTGTTATCATACAAACACTTATATTTCCTCACTTACAGCTTTCCTGAACAAGATATGCAAAAGCAGTGATAAGGGTCCCAATACTATAAATTTCTTGCAACTTAAGAGAGATGGCTTTCAATCTATGTATGGGTAATTAGTCATCTTGAGTGTTCTCCGTATTACATCAGAAGTACTGTCTTATTCTCACACTACTTCAACACTATCACCACTACAAAGAAAAGATATTCATCGTAAAAACCAGCTAAGTCTCCAATCTTATCTCATGAAAATGAATCCCCCAGTCCAAATGCACCTGTTATTGGCAAACTAATTAATGATGATTATTTTTTTTCCCGAGTGCATTTTTAATTTTGAGAGGAAAGAGACAACTATTTTGCCATTTTGAAGACAATTTGTTCGATTACGCATTCGTTCGGAAGTATTGGTAAGATAGGACGACAGATACCAAGGCTTTGATTGCAGTAAATTATTGTTTCTTTCATCACTCGTTATGGACTTGTAAAATCTAATCGAATATGGCGGCGACAAAGGCCTCCCTTTATATTCCACCTGATTTCGTCTTTTATTTGAAAGATGCTTGGAAATGACGGAGACAAAGGGAAGACAGTCGATGGACCGAAGGCCACAGAAAACTCGATAATTGCTAATATAATATTTTTACAACGTAATTGAAGCACTTGCTCAGATAAATACAGAATATTGTCAGTGGTTAATTTTGCCTTTTACCTGTCCAAAGCTTTAAGAATTTATGCTAAACCTGAAATCAATACCCTATCAGTGCCGTTTTTACGGACGCCTCTATTCGGCAGAATCTCGCTTTATCATGCTAAGACTAGCATTCTGAACAACTTCTGATTGCAAAAAAAAGAGTAATTTATGTTTTGGTATTAAAAAAGAAAAAAAGAAATATCTAGCCAGGTATAAAGCTTTCTTTGACATCTCCTGGGGTTTACAGTTTTACAGAGCCTGCAGTCATTCACCTAAGCAATGGCCTGTTACACTTACAATTAATGTAACTTTTTCCTGAGATTTTGGCTGACATATTCGTAGTAGCCTTCTAACTATCGTCTGCTGGTCGCGTGCCATGCACGAGGCAGACCCACGAAAGGTTACGGCTAACCCTTCATGCTTAGTTAATCCACAGGTAACGGCAAGAGAAGCGAAGAAAAGATATCCGCACGAAAACGGATACTTTAAGGTCGTGTACAACGAACCGTGCCGAAAAACCCCGAACCGTGGCTTTTAATAAAAGGATTTTTGACTTTATCGAAACCATCTATCATCTGTTTACGGGGACAAATCCAATTTTCTAGATATGTTCTGTTAATTTTCGATGATTTACTGTTTGAAGCCACACATTTTATGCTTTCAAAAAATCAGATACAGAAATAGATGGCGGTTGAAACCCAAGACTCATGAACTCTGGAGGATTTCATTAAGACCAAACTCCATAATCAAAACTATTTCAAAACCTTATCTGTAAATGTTTTTTTTACTCGGACAAATATTTTAAAAGTTAAATTAGTACAAATAAATTAATAAAAGTTATCAAAAAACCATTTTCTTAAAAGTTTAACTCAATTTTTGTGTTACTTAGGTCAATTTTTAGGTACATCTGAAACAAAATTAGACGGAGGGACAGCCCAATGCAAAATCAAGAGTGTATGATAGTCTTGTCTGTGTGAAGTGTCAAAGCAATTGATGAACAACTGCTTACTCAATTCAAGGGTCTATACTGTAGACATAATGTAGTCCGACAAACCGATTACTGAACACCTCCTTTTAGATTTCACAGTGTTTATTACTGCCTGATGTTTGTAAGTGAGTGCTTCTAGTTTCTCACACGTGATCACGTGAAACTTAGAGCGAAGATCACACAAGACATGACAAAAGAATGGTACCAAGGGATACCTTAAGTATTCGACTCTTGTAACTCTTCTAGTGAAGTGATAAGAGCTACTCATATTCTCCCAAACACTCTGCTTCTTTCTGTCTTAAAAAAAAGGTTAAAATGAATAAAATGAAAAGAACGACAACTGCATGAGATATCTACATACAAATGAATGTACTAGCATTGTAATTTAAATTGTGACCAAAATGACCAAGTTTGCGTTTCACAAGCTCATTAAACCGTATTGTAATCCAGGGTAGAGAAAAGTGATGAAATTATTATACCAGAAGAAGTATTTTTTTTCAGCTAGTTGGCTTGTGTTTTCCTCCACACGCTCATCTTCCCCATTGTTTGCATGGATACTCCCAGACTAGGTAAACAATTGAAAAACTGCTCAATTCACTGTTAGTATTGAATTAAAGCTTTTAAAGATTGTGCAAACGCACTTAATTTAACACCATCAAAGGTGCATTAAATTTCTCAGTTGTGCTTTAGAAATCAGAGTATTCTTTTCAAAGACCTCATCAGAAAAAAAGAATTGAAAGTATTTGCTTGGGTTCGATTTTTATAGATAGATATTTAACAAGACAATTGCTGCTTAAAAGAGAAAAGTTCAATGCAGGAACCGGGCTGGACAATGCCTTAGTGTAAAATCAATGTCTGAATTCAGGGTCTTGTATAATTGACGATTTACCCAAGATGGTTTTATAAAGAAAATGAGACGACTCAATGCTACCCGATCGCGGAATTATCACCAACCATTCAATTATATCAAATTCTGCTTAGTGTCTTAAATGCTATCTAAAATTTTCCGATAGCTCATTTGTCATTTTGATGGGGCGTTTGCTCTACAATTCGCTATTAAACACTATCCTTTAGGTTGAGAAATAATTCATGGGTCTTTTATAAATCGGGAACTTGGTTGGCAGCGATATTGCCGTAAAAGATGCCTTATTCAATAATGATCGGGATCTGATCGGCCTCTGGAGAGTCGAGCCAAAAACTGCTGGAGTAGTTGTCGTCAAATTCTGTCTGAATTATTAAATTATCAAAATAGAAATCTATAGTCTTACGAGTCCATCCCCATCTCAAGCTTCTTTCCGAGACAGAATGCAAAAACAAGTAGATTCAAACTCGAAGTTTTCTCAAGGACAATATATAACTATGATTGATATGCAGAGCGAACTACAGTATATACAAACATATTTTTAAAATATGATTTAGCTTGAAATTGACAACTGCGAGATGGACAATGTTCTTCAGTAGGTTATCAAATAGATGTAGAAAATACATCCTAAATCCGGAAGGAATGGATAGAGACATGATACAAATTAATTATGGATATGTTGAAATATAAGTATAG
This sequence comes from Magallana hongkongensis, assembly GCA_016163765.1. Taxonomy (NCBI): domain Eukaryota; kingdom Metazoa; phylum Mollusca; class Bivalvia; order Ostreida; family Ostreidae; genus Magallana; species Magallana hongkongensis. The sequence goes on from WFKH01006014.1 coordinate 52,524,136, forward strand.
AAAACTTAGATTTAAAATTGATTGATAAAGATTATTAATTTCCGTTTCCTTGAAAAAAAGTTACAGATTATATCAAATAGCGAAACTTTAAAATAACCTGATCTGCTGTATTATATATCAGCTTTAAATTATGTAAGAATTGGAACGAAGCAAAACAGTTATTGTCAGAAACCAGTAGTATGTTTCAATTTTATGTGTATATATTGTTGATAAATAATTCAAAAAGAGAAAAAAGATTGAGTTAGATTGGTTTAACAGGTGGCATATATAGAGAGACATTTCTTGAAATTCAAATCCTATCTATATCGAAACAGCTTAATTTGTTTTCATTATGCTACTTAATCAATATGAAATATTAGCATATTCAAACTTTTGAAAAGGATCAAAAGATCACAATAAACATATTTTTTGGCGCCAAATCAATGTTTGATCAAATTCAACTTTTCCATGAATCCCCCGCAAATTCCAATATTTTAATCAGAGACATGTAACACTGTTTAGAATTCTCTTTTTATTTTTGATCCAAATACAAACATATAGTTCATGTGTATAGGTGAACAATCGCAGCGACAAGATTCATTCTAATGATGGCCCCGCAAATTGTTTCAATCGATTTCTATCGCGTGTCTTTTGGCCCCCTGTCTACTGTTAAAACATAAAACTTTTAATTTTCTTTATTGCCCCATTTATAACATTATTGAAAAGAATTTAATGCTATCAGCATGGTGTCATCCGATATCTTAATATGTGAAAAAGAAGAGCATCTGCTCCAGTGTTTTCAAGGCGATGTCTTTGAATCAGCTGAAAGACTTTTTTGTGCGTCTTGACACTGGATGCCACCATTACAGTTCTCGTTTGTGATCTCGTATTCCACGTGGCTTTGACGGAAAATATGTTCCCCTGACTATTAACAGGCGCCCGGTTGATAGCCGTAATGTAAAGTACCAGTTTATTACTCTGGCTCAACGAGAAAAAAGGACAAGGAAACATATTTCCATTGTCAGCCATTTTATGCGGAATATCAAATAATATCGGATTCTTTACATAAATTCGTGCAAGACAGAGGTATCATACGAAATCGATACGTTCTTTCTTTCCCACCGTTCCTTTCGAAAAGTAAAACTTTTTATGTACCCAAGAAAACCTAGGTGATTGAATTTCAAGAACGGTTTCACCTGTTGTATAGCTACACACCTTCCCAACGACAGCGGGTGACTCGTTGATTTATACACTACTAGATAGACGGACAGACCTATCATAATATCCATTTAAAAAATCAACCTTTTACGGCACAATTAGCAAAAATCCTTTCCTCTGTTTTCATTGGATCGAAAAATCTTCAGATTGCTTGATATTGCAAATAAAATATACATTACTGCAGTCTGATACATTTTGTTACAGAACCAAATCAAAGGATAGTCCCAAGGGGCATTGTTAAAATCATCTCAATTTAATTGGGTCTCAAAAAGAAATTCTCTATCTTGTGGGGACGGATGTAGCTGGTTTATGATTGATTGAGCAAAGCTGTTGACAGACAATGAAAGAATCATCGTAGAATGATAAAAGACGGGATTCAAGCCGAAAAAATATTTACTTTCGATAATTACAACAAAAACGATTCGATAGAAGACGAGGGATGATAACTTTCAATTTATCTTATTCACTGGCAGAATCGAGAAAAAGGGGTACAATCGATTGTCCCCAGTGGCATTTTAACGAAACTATTGTGCTACATTGATTTAAGATGTACCTTTTCCGCAACGCAATTAAGAAAGGTGGTGGTGACGATGGGGTAGACTAAATAAAATCTGAAAATAACCTGCAGCAGCTAAAGGGCGATATATCGATGTACCTGGGCAGGTAAGAACGTTGTAAGACGCCAATCCTCGACCACCTTACGCGCGTCAATTCTTTTAAGTGCGCAGAATTGGCAGAGGACAAAATCTCGTCCGGTCCCACGGACTAAGGGGTATTCAATAAACCAAGAAAGAGGCGCGAAATTTCCGGTTTTCTATTCGAAAATCCATTCAATGGAGACGTTAATGGAAGCAAACACTCGTTTTCCCAATCTTCAACTGTCCAAAGAAAGTTTTATTAATTTCAGTTTATTGATATTCACATTAACCATATTTTCAATGGCCGTGATCTGGGAAATTGGTTCTTAAGGTGTTCAAAGACTACGGCAGTCCATTAGATTAAACCACGGTACAAAGAATCATTGATCCAGCTTCTCAATTACCTATTAATGTTTGTACTTTAGGTAAAGAAAAAGAGAAACTTAACCGTTCATCTTCATTTCATAGATAATATTAAAAACGTTTAATAAGTATATTGTACATATGCACAGATTAACAACTAGAAAAGCGACTGCCATATACATGTAATATTTTTGTTATTCCTGTATCAAATGTGTGGAGAAGGGGGGAGGGTCATAAGTCCATCGTGACTCGTAATGTCGGCCAAATCAAGCATCCATGTTTTATTTATTTACTTCTTTTCAAACTCTTCCTGCATACGATATTTTGTCTAGAAAACAAAGCAGGAATTCGATAAATGGCTGTTCTTGAAAATAAACCTCAAATTCATAACAAAAGAGAAAGTAGCCGCGTCTTTTTTTTTTTTCGAAATTTAAGGGTATCTTCTCCAAATTCCTTACACTGAGTACATTATTCAAGCTGGCAGGTGCCTAACGTAAGCTTCAATGTCGTAAAAGCGACGAGGTCGAACTTAATATTTAAATCGCATAAAATTGAACCCACACTTTGTTCTTTTGAAATAGCTGAAAAAAGGATATTAGGTATAATGTTTACAAGGTATCTTATTCCAAATAAGCAAGACTTGATCAAGCATTGTTTCTCTCCAGCCTTCACGGATTTTTGTTTACTCTATTCTTGACGTCTGTTACTTGAAACCTGGCAAACAGGATTCATCGAGGAACGGAAACGGCATTTCAGTGTCTAACAAACTTGCATTTTCAACAAATATTTGAAAGACTTTTAGTGGAATTTAGTCAACCTTACTCACGAAAACTGCCACAAAAAGAAATCAATTAAACAAACGGAATTGGCATTTTAAAGTATGACATCTTAGAAGAGTGTCGAGCGCCACTCTGTATTGGCAAACCTAATATTCTCAATAAAATCTACATAACTGCTAAAAGCCTGTTCAAAAGCTGCACTTCCGGTCTAGAAGGCGTCCATTGTTTTGGGTATCGGGAAGGTTCTGAGAACAAAAGACGTATTAAGAATAAAGATGTTATATCACCGAGGAGAGATTGAGGCAATGGTCCTACCACTATCACGTTCATATATCTTCGATTATCGCCTTCATAAAGTAAATGTCTTAGTATTGAATTGATTACATGGTATACTTTCCTGTTGGTGTTCACGGTACCAAATCACAACTCGGAGAAAACAAGTTATTTTATTTTAAAGGGATTTGGACACGATTTTAGAACAAAATTTTTATTTTTATTTTGTATATATAAAATGGTTTACTTGCACATTTTGAATGATTGACCAAAATGTGAATATTAGAATTTAAGTTATAAGGGAGATACAGAGGTAAGAACTCATTGTTATGTAAACAAAGCTCGAGTCTTATATTTGTTTACAAATAATGTAAAGTATGGAATTACCATTTCTTTGACATAATAACTCGTGGGAAACAAAGCAAACCTATTCAATGTGTTTATTAAATATATTATCAATAGAAGAAGCAACATATGATTGAAACTTATACCAATAAAACACATATTTAAACAATAACAAGGCTCGAGCTTTGTTTACAAAACAAAGAATTTCAAACTCTGTATCTTGCTTATAACTCAATATCTGACTTTCAAATTTTGACAAAGCATTAAAAATACCCATAATATCTATTCTAAACATTTAAAATGGAAAAATAAAATTTAAAATTTTGAGCTCAAATCGTGTCCAAGTCCCTTTAAATACTTATGTATGTATGGTATAAAGGTTTAGGGATTTGTATGTCTCTGATAATCGAAGATAAAGACATCATTTTTGTCCTGTCTATCTATCCTTGTTCTATTTCCAGAAGGCCAAACAACCAATTTTAATTCAACATTTCAAGGCAGCCAATCATATTTACATCATTAAGAGTCGTATATAGCTCTATTTTTTACATACCAGTTGGCAGTGATTTTGTGCGTGTGCTTTCTGACCAGTTTACTGCCCGCCGATAAATGAAAACAGTGCATGAAACATTCGAAAAGAAATTGTCACTAAAGTATAAAATTTTAAAAATTACCAACACCATTAAACCCCCCCCCCCCCACCCCCCGCCAACAAAATCAATCACATGCATTTTATTAACAAATCTACTTAAAACATGAATATACAAAACTTGATAATATATTTTCTGAAATGTCTTTGCTTGTGCTTGAATAGATCAAGTATTCATTGTAGAATCGTAAAGGCTTTTTGCAAGACAAAAGAAGCACGCTCCGCATTTCTCGGACCCAGCAACCGGAAGTGCCGAAGAATGGTCGCATCAAACTGAGCGCAGGGCTCTGGATATTAAATAAGACTCTTTTAAATAATGGTTTTTCTAATGGACAGCACTTAAGGTTCAGGTAAATGCAGATTCGTATTAATGAGATGTAAATCTCTAAGCCACAGAACATGAAAAGAATATTAAATCTTCCAGACATACGACTCTTGGCTCTTCAATATGGCTGTCTTCTGTTTGCGTAAATCATCTTAAGAGTGAGCAGGAAATTAGAGATGCTGATTGAAAAAGAGAGCCTGAGATCTATGCAAATTCACATTGTATACTTTTGCAAAGATGAATATTACGGACGATTGAGCGCTTGTTGAATTCTGATTTCAAATCTAATGGATTCCTGTGTGCCGCTACTTAGCCTTGATATGCAATAAAGCGTTTCAAAACTCGCGAATTTACTGTGATCAGAGTCAAATTTGTGTTATCAACCCCCCCAACCCCCCCCCGTAAATTAACCTAAATACAACTTTTTATTTCTATACACTTTCTGGGTAGTGTTTTGTCATGGAAATGCAACATGATACCGGTACGAAAGGAAAATTTATTAAACGATTAATTACATTTTTTAAAAATCTTTCTGAAAAATTATTCAACAAAATGTAACAATGATTGCATAATATAATACATTTGACTTGCTTTATCTCAAATTCTTCGTGTGACTTCAGTTGTGTTGTCCTTAATATAAATGTACGTATTTTAAAAACTTGAGATTCGGCATAGAAATGTTGGTTAAACACACTATGTAAAATATTTATTTCATAATCAGTGACTGCACTAAAAAGGTTGTTCCTTTAATCAATTTAAAACACAAAAAGTGAAATTGATTTTATTAAAAAAATATCCAACGTGGAAATTTCTTTGACAATAATACCTCCGAAAATTAACATACATACAGGAACCCTCTACAAAACAACAAAATTATTTACAATGTTAAAATAATATATGATTAAGGATGTTTAAAAAAATATTAATTCATTATTTCTTTCGTAGATAAAACGATAAATGTTAATTGAAAAATAATAAAGGACAAGCATATTATTTATGAAATTCTGAATTAAAAATTACCCAAAGATTGATAGCAAATCAATGACTTGTTTAAACTAATTGGCATTTAGACATTAGTTATTTGAAGAAAAAAAAACCCAGTATATAGCCTCCCACATTTGCTTTGATATGGTATGAACTTAATCATAATAAAACTTTGCATATTGCATGCTAGTTCCGCTGACTAAAACACTATCAATCATAAAAGATTTGATACTCTAAGTCTTATTTTCTTCGTTAGATAACAATAATATTACACACATAATGAAATACAAGAGTTATAGTATTTATTATGTTAACGTCTTACAATATAACAAGAAGATTACTGTTGCGCATTCGCTGCTATAACCATCGCGTTCTTTCTTTTCTAACGCCCTGAATATCGATTTCTCCATTTCTTTGTGGCATCTTCTTATTGCAAGAAGGCGTTTCTTCGACTAATCACCACTCTCAAGAAATCTCCATTAACCAATGACAACAACAGAATTGGAAAAGAAAACCCCGACACATACAGGAATGCAGGAATTTAGGCAACAATTGCAGCAACAGATGATAACAATTAACAGCATGGACTATTTGACAGGGAATCTTCAGAGATAAATACGATTGTATTCGATGAAAGCGTTACCAAATAAAGAAGTCTAATCCATAAGAGAAGACCTGCCCTGTTATTCAAGCAGCTAAGTCCAGCGAGCACTGAGACGCACAGATCAGCTGGTATATTGAATAACATTATTGTTCCTTTTCTGGAAACTGACGTTAAATATTATTTCTTAAGCTTTCTCATCTACGTATAAATATACAATATGTATTTACAAGGTTATGATAAATCAGATTTAGAATATCGATAACTTATATCGGCATGTACTCATTGACAGGAAAGTTATGATTAAGAAACGAACAATCTTAAGTACGTAGTGAAAATAACAATGATATCTCAATGCATAAAAAAACTGTCGCCAAATAATTTTTTATAAACAATTTTTTGTTGTTAATTGTCAGGATCTATTGATGATATAAAGTGTTCGAAGTAAAAATAGTGAAATAAGATTGAAATAGAATGAACAATTCTTCCTCGTTATGTGAGTTCTTAAAACAATTAGCTTTTAATTAATGTAAAATGTTTTCCGCCCCTGATTCCTAAAACTATAAAAATAAAGTATCTAAAAACAGATATGGGATTGCTTAACTATTGGAATCGAATTCAACAAAAATTAAGATTAGTGATAATTCTAATTTAGACTAAACAAATTCGTTGTGAGTGTTTTCTTTTTATTTCAAAGTAGAAATCAATTCAAAATTTTATTTGAATTCTGATAAACTGATTTGAAAAAAAAAATTGAAAAAAAAATCAGTATGTTATTTACAAACAACTTAAAATAAAAATTACGATTGAACTTTCTTTATAAAATAAAAACAAATTAAATTTGTAAAACAAATCAAAACGTTAAAACTAGATTGATAATGGTACAAAGGAAACACACTATATATCAGGTCTTCACGAATACTTTTTACGCACCGTCATATGCCTTTCATTAAGTATTTATTGATAATTTATAACGATTTTTGTTTTAAAAATTCCAATTTTAACCCATTTTTTTGTATCTCTTCGGAGGAGGATGCATGGACACAGACAAACCATCAGCATCAAGCTTTAACAATGAAGCTCTCAGATCCGGATTTCCTACATAATGTAACATTTCGAGGCTTATCATAGAAGTTTGCGGGTTATTGAAAGCTAAAGGAAATTGGCGCCAAAGATTTACATCTGAAGACTAGTGGGGAGTTGATGGGCCCTTCCATTCAATTCGCTCCCCTACGTTAGACTTTAAGAAGGCGTGACGAAATGATCAGTTAACAATTAGCATGACAGAAAATCGTCTCCATGGAAGCTCTGAAATAGACACAGGGCAACTTGGAGACTTCCATTGTAAGTTTGACAGTCTGCGGATAGTTCCTGTCTCCATAATGAAGAGTGACTTGATAGATTTAAAGCATCAACTTGTGTTTTCATTTAGGTTCTGAAAGCATGAAGACGAACGGAAAATTGATTAGTCAACGGGTGGCTAGGAGTTGGGAATTCAACTTGAAAGCTTGCGTTAATCTACTGAAGAGTTAATCAGAACTTGTTCATATCCTTTGTGTGTAATGCTACACCCTAAAAGCCAAAGATAATCAGTTTAAAAATAATGTTAGTCTTTCCAATCGTCCATCTTTTAGCAATAAACAGAGTTTTTTCTGTGCAATATATCCAGGGCAAATTGTCTTGTACTGAAACGATGATTCACTATGTTTCCTCCATGGTTTGCATACCTTAATGATCTATGACGCGAAGTTTTTCTCAAAACCTACGATCAACTTCTTTCTTTCTTATAAACATTGTTTTTTGCAACTCTGACCAGCACAATACCCCAGACCCTACCCTTCCATTGTAAACCTATTCAAAAGGGAACTGTCGTAAGTCAGAGAGTGTTTCATTAAGGAGAAGATTTGGCCGAGTGTATCACAAGACAAATAATTACACCGACGACAATTGGTGAAGAAGTGATAATTTGATTCGGATGCTGAAAGACATCTTTCGCGTAGGTCTACTGAATTTACCGTAATTGGCGGACTCAGGTAGGCATTTGACGTCATGACAGGTCTGAAAGGAACACTGAGAGTTGCGACAGCTTATTAAGAAATTGATGCTTGTGCGTCCTTGATAACCATACCCAATATCTGCGCACTGTTGTAAACAGATTCGTGGTTTCATACGATGTAGAAAAAAGTTTGAATTGACCTACAAAACTGTGTCTTTACAATGGTCTACTTTCACCTTTTCGTTGAAATATTAGACGTTCACCTTTACTTATCAAGGGCAAATATACACCAATGGTTGAAATGTCAGTATTTTCAATCATTCATGACTTTCAGTATGTCTCTAACTTATACATATGTCGGAAAAAGATCGGAATTTAGAATTTAACTCTAGACTTCCAGCACCTCAAACAATCTACAAGTTACCTGAAGTGGTAGTCTGTTATAAAAATCTACATAATAATTTTAAGTCCTTCAAATGAATGACACTGTAATTCAAATTCTTTACCCTTAAAAAGAATCTCTATACAATTTTATAACTGTATATCAAATGGTTTATTGTTCACGTTTATAATGTACCATATCTCCCAAGTTTTTGATCTGAATTTAGATTACCAGTTTCTTATTGATTATTGCATTAAAAATT